>BKCP01007026.1:11646-40773 GCA_008636005.1 Striga asiatica | reverse complement strand
CTTGAGATTATTTTCACTTTCAAGTTAATTAAGTGAAAATTTAGTATAAGCCAATATCTAAAAATTGGGAGATATGATGTATGATGAATTAAGTATTGGATTAAGTTAAATTAAGATAAGTTATAAATCATGTTGAAGATGTTGGTAAAAGTAAGCATGTTTTAAGTTTAAATACTCAATCAAGTATAATGTGAAATATAGTTATTTTCACATTTGAGTTATGACATGCTAAGTATAATACCATATTGATGTTTATGAAAACATGATTTATATAAGGTTAAGTAATTGACCTTAAGTAAAAGTAAAAAGAGAAGTTAAGTATAAACTTGAGAAAAAGCAAGTTTAATGAATTTTTAAAGATTTGGATAAGTTAAAATCTTATTGAGTATACGAGCATAGTACTTAGTATATTTTTTTGTATTTGATGTAACTTGTAGATACAGTACCAGTACAACACTTATCGTTTTTCAAATGTTTTCAAAAGAAGAAAGGTGGGGACCCAGACTGGGTATTACATTGAGTATAATATTGATATCATGTTCGAGGTATGTATACAGTTTAAGTTTAAACGCTTGGGATGAAGGCTCCTAGTTGCCTTATCAGTACATCCTAAGTTCTGATGGAGGCCATTAGTTGCCTTAGAAATATCCATCAGATTGTGCACAAGTATCC
Source organism: Striga asiatica (assembly GCA_008636005.1). NCBI lineage: Eukaryota > Viridiplantae > Streptophyta > Magnoliopsida > Lamiales > Orobanchaceae > Striga > Striga asiatica. The sequence continues at coordinate 40,101 of BKCP01007026.1, read as the reverse complement.
GATTAGATATCGGCCAGATTCAGTTTAAGTTATTGGAACAGATTTCCAGTCCAGATATATACCAAAGATCATGATATTGTATTATTATTGCTGTTTACTTTAGTATGGGTGTTTTTCGGGGTACAAGAGGATCAGTACTCACCCCCATTGTGTTTTTCAGGTAACAGGGTCGGGACGGAGGTGTGAGCTGAACAGTGGTGGTGGTGGTGGTCGTGCACTTATTTCAAGTGGATATTTATGAAGTATTTGATATGTCTGTATAATAAACCACGTTTTAAGTATTTCCGCTATGCACATTAAGTATTGAACTTGCATAAATTTCAGATTTCAAGTTTTTACCATTTCGAGAAGTATGAATATGGTACAGTTAAATGCAAGTTTAAAGGAAATCTGTTTTAATTATGTCTAAAGAAGTATTAGACAAAAGTTTAAAGGTAAACGGATTTTCAAGATGATGAGTTTGAGTAGCATCCCCAGTTAGTCGCAAAATATTTCGAAAGAGTTAAAGTATTTTCAAAGTAAAAGTTGCGACAAATTTACTCTGATGAGCGGGGTGTTACAGGTGGTACCAGAACTAGAGTTTTAAATGCTCTGTATACTAAAAGTTTAAGTTCTGAAAGAGAAAGTTTTCAGAGAAGCCAAAGTTTTTACAGAGAATTTCAAGAAAACCGACCACACCACGCTCACACCTCGCCGACTACCAGGTAAGTGTTGTTAAAAGTTTTTATAAAAGTTTTTAAATATATTCAAATTTACTAAGTCTATGCTCAATAAGAATTCAGATATACGAACTTTAGAAATTTGTTTATATGTTCAAGTATTAAAGTTTAAAATCTAGTTTATCAAGTTGACTAGATCAAGAAAGAACTCGAACATTCTAAGTTAAGCCATAAGAATAAGATTCAAGTTAAAATCTGATTATAAAGATTGATGATGCCAAGTATAAGAAGTAACGGTATGTCAGTATATAATAGCCAAAAAGTACAGGAAACATCATGGGGGTTTGAAATAAGAACCAAAAGCCGGAACAGATTCTGTAGGCTTGAAAACTGAACCGTAAGAAATAAAGTTTCAAGAAAATAGTCAATTTTTATAATCAGAAGTTTTGATATCTTATCATTTAGATATCATGAGTTTAAAAAGTGGCAAAGTTCGAGATAAAGTTATAAGTTATTTATATTAGTACTTGTAGAATAAGAACAAGTCTACAAAGTACTTTTCAGAAATCAATATAAAGGTTAAGGTATCGACATATAATAGTCACGTAGCTGGGAAAATTATGGAAACCTGAAATAAGGGTTATTAAGTCCGAATTTCCTGGAGACTTGAAATCGAACCTTAAAAGATATCAGCTAATAAGTATTACATTCCAGATACCGAGATAATTATTTAAGTTTCTCGGAAGAATTTTTAAAGTTAAGCAAGAGTAAACTGGACATGTGAAAGTTAAAGATAGTCTTTTTAAATAAGTAAAGACTAATATGTTTTATCTCTTTGGAGAAAGTATTTGTCCCAAAGATAAATGATGAGTTTAAAGCCATAAGTAAGAAATGGCGAGAAGAAGCAAGAAAAAGATAGATTAACCGGAACTCTAGCACAAGCTAGGTGTTTTCGGAAAATTAACAATTTCCTTAAAGTTTAGTATAGCTATTTATTAATGGTTATACTGTTCAAGTCATATAGTTAGTGGTTTTAGAATGCCGCGAGGCAAAGTTTCAAGACCACAATTGAGTAAAGTTTAAGAAGCATAGAATCTTGACTGAATCAAGAAGTTATATCAGTCCAGAAACAAGTAGTATTGATGTATGAATCAAGTATATACGAGAAGAGAATATTCTGCACAATCAATCTACTTGATAGATAGAAATTCTAATACCATTGAAAGTCAAAAAGCAAAGAGCTAGACAAAGATTCGAGCACACTGTTGAGAAATTCCTTATTTCTAAGAAGCTAGTACAGAAATATCAGAAAAAGGAGATACAGATAAGCATAAAGGAATTCTCAACTAGTACAAAGTTATATTTCATAAAGGGAGGGTGCGTCTCAAGAGTACAAGACTCCATAACTCTACCACCCATTATGGCTGTAGTTTCATAAAGATAGATCTAAAGGATCAAATGCTCGCTTGCGTTTGAATCCTGGAGTTTCCACAGAATCTTGAACTGTTGAGATGCTGTTTTGAAGTTTCTTGATAAGTTCAGAGGAAGTGTCAGCAGACTTGAATATTTCTCTTTGGAAAGGAGATATAAAAATTTGATACACTCCTTCATCTAGAAATCCAAGCAAGTGGTGGAAAAAGTTATTGAAATTCAACAAACCAATAGGTTTGGTATGAAATTTCACTTCTGCCCAAGTAGCAAGGGTGAAAGTAGTCATTAAAGTTCCATATCCACCAGGAAGAACGATGAAAGCATCACAACCAGATATCATAGACATTAAACATTCATAAACTGAAAGAGTTATCATCAAAGTAGCAGAATCTTTGACAACCTTTGATGAAGTGAGATAAAAAGGAAGGATACTTCTCACCTGGATATTAGCAGCCATTAAGAGGTTGTTAAAGAAGTAGATACTAGTTCCTCCATAAAGTATGTTGATGTTATGTTTTCCCAACTCTTTCACAAGTTGGCTTACAGCATAGATGTTGTGAGGAACATTTACAAATTTAGAGCCACCAAGAATGCACACAGTTCTGAGGGGCTGAAGAAGTTTGGAACCTTGAGAAGACTCGGCAGTAGCCATTTATTATGAGAGATAATTAGCTAAAAAGAATAGAATTTTCGAATTTTTAGCAGTGCTAAATCCATTGGTGAGATCGGACCATTGCTGAGGAAGAAGGAAGGATCACCAAGTTGGTTTATAAAAGAAAGATGAGTATGAGATAAGTTTCTTGGGTATGATTAAATTATACCGAATGTCAGAAGATGCTCAGCCAGTATGCATTTAATGTCGTTGAAATCAGATGTGAGATGTCGGCAATAAGTGAGATGTTGCGACATTATTATGATAGTTGAATCATTAAAGGTAAATAAAGTTTACCTTAGTGGTTGGAATTGTGGTATGACCAGAGAATGGTCAAGTTATTCCACATCAGTACAGAAATTTCAATGAAATTCTCGATTATAGTTAAGTCGGAGAAGTTGAATTAAGAAAATATCAATAGTGATATTGAGTAAAAAGGTTTCTCGAAAAGAGAAGCAAGTTTAGTATAGTAAGATGTTAGTATAGAATGGAGATGCGACTTGTTAATGATTACAAGTGACATTGACATTAAGGTACAATGCATATAGATGTTCCGCACCCGAAGGGCCCCGGGTAGTGGGTAAATCGCATACAATGTATCGCATAGGCAGTCAGATAAGTATTTTATATCAATTCTTCTCTAAAGTTGTCCAGTGTGCATAAAGTTTTACGTAACAATGTTACGTGAGTATATGTGCGATCCAGAGTATGTGCTTTTGCACAATGAGTTTCAGTAAGATTTAACCTACGAGGACCAGCCGATAGAAGTTTTGGACCAGAAGGTTCATTGGCTGAGGAATTGAGATATTCCCTCGTTAGTATAAAATGGAATTGCCACATATAGAGTTGGATGTCACTGGGGAGTGAGAAGTTGATATTAGCACTCGTTTTTCCAGATTTTGAGTTATGATATATATACATAGTTGGTATATACCTCAGTTTCAGTATTTCCGAGGGCGGAAATAGTTTTAAGGGGGGGTAGATTGTAATATCCCATTCAGTAATTAATAAAAGTAATTATTCTAAGTATGAACTAATTACTTTTATTAATGCTCGTTCCTAGTTTCGAGCCAGTTATTAAGTTATTCAGTTAAAAATTCGACTTTAAGTCGAAAGTATTCTCGGTTTAATATTATTCAGTAATCGAGCCAGTTCAGAAATTAATTAATTCCGGTCTGTTTATTTTTATAAATGGATTTATAAGACGGGACTAATTAATATAAGATGACGAATAATCGAAATTGAGTATATTTTGATTAATCGTTTAAGATAAGTAGTGAACTGAAACCAAGTATGTTCGGTCATGAGTTGAACTTAATTAAGAAATAGCTGAGCCTTAGTACTAAATACTTAGAATTTTTCTAAGTGTTTAAGCCATCAAGATAAGATCATAATATTGAGTTTTAGCATAAGTTGATACAAGTTAAGTCTTGAACTAAGGTTAAGTATCCATGAACATTTAAGTGATAAATGTTCAAAGAAGTGAGAAAATTTATTTAGACATTATAGTCTATTTAAATTATTTTAATAGAAATCGAAATTTTTATAATTTTCGGTTTTACGGTAATCGTTCGGTTTAAGTCCGAATGTGGTTCCGTAAATGTAGAATATTTCAAGATAATTATATTAGATCCTAAGAAGCAATATGTTCATTAAATTGAAGAAAAAAAAAATGTGAGTAAAGAATTTAAATTTTAGAATTTTTAGTTTTACGGTAAACGTTCGTTTTAAGTCCGAATTGAGTTCCGTAAATTGTATTATTCTCGGTTTATTAGCATGATCCAAGACCATATATGAGCATTACTTTTCAGTAAAAGAGTTTTAAAAGTCAGCCATTTTTAAATAAAATGCATAAGTAATAAAAAGGATGATTTTTATTATTTTTATTATTTTTTTCCTAAAGATTTTTATATGATGAATGGGGACATTTTTACAATAATATATGGAATCAATTCCATCACGTTAAGCACGAAATTTTGGTCATCAATTGGTGAGAATGAGATGAGAAAATCACAACAAAGTTTTGCTAAGTCTTTAAGTTAGCATTTTTTTTTCAACAATTGATGAGAATTTTATTAAACTTGGTGGAATAAGTTTTATCTACCAAAAAGCTCACTCATGGCTATAACTAAAGGCCATTTTTTATGATTAATTATGTTTGGATAAGAATACAAGTTAATCATAAAATAGTTTATGATTAATTAAGTTTATAAGTTTAAATTGTTTATTTTGTTCATTTCTTCACTCCATTATGATGTCTTGCCAAATTGCGCCTATAAATAGAGGCCTAAAAATCAGAGTTCTCACACCAAAGAAAAGTACCAAAAGATATATATATGAGTGTAAGAGAGATAAGTAATAGAAATTGTGAAGAAGTGAAGAATTTAGAAGTGAAGAATTAAGTTACGATTCTAGCAAGAATGAGGTAATTTATTTATCTTAAAGTTACATGCTTATGTTCATGTTTTGATAATGAGTTTACATGTATAGTAGATGATATTAAGTGTTTAATAATGTTTTTATATGACTTACATATTAAAATTTTATATGAATATAAGTATGCTAGAAAATAAGTTATTTCCAGCTTATATATATGTCATATGTGTTCAGTTATGATGAGATTTTTACCTAGCTATGAACAATCTGGAAATCTATGCTTCCTATGGTTATTTCTTGTGTAAAAAAGGAGTACATAGGATCAAGAATCAAGTCATTTAGTTTAGTATAACTCAAGATATGAATTTTTAAAGTTTATCATGCAAGCTGAATTTTATGTACTTGTTTCCAGCAGCAACTTTAAACTTGAATAAGTCGAGATATATGCATGATAAAATTTTGAAATTTTGATGACATGTCTAATTATAAGTTGAGATTATGACTGTTAAGTTTCATAATTTAAAGATGAGAAATGAATAAGTTATGAATATAAGAAAGCATATATGTAAAGATAAGTATATATGCAAGAATATTCATGAAATGTTTAAGTTGTTAAAATGAGATGATCAATGAATAATTCTCATATAAGTTATGAGTAATTTGATGATGTTTTGGTATAATATGTTGAGTATACAATTTTATAAAGATTGTATTAAGTATAACATATTAACATCATGATTTAATGTTATGAGTAAAAGATGATTATGCCTTGAGATTATTTTCACTTTCAAGTTAATTAAGTGAAAATTTAGTATAAGCCAATATCTAAAAATTGGGAGATATGATGTATGATGAATTAAGTATTGGATTAAGTTAAATTAAGATAAGTTATAAATCATATTGAAGATGTTGGTAAAAGTAAGCATGTTTTAAGTTTAAATACTCAATCAAGTATAATGTGAAATATAGTTATTTTCACATTTGAGTTATGACATGCTAAGTATAATACCATATTGATGTTTATGAAGACATGATTTATATAAGGTTAAGTAATTGACCTTAAGTAAAATTAAAAAGAGAAGTTAAGTATAAACTTGAGAAAAAGCAAGTTTAATGAGTATACGAGCATAGTACTTAGTATATTTGTTTGTATTTGATGTAACTTGCAGATACAGTACCAGTACAACACTTATCGTTTTTCAAATGTTTTCAAAAAAAGAAAGGTGGGGACCCAGAGTGGGTATTACATTGAGTATAATATTGATATCATGTTCGAGGTATGTATACAGTTTAAGTTTAAACGCTTGGGATGAAGGCTCCTAGTTGCCTTATCAGTACATCCTAAGTTCTGATGGAGGCCATTAGTTGCCTTAGAAATATCCATCAGATTGTGCACAAGTATCCGATTAGATATCGGCCAGATTCAGTTTAAGTTACTGGAACAGATTTCCAGTCCAGATATATACCAAAGATCATGATATTGTATTATTATTGGTGTTTACTTTAGTATGGGTGTTTTTCGGGGTACAAGAGGATCAGTACTCACCCCCATTGTGTTTTTCAGGTAACAGGGTCGGGACGGAGGTGTGAGCTGAACAGTGGTGGTGGTGGTCGTGCACTTATTTCAAGTGGATATTTATAAACTATTTGATATGTCTGTATAATAAACCACGTTTTAAGTATTTCCGCTATGCACATTAAGTATTGAACTTGCATAAATTTCAAATTTCAAGTTTTTACCATTTCGAGAAGTATGAATATGGTACAGTTAAATGCAAGTTTAAAGGAAATCTGTTTTAATTATGTCTAAAGAAGTATTAGACAAAAGTTTAAAGGTAAACGGATTTTCAAGATGATGAGTTTGAGTAGCATCCCGAGTTAGTCGCAAAATATTTCGAAAGAGTTAAAGTATTTTCAAAGTAAAAGTTGCGAAAAATTTACTCTGATGAGCGGGGTGTTACAGCTCTAATGACAATGTGCTCTGGCATGAGGGAATGTTGGAACACCCATATGTTTCTGGACCTCCATAGCCACCATAGCAAGTAGGTTGATAATTGTATTCTATCTTCAACCACTTCAGTCTTTTTGATCTTACATAGCAAGTAGGCCGTTTATAATTCACATAATTTTAAAAAAAATAAATGAATTAAATTAAAAAAAAATTGAGCCTAATGTAATCACTATTAACGAATACTCTAATAAAATATTAAATACTAGATTAAAGTACTAATTTCTAAACAAGTAATCTGTAACTATATCTATAAGTCTACTTAGTTTTTTATTTTTTAATTTTTTTTATCCTTAGCGGTTCGGTTCGGTTTTACCGAATCTTTAAGGTTTCGGAACCGATAACATTTCGGTAACCAATTTTCGGTTACCGTTACAAGCGGTTTGGTTTGGTTCGGTTTTTTTTTCTTGTCGGTTCGGTTTTCGGTTTTCGGTACAAAATTACCAGCCCTAGGTAGTAGTACATGAAGATTGCTTGTTCAACCCGGTTCAAGAGAATTTGCACATCAAAAAACTAAAATGTTCTCAAGAAAAAAAATAATATGGCCGACCTTGAACCGACTTGTACTACACGACCTGGATTCGGGACCTGTCATAAAAACAATTTGAATAAAAATCGGCAGTTGATTTCGTTGGCCGACCTAACCCGACGCGACCCGACAAGTAAAATGTTACAAATACCCAACCTTGAACCGGCCCAATTTAAATCCGAGCACGGACCAGACCCGTTGACCACGGGTCTGACCAGGTGGGATTCATGCCGGTTCTGGGTCGGGTCGGTGGGCTAGGTCATAGGTGACCGTGGCCATGTCTAGTAGTAACATGGATGACAGTAAAAGCTACAAGGAAAGAGCACGAAATATTTCAATCCTCACTTTTTGACTTTTGTGTCTGTGCCTCTCTCACAGAGAAGATTTTCCAAGGTCACAGCTCGTCTCCTATTTCTAGGGTTTTAATTCTTCGTCGACCCCAAAATTTCTTCATCGACCCATTTTCGCTTGCTTTCACCTAATTCAATCAATCGCCGATCAATTTCAAACCCCATTTCCATATCGCATAGCTTGGAGATTTCCTCTGTTTTCGATAGCTTCACCTCTGGATTTAGTTTCTTAAAATTTTATTTTTTCGCGCATTTAATGCTCCTCATCGTCATTGCTTTAAATTCTATAGTATTCCTATGCCCGAGGCGATCGGCCGAACCTCATTTTCGTTTTAGCTTGTTTAGTAGCAATTGAGATCGAAAATTTCAGTGCTTCCCATCCAACAGCGCCCTGCGAATCGGCAAGCTGTCATTTTCACCACCCAAATGCCATGGCGGCACCGCAGAATGTGGTGGTGGAAACCGGTAGCCGGCTGTTGGACAGGGATGAGGAGAAGAACGATGAGTCGCCGTCGGGGAAGAAGCTGAAGGCGGAGAAGTTCCCGCTCTCTCGGTGGGAATTTGCGGCGACTCTCGGGGTGCATTTGGTATTCTCCACCGGTTTGTTGTGCATTTAACTCACTATGCCCGCCGCCGAGTATGAGATGTTGAAGCTGCCTCGTAACCTCGCGGATCTTCGATTGCTCAAGTAACCACTCTCAATTCTTTCGGCCATTCTTATTTTGTTTTCAGATTTTGGGATCTTAAAATCTGTATTTTTGTTTTTTGAATAATGAATTTTTGGTCTTTCTTGGAACTCTATTTATATAGCTAGTGTTTACCGCAATCTCGTGTGGCTTCATTTGTATATGTAATAGTTGAAGGCATGAAGTATTATATAGTCATCCAATGTGCATTTGGTTAGATGTTTAATATGTTTTTTAGGCTCCTGCCTGATGTCTTCGTCATGGAGTTGTGTATTGCATTTTTCTAATGCTCGATAGCAAGTTTTTATCATATTTTGGGCTTTCAGGTTGTCTTAAGAAGAATCTTCGATTGATACTTTTATGCTGTTAGATTTATAAGCTAGGTAGTTACACTAATTGATGCAAGTTTTCAGCTTTATGTTCTGTTTGGGAGCAAACTACAGACATGTTTTATGAACCCTATGTTATGAATGTCTCAATCGTCTAATGTATGGATGAATGGTATAAGTTGAACCGACCCTGTACTGTTCTTCGGGGCCGCTTTCAAACATTTTATTGTTTTTTGGAAATTGAAGCTTTGTATTAGGGTGGATGGAGTGTAAGTTAAGCAGCATAAGATATGATATAATAATTGGATAAAGGTTCATTAAACTGATTTGGAATGCATGGAATAAATCACGTCTGGTTGAAGCTTAAGTACTCCATTCTCTCTTCTTTATTCCCCTTTGCAGATTTAATTTGTTTGCACTTTCCAATATGCTTTAGGGATCATCTCGCTACATATGCCCAAGTGTAATGCCCCGTTTGAATTATAGAATTTTGGGAGTTATTTATCAATATTATTATTTATATTTATTTGTTGTTATTATTATTGAATGCTATAAATTATTAATTGTCTGAAATGATTTATCTTAATTGTTTAAATATTAATTAATTGTTTAAATGACTAAATGCTATTATTATAAATTGTCAAATTGTGAAATTGCCTAATTGTCTAAATGTTATTATTTTATTTAAAATGGGTATTTGTATTTTTACTAATATTATTATAACTTTAAAATTTAATTGTGTGCATTATATTTATATATAATTTTCGGTTTGGTTATTTGTGTGATTTGAATTATCGAGCCCGAGAAATTGATTTATTTCTACGTAGTCGGGCCCGAGAGCCGATACGTTTTATTTTAATCGAAACCCGCGAGCCCGATTATTATCAGCCCAAAACCCGTTATTTTGGCCCGTGAGATGTGTGTGTTTGTGTCTTATTGGGCAAGACATAAAAACCTAAAGCTAATTATATATATATGAATCTCCTCTCTTCACCCACGCACACATCAAATTTTTGAGCCTTAACCGCAGCCTCCGCTTTTTCTTCATCCCCGCGATCACGTCTTGAGAAGAAGCAGAGAGATTTTCTCTCGATCGACCGTAACCATCCTCTTTGTTGAACCTCCCATCTCCGATCACCCTCACCATTTTGCCATCATCATCGCACCATCTCCATCAGATTGCCGTGAGCCCTCCTCCCGTAACCTGTCGCAGCAAATCCGGCGAGCAGCAACTCGCGCCACCACCCTCCTCATCGTCCTCTCATCATCATCCCCTCTGCCATCTCTGTCGCCGAGAACCAGGTTCGCCAGCGACCCCCCTACGCGAATTTCCGCCGGCGACTTGCAGCAACAGCCCTCACGACTTCTACTCGCGAACGGCCGTCCGTCACCACCCTCTGAACGCTGCGAATCCAATGAACCGACCACCGACTCCAAGTCCGACGAAGCCCAGCGATCTCCCGTTCGCGAACAGCCACCATGCGCACGGACTCCCTCCAATCGCTACCAGCGATGCCGCGACCAATCGGAGACGACGACCTCGCACGACCAGCCCCGTGCAGCAATCCGGCGATCCTCCTCCGTTCGCTGCGAGCTCCTTCCGGCGACGTGCAGCGGCTCATTTTCCGGCGATTACCGAGTGCAGCAACCCAACGTCGTGACTGCTCCTCCCCGAGACGCCTCCTCCGGCGAACCTTGGGTGCACAGCAGCTCTTACGTTCGAGCCCGTCAACCCCTCGTTTCGTTCGAACGTTTGTTTTCTCGGGAACGGTATAAGGCTTGACCCGTCTCGTTTGTTTTTACGTGACATTATGTGCTCGAGTATGTGAATGTGTTCGTTTGACGTGATACCTCGAATCATATGTGCTGGTATATGATGATGTGTTGTTATTGAATGAGAATTGTGATAATTGTGTTATATATTTACGAATTGGACATCAAAGTGAATGCCGTCACTTTGAAATATTGTCGAGTTGATTATGCTGTGGTATTTTTCGTGGAAATCCTGGAGTTATAAGTACTTGTAGTTGTCCTTGATATGTTAGTTTGGTTTGAAGTCATTTCGAGTTGTATTTTGAGAGTTATGATTTTTCTAAACCGAGCATGCTGCTGAATTGTAATAAATTCACCATAAATCGAGTCGTTATCCGTTAGAGCTGAAATTTTGATATGTTGTGCCTCTGAGTATGTGGAATGCGTGTGCCAAGCCCCTGAATTTATTTTTGAGTTTTTCGAGTTCAAATGTTTAAAACGGTTTCTAAGAAGAAACTTATAAAAATCATTAAAAATCGTACACTTGGATTTTTGATCTGAAACTTTCAGGAACATATTATTCTGTGATGTTTTAGGTCGTGTTAAAATTTCAGATGAAAATTCAAAGTGTAGCTATGCGGATTATTGAACGCTGATTTTGGCGCTGTTTTTGCTTAAATTATTTAAAAATGTTCCCGGATGAATTTAGGGCTGAAACTTGGTGAGTCTATGTGTTTTTGCATGTTTTATAATGTGGCAAAGTTTCAGGTTGAATGGCTGAGCCTAACTCCTAATTCCGAATTTTGCTTATTTTGGAGTTTAAATGTTCGGTTATCGGTTGATTAAGTTCGGATAGGATCAATTTAATGTTGGCATGTCTTATGTGGATTATTTGTGGTATATGACTTGTGTCCAGGTCTAGTAGTCACTCCAAAGTACTTAACCCAGTTAAAGAATCCACGAGTCACGTAGTCGATATGATTTCGGCTAAGTATATGTATCTTATGTGTTGTTTTGTTCTGGGCAGTCAGTGATAGGTCCTTATAAATTGTTGTAGGTCCTTCGAGCTGAACTTGTGCCGAAAATTCCTTCAACTCTGTGTTTGGCTATACCTCTTGCTATATCCAGGTGGGTTGTTATTCTAAAATTGGCTATGCTGTAAATGTTATAAACGTATAATTCGTGGGTTTTATTTAAAATTTGCTATGCTGTAAATGTTATAAATGAATGTTTATTATTTGTGGTATGATCAAAGTATGCATGTGAACCATGTAGCCTTCGATGTGAGCTGTACCGGCCGTCGAACGGTTATCCCCGTAGCTATAGAACGTACCCGTTGGGTAATCTCCTTTGAGAATTTACTCCTACTGGCTTGGACACCGATAGAAGCCCGAGGGGCATTCGGTATTTTACCCCGCAGTAGTCTATGCGTAGGTGTGCACATGATTCTTGATTTTATGACGATATTATGATGACAGGAGATTGGGATATTGAATTGATTCTTATACATGCTGCGACCATACCTTACTGATTATTGGTTATTGTTTCATTAGTATGAATAACGTTTAATGCATAGTGGTGAGCACTACTCTTTCCTATTGTGCTCATCCCCACCTGAAATTCACGTTTCAGGTTAAACGAGGCAGGCACGATGGCGGAGTAGAGCGAGTGGTGGTCGGTCTATATGACCGGTCTTATTATTTGTTAAGCTTCCGCATTTATGAATTCTGGATTTTATGACTATGAATTTGGAGTATTATTGCATTTATGAATATTGGATTTTATGACTTGAATAATGTTAAGGAGATGCTCCTTAAAATTTGTGGATATTGTTGGAACCCGGTTTGGGTGATGATTTATGAAATTTTAGAAAACTCGTTTTTTTTGGAGTTAGTATTATTGTTGACGATTGATGATTGAGTCTGATGAATGATCGAGTATTGAAAAAAAAAATGGTTAAGTATTGAAGTTCGATTTAAAAAGGGGTAGCGCCTCAGTTGTTTCGAAATAAATTTGAAATTTTTTATTCTGTTTTTCGGCAAATAAAAGTGGGGCGTTACAGTTTGGTATCAGAGGCAGTCTGCGTTTCTGTAGACTGGTATGTGTGAATAACGTGAACTCTATGAAATACTGGCATACTATGATGTAGTGTATGACCACTCGCTTCCGTCGTGCCTTGCCAGCTCAGGTATGAGATTAATGAATGAGTGTGAATGGATTATGATTGCCTGATTATTGAAATGAAATGATATGATATGTAAATAGGGGCTTAGGAATTTATCCTCCTAGTTTTAAACATTCTGGAACTTTAGATGAGTGGCGAACCTTAGCAGTATGAACTTGAACTCTAGCGTTATAGAGTTAAGTTTTAACTTGAGGTTTTGTTTGTTTAGAAATTCGATATTATGTTGTCGAGCTGAGTTCTGTGTATAACAGTCCTCTCGATGTATTTTTGGTGTCTTTGGATGAGGACCATTCGCGAGCCATCTCGAAAGGAGAAGGCTTAAACGAAGGGAGCAGCTTGAACCGATGATGAAAACAGTGAATCGTGGACTCGTGAAGACAAAGCCGTCGTGCTGCCTTTCTTAAATTCTTGTCTTCTTGTATACTCTTGCAAACCTTTTTCCCATCCACACGGCAACAATTTTGAAGTGTGATTGAGGCTTCTTTTTGTTAACCAAAATTTCGTAATTTGAGGATTTCGCTTGATCTCCCCCTACTTTTAATTCGTTGTGTAAACTATTTTAAACTTCTCAACTTTAAAACTCGCTTCTCTTGAAGTTTAGCTAATTCTGGTTTATCCTAGGTTGGGAACTGACTTGGTTTTGGAAACCTGGTTTCAAGTGAGATTAAGCATCTCTTTGTTTCTTCTTATCTTTATTCTCTTGCGAAGTATGAAAGTTTCGTTCGAATGTCATCGCTAAAATATCACGGAGACTCGAAGGCAAAATTTTTCTATCGCCACTTTTGTAAATAACCTAACCTCGAGGGGGAAAATAATTGTTCGCGCTCGGCATCGAGACAAACGCACAAGAGCTGAAGCCAGCACAATTCAGTTCGATAAGAAGATGGAGTATTTTTCCACCTTAAAAGATTATGCAGAAATCTTTTAAGGAGGATAGTCAAGTCAGAAGCAAGCACATCGCGCAGTGCAGACCCGTCCTTATTCTAAATCTTGTTCTTTTGGAAACCTGGACCAAACCCCGACCCTGGCTCAGTGTAACCATGCAAAGTGGTGGCCGAGCACGCACGATCGTGCTGAGAAACAAAAGGCTTGCGCGCGGCCGACCGTTGACTCGCATGCGAACTGCAGCCGCCATCACCGGTCTGTGATGGAATCGTGAACAAGTTGTCAGTGTGACTCGGACACGAGACTGAAACTTGGCGTCACGTGACCACCTTGATGATGAGGTAATCGGAGTACGTTGACAATACACCGAACGGCCTGTCGAGGTCTTGTGTGTTGTTAGGTACGAAGCAAGTCGTTGATACTCATGAGTACAGGCTAAACCGAATTGGGTCCCTTGCAAGAAGATGTACGCCTGAGCTCGGGCAGGACTGATCACCCTCCCAAGCAAGAAGGTAAACATATGAGCACAGGGCGAGTCGGATTGGTTCCTGAATGTGAGTATATGCCTTTCGAGTATAAGGCGGTAGGACTCATGGGAACGAAATCGAGTTCGGGAGAGTGATGCCGGACCTCGTGATTGGAAATTCCCGTTTGGGTCTGTCATTATCTGTGATGTGTGTTCTTTCGTATTTCCGAGGACGGAAATATTTTAAGGAGGATAGATTGTAATGCCTCGTTTGAATTATGGAATTTTGGGAGTTATTTATCAATATTATTATTTATATTTATTTGTTGTTATTATTATTGAATGCTATAAATAATTAATTGTCTGATATGATTTATCGTAATTGTTTAAATATTAATTAATTGTCTAAATGCTATTATTATAAATTGTCAAATTGTTAATAATTGTCTAAACGTTATTATTTTATTTAAAATGGGTATTTGTATTTCTACTAATATTATTATTATTTTAAAATTTAATTGTGTGCATTATATTTATATATAATTTTCGGTTTGGTTATTTGTGTGATTTGAATTATCGAGCCCGAGAAATTGATTTATTTCTACGTAGTCGGGCCCGAGAGCCGATACGTTTTATTTTAATCGAAACCCGCGAGCCCGATTATTATCAGCCCAAAACCCGTTATTTTGGCCCGTGAGATGTGTATGTTTGTGTCTTATTGGGCAAGACATAAAAACCTAATGCTAATTATATATATATGAATCTCCTCTCTTCACCCACGCACACATCAAATTTTTGAGCCTTAACCGCAGCCTCCTCTTTTCTTCATCCTCGCGATCACGTCTTGAGCAGAAGCAGACAGATTTTCTCTCGATCGACCGTAACCATCCTCTTTGTTGAACCTCCCAACTCCGATCACCCTCACCATTTCGCCATCATCATCGCACCATCTCCATCAGATTGCCGTGAGCCCTCCTCCCGTAACTTGTCGCAGCAAATCCGGCAAGCAGCAACTCGCGCCACCACCCTCCTCATCGTCCTCTCATCATCATCCCCTCCGCCATCTCTGTCGCCGAGAACCAGGTTCGCCAGCGACCCCCCTACGCGAATTTCCGCCGGCGACTTGCAGCCCTCACGCCACCGCGGCCCAGCAGCGAATTTCTGGCGACCCTCCCTGTTCGCACCCAGCAACGACTCCTACTCGCGAACGGCCGTCCGTCACCACCCTCTGAACGCTGCGAATCCGACGAACCGACCACCGACTGCAAGTCCGACGAAGCCCAGCGATCTCCCGTTCGCGAACAGCCACCACGCGCACCGACTCCCTCCGATCGCTACCAGTGACGCCGCGACCAATCGGAGACGACGACCTCGCACGACCAGCCCCGTGCAGCAATCCGGCGATCCTCCTCCGTTCGCTGCGAGCTCCTTCCGGCGACGTGCAGCGGCTCATTTTCCGGCGATTACCGAGTGCAGCAACCCAACGTCGTGACTGATCCTCCCCGAGACGCCTCCTCCGGCGAACCTTGGGTGCACAGCAGCTCTTACGTTCGAGCCCGGCAACCCCTCGTTTCGTTCGAACGTTTGTTTTCTCAGGAACGGTATAAGGCTTGACCCGTCTCGGGAATGGTATAATGTGAATGTGTTCGTTTGACGTGATACCTCGAATCATATGTGCTGGTATGTGATGATGTGTTGTTATTGAATGAGAATTGTGATAATTGTGTTATATATTTACGAATTGGACATCAAAGTGATTGCCGTCACTTTGAAATATAGTCAAGTTGATTATGCTGTGGTATTTTTCGTGAAAATTCTGGAGTTATAAGTACTTGGAGTCGTCCTTGATCTGTTAGTTTTGGTTTGAAGTCATTTCGAGTTGTATTTTGAGAGTTATGATTTTTCTAAATCGAGCATGCTGTTGAATCGTAATAAATTCACCATAAATCGAGTCGTTATCTGTTTGAGCTGAATTTTTGATATGTTGTGCCTCTGAATATGTGGAATTCGTGTGCCAAGCCTCTGAATTTATTTTTGAGTTTTTCGAGTTCAAATGTCTAAAACGGTTTCTGTGCAGAAACTTATAAAAATTATTAAAAATCGTAAACTTGGTTTTTTGATCTGAAACTTTCAGGAACATATTATTCTATGATGTTTTAGGTGGTGTTAAAATTTCAGATGAAAATTTGAAGTTTAGCTATGCGGATTATTGAACGCTGATTTTGGCGCTGTTTTTGCTTAAATTATTTAAAAATGTTCCCGGATGTTTAGGGCTGAAACTTGGTGAGTCTATGTATTTTTGCATGTTTTATAATGTGGCAAGGTTTCAGGTTGAATGGCTGACCTAACTCCTGATTCTGAATTTTGCTTATTTTGGAGTTTAAATGTTCGGTTATCGGTTGATTAAGTTCGGATAGGATCAATTTAATGTTGGCATGTCTTATGTGGATTATTTGTGGTATATGACTTGTGTCCAGGTCTAGTAGTCACTCCAAAGTACTTAACTCGGTTAAAGAATCCACGAGTCACTTAGTCGATATGATTTCGGCTAAGTATATGTATCTTATGTGTTGTTTTGTTCTGGGCAGTCAGTGATAGGTCCTTATAAATTGTTGTAGGTCCTTCGAGCTGAACTTGTGCCAAAAATTCCTTCAACTCTGTGTTTGGCTATACCTCTTGCTATATCCAGGTGGGTTGTTATTCTAAAATTAGCTATGCTGTAAATGTTATAAACGTATAATTTGTGGTTTTTATTTAAAACATCCTATGCTGTAAATGTTATAAATGAATGTTTATTAGTTTTGGTATGATCAAAGTATGCATGTGAACCATGTAGCCTTCGATGTGAGCTGTACCGGCCATCGAACGGTTATCCCCGTAGCTATAGAACGTACCCGTTGGGTAATCTCCTTTGAGAATTTACTCCTACTGGCTTGGGCACCGATAGAAGCCCGAGGGGCATTCGGTATTTTACCCCGCAGTAGTCTATGCGTAGGTGTGCACATGAGTCTTGATCTTATGACGATATTATGATGACAGGAGATTGGGATATTGAATTGATTCTTATACATGCTGCGACCATACCTTACTGATTATTGGTTATTGTTTCATTAGTATGAATAACGTTTAATGCATAGTGGTGAGCACTACTCTTTCCTATTGTGCTCATCCCCACCTGAAATTCACGTTTCAGTTTAAACGAGGCAGGCACGATGGCGGAGTAGAGCGAGTGGTGGTCGGTCTATATGACCGGTCTTATTATTTGTTAAGCTTCCGCATTTATGAATTCTGGATTTTATGACTATGAATTTGGAGTATTATTACATTTATGAATATTGGATTTTATGACTTGAATAATGTTAAGGAGATGCTCCTTAAAATTTGTGGATATTGTTGGAACCCGGTTTGGGTGATGATTTCTGAAATTTTAGAAAACTCGTTTTTTTTGGAGTTAGTATTATTGTTGACGATTGATGATTGAGTCTGATGAATGATCGAGTATTAAAAAAAAATGGTTAAATATTGAAGTTCGATTTAAAAAGGGGTAGCGCCTTAGTTGTTTCGAAATAAATTTGAAAAATTTTATTCTGTTTTTTGGCAAATAAAAGTGGGGCGTTACACCAAGTGTACCCGGCTAAGTTCATTCTTGGTTACTGCTCGACTTACATATTCATGCAGACATTCATGATCCCCGACACTATTTTCATGTCCTTATTCGCTGGAGCACTTTTTGGTGTCGTAAGAGGTCTTTTCTTTGTTGTCTTCAATGCAACTGCTGGGGCATCTTGCTGCTATTTTCTGTCCAAACTCATTGGCATACCTATTGTCAACTGGTTGTGGCCTGAAAAACACAGATTTTTCCAGGCTGAGGTACCATTTTTTCCGTCTTGTTGTTTTCTATTCTTTTTTTTTTTCTGAAGAGTTGGAGAACAATGGGAGTGTATTTTTTTTTCAGATAGCAAAGAGGAGAGAGAAATTGTTGAATTGCATGCTCTTTCTGAGAGTAACACCGACACTGCCAAAACTGTTCATCAATTTGGCATCGCCAATTGTGGACATACCATTTCATATTTTCTTTCTGGCAACTGTTGTTGGCCTCATTCCAGCTTCCTATATTACTACTAGAGTAAGATCACTTTTTTATCTGTTTTCATCAAGCTGTTTCTAGCTTCGTGTAGTAAATTTATGTGATCCACGCACTTGATGTGACTTTTGCGTTTGCTACTTTTGTTTGTGTTAGGCTGGGCTTGCACTTGGAGAACTGAAGTTGGTGAAAGATCTATACGATTTGAAGACATTGGTGGTACTGTTCCTCATCGGGTCGATTTTATTGTTGCCGACCCTTTTGAAGAGGAAGCGGATATATGATTAAAGCTTGTCCTTTTACGATTCCTCCCGTCTTTCTTTTGAAGAAAGGGGAGTGATTACCTGTAACATCATTTGCTTTTGTAACCGGAAATTTCAGCATTACACATCGTATCCGTACATTATCATCTACTGTTTATCTTACAGTCCTAGTTTCAGGTGATCTAACGCTTGAAGTATTGAATTTGAACTGATATACATTGTAATTCATTCACAGGGAATGAAATCTGGAATCTGTACTTCTCTGAATATCAGAAATTATAAACTTAATTAATACACAGGCAGGTTGAGATATATCTTGTGGGCATTTAAATCTCTTTTCATAGTATTTCATTTGTTATGTGTAAAATGTGATGTATGATAATGAGAAAGCTGACACCTTTTGGAACCAAAATGAATCGAAACTATTGTACTGTAAGCATCTTGGTGGGATATATACAGCAGATGAGTTGAGGTTTATCAGTCCTCAAATATCAATCCAAACCCAATCAAGATAGGGATTTGTCTGCATATTCGCACTTTCAATTTCATGATACAATTTTTTGGTTTGATAGCAAATGCTCTAAGATGTTTGGCTCATGTGGTGAATCACATTGTTAAATCTGGATTGAATTATATGGATAAAACAGTGGCTTCTATTAGGAATGCAGTAAAGTATGTTAGAAGTTCACCTGTTAGACTTCAAGAATTTAAAGCATGTGTAAAAAATGAAGAGTTGGATAGCAAAAAAGTTTGTGTGTTAGATGTGCCAACAATGTGGAATTCTACCTTTATAATGTTGGAAACAACATATGAGTTGAAGTTGACATTTGATAGGCTAGCAGAGGAGGACAACAAATATAAGGGGTACTTTGATGAAGATGAAGAAGATGATGATGTGACTGATTTAGTATTTGGTACCGAGGGGGCAGAGGGTAAGCAAAGGAAAAGAAAAAACAGAGGGAAATAGAAAGTTAGGCCACCAACTGAAGAAGACTCGTATAGGGCTGAGGCTTTTATTAAGTTCTTGAAAGTATTCTTTGATGTCATTCTTAATGTTAGTTGCACTATCACACCAACTGCACATAAGCACTTAGTGAGATTGTAACAATCAAGTGTGAAATTTATGATCTGTTTGATGCACCAGTGACAAATCAAAGCACTGATTATGAAAAGACTTGAGAAGACTTTGTTTAATAATTCGGTGCAAATTAGGAGGAAGTATAATGCGATTTTTTTAAAGTATTCTTTAGTTTTAATACCATTTTAATTATAAGATGGGGACTAATAAAAGAATCTAGCACATTATTTTAAATACATTTTTCAATAAATTGTATATCAAACATATATATTCAGGTGTGTACTAGTACATCAAAAACACTGAGTGGTGATAAAAGAGCCAGACACGAGCATACTGTGGTCCAGATAAAAGAGAGGCTTGTGGAGGGGAAATGGTCATGGTATGTTCAAGTAGATGCATGTGTCATAACATGTATGTTCTATATTGTAGTTGTCTCTTATGATGCCTAATAGCTGTAGGTATTTCAGTACTTGACTTGTACATATAATATGAGTATGCTAATGCAATACTAATGTCTAAAATACTGGTACAACGAAATCAGAAAAGATGAAAGACCAGAAAATAAACTCAAGAAAAACACGTGTATTGAATGGTCACATTATGATGCAGAATCTCGGGTTAGAACTGAATTTTATCCATGCAACATGCATGCTGCATTTTGTTGTCTTATCCGCAAGTATTCAACACGTGTTAAGAAAGATCTCTTCATATATTGGTTTGAAAACATATCAACAATATTTGAAAGGTAATTGGTGTTGGATTTGTTGTTATTTTGTATTACTTTTGCCTATATAGATATCGTTGTCCATGAGGTGTTAAAATTCTCAATGTTATAACTCGTCCTTTCATTTCGTGTATTTTAATTTCTAAAGAGCTTAATGAGGAAAGTTACTGTTTTCAAGCTTCACTCATGCATAATTGTTTATGCGGGTAAAACATCTGAGTATCGTTTTTTTCTCTGTGATGCTTTTATTTTCTCAAGTCCAATATAACATCTGATATATCTTGTTTTTCCCTCTGTTATGCTTAATGCTTTCAATTTAAGTCCAATGTGAAATCTTGTCTCTTTTTCCACGGAGCCAAATTTTGTTTCCTTTTAAACTCACATGTGTGCTTGGCTTTTCCAGAATAGCTAACATTGGTAAGTCGTTCTCATATATATTTGTACATAGTATTGTCATTCCATTTTGTTTTAGGAGCTTGCAGAGTTTCTTGGCTGATGGTGCCCCGTTCGCTTCTCTTGAATTTTTAGTATTTTTATTGGCTCGCTTTTGCTTATTTATTTGCC
This sequence comes from Striga asiatica, assembly GCA_008636005.1. Taxonomy (NCBI): domain Eukaryota; kingdom Viridiplantae; phylum Streptophyta; class Magnoliopsida; order Lamiales; family Orobanchaceae; genus Striga; species Striga asiatica. The sequence goes on along the minus strand of BKCP01007026.1, from coordinate 19,080 downwards.
TTCTTTTATTCGATTGATGGCATGTATTCATTTTATTATCACTGTTTAATTATCTATTTGTGCTTGCTTTTATTTGGGTGTTATGTGCATTGCTTGTTTTTTCTTTACTTATGTGCATTGCCCGTATTTTATCTTTATTGCTCGTCGAATCGGTCGTTTAAAACCTATTAGATGTCCTCGTCTTTATAATCTAATAGATCGAATAATTTAGGTAGACGCTTTCATTTACTTAAATTATTTTCAATTTTATCGTGTTCATCAATCGAAATCGTTCGGGATCCAGCGCGTCGTATTTTTCGAGCCGTTTTCTGAGCGAGTTTGGAGTTTGATACTCGGCCCATTTTTGTTAATTATCCGGCCCAGTTTAATTGTAGATTTCGGTTTAAGTGTTGCAATTTATTGGCCCAAATCCAAGAGTTAAACCATGTAAAACCGGCCCACTTTATTCTGCATTTGCATTTTCTGCCCAATAAGCTTAAAGAGTTTTGGCCCATTAAATCCCCCAAAACCCGTACAAATCCTTTCTTTTCTCTTCTCATTTGACGCGTTTCCAGCCCAAATTGGTCTCCCAAAATTCGATCTCCTTAGGCCAAAATCAGATCGAAAAATCGCCTCCCCTCCCTCGATTTTCTCCCGAAAATCCCTCCTCGCCGGCGAACCCTTAGCCGCTGCCATCCATCAGCAACCGCCGGCGTCTCGCAACGGCCCATCGCGCGCAGTCGAACGGCCCAGCCGAGGAGGAGCACGCCGCCGCGAGAAGGCCGCTGACGTCCGTCCACCACCGCGAGAAGCCTTCCTACCGCCGATGTCCGCCCGTCGCACGCATCAGACGAATTGCAGTACCAGTGTTGCCCTCCTCTCTTTCGACTAGCATCCACCGTGAAGCGCCCCGCCACAGCAACGCGCCGAGATTTGTCGGAGACGCGCGGCCTGACGCCGACACGAGCGAGCAACCGGTCGAGTAGCCACCTCCTTTCGCCGGCACCAACTCGCGAGCCCACAAGCCCCGCCAGGCCTCAGTCCGTTCACCAACGGCTGAGATCCACCGTGGGCGAGAATATCCCTGAGCAGATCTCCGTACGCTCTCCCACAGCAGCGAACCACTGCGCTCTCCCACAGCAGCGAACCACTTTTGCGAACTTCTTACCGCGGTTATCCACCCTCAGACGCCGCCGTCCGAGCCCCAGTGGGCAGCAGTTGGCGGACCCGGTTCGTGATTGTTTAGATGCCTCGAACCGTGAACAGTCTAGACTGTCGGAGACAGCTGCGCCCCGACAGCCTCAACTAAAATGCGCTTAGATCCGCCTAGATCCTACTGTGTGTTGCAGACTGTCGAGCTCTCGTAGAGCCCTTTTCAGATCCTAAACTCGAAATTCACCTTTACATGCGAGGACGGTAGGATGAAAGGGGCTGTACGAAAGTTCTGACACTCTACAACACACGGCGACTTGCTGGTGCATTTAGTTGAGGCTGTCTTCGACAGTCTAGGCACGTCGGTTCGAGGCGGCTAAACGATCATGAACCGGGGCTCGCAACTGCTGTCCACTGGGGCTCGGACGGCGGCAGCTGAGGGTGGATAACCGCGGCTGAACGGCGGTAAGAGGCTCGCAACGGTCGAACCACTGTCGCAACTGCTGTCCACTGGGGCTCGGACGGCGGCAGCTGAGGGTGGATAACCGCGGCTGAACGGCGGTGGGTAAGAGGCTCGCAACTCGCAACGGTCGAACCACTGTGGGAGAGGGTGGATAACTTATAAAATGATAATTAGAATTTATTTTAAAAACCTTACATTTATACTATTTGTATAACAATCCTTCAAATATAAAAATATATCATCACAACCTCATCAACATATTTAATTTACGAATTAGATTGTTGTTCTTGTTCCAATTTGTTCTTCAATTTCTTAGCGAATTCCCCAAAGCGCAGAATATCATAACTTTGGTGTGATTCCCCTGCTTTCAACCTCGCGTGCTCCGATATCCGCCACCGTGAACCCTCGTTCTTCCAGCGGCTTCTGGCCGATGGCGGCGGTCGGTCTACACCGTGTGACGACGGCGGCTTGGATTGATGGAGGTCAAGTCCTAGATATGCGGCACCCTGACAACAGAGAGTAGCCTAGCACGAAGTGGAGATTGTTGGCGGCTGCTTTGCTTCGGCTAGGGTTTGGTGGTTTTTCCTTTTAACAGGCTTTATTGAATCACTTCAGCAAAAAACTCTTTTGATTTGTGTGTTTGCTTTAAATATTTTCCAGGGTAAAACTATGGAGGAGTTTACAGGCACTTTGACACTTTGACAGGCGAAAATGAGAGTCGCAGTGTACTCCATCGTCCACCAGCAAAAATGGCCAGTGAATTTTCTCAACCATTAATATTCGTTAATATCGTACTGAGTTTGATTTCAGTATGTATTTGTATCGAGCGTGTTGTGCTAGCATTTTTGTTGATTCTTTACGTATGGCTAAAATTGCAAAAGCTAATCTTGTGTGTTGATTCCTTTTGAAGTTTGGAGATTTGCTTATGCTTTATGCTTCGTATGGTTGTGCAAACGTGTCTTTGGAGTTTTTGGACATTTATTGTGTTTGTGTGGATCAATTTCAGGTTGCTTCTTATCTTCTGAATCATGGTAAATGTTGATTAAAAAATTAATCTTTTGAGGAACTTCGTACCCCTTATTCCTGGGAGTCTGTTTATCAACAATAAAATAAATTTCCGCAAGTCGGACAAGTATGCTTTGGTAAATGATGATGAGTTTTCAAATGATTGTGGATCAGATTATGATGGAAAGTCTTCAGTTAATCGAAAATGCAAGAAGCGTAAAAGACATAAGAATAAAAGAAAAAATAAAGTCTGATCATGCTGGAAACTATGAAGATGAGTTGTGTGATTTTGATTTATCAAATAACAGGCTAGATCGCAATCCAAGGGGGGTGATTGGTTGCTCTTACTGATGGATATTCTACTACATGGAGTAGTGTAAGTTCAAATGTGTCTTGAGTATAGCAGCATTTTTTACTTTCAATATTTACATTATCTGAATCTTAATGTGAGATTTAAGAGGCTGATGCAATGTTACTGTTGTTAATTTTCCTTTGTCGGTTTAAGATATATTTATTATTATGGTTGTTATGTGAAGTTGCTAATGGGACATCTCTTTTTATATTCTTTTTTGTTCTTATAGTTATGTCCATTCTATTCAAGTGTAGCATTTTTGTTCTATTCAACTTTGAAATGCCATAGATTGTAAAGACTTAGCAATTTTTTGTTTTTATGAAACAAAGGGTAAAAACGTATGTAAGTTTGCACTTTTATTGCATGAATCAATCTTAATTAATGGTGCAGTTGGAGGAGTGTATTTTGCCAAGTTGCTTAATCAGTTCTTGGCCGGAAACTGGAGAAGCTTTGCAGGAAACTGGAGAAGCTTTGCAGGCCAGAACTATTTCGACTCTAACGGGTTATTTCTCTCTGTACTATGGTCTGGGCCGCTATTGGTGATCGCGATTCTAATCCTTATTAGTGATTGGCCTTTCTTTTATGTGTTTTTTTTTTCTATTTATTAATTAATTGATTGTTTGCTCTCCTCATTGGCACTTTTGTTTTGTCTATAGGTGAACACTTTGTTTTCACTGTGTTATCTGATTGTACGATGGAAAAGGGCTGAGCTCAGGCATCGTGCAAGAACAGCTCATAGTAAAGAGGAGTGAGCAGGGTATGTGCCTTCTGCACGAGGGGATTTTTCATGATGAGAGTCTATTTTTGGATGAATTATATTTTGGCCTTGTGCTTCTATTTCTTTAGTTATGTTATTTGTGTTTTATCATATGAAGAAAAAGGAGTGAGGAGAACTAAGGTTACATTAGGCAGTAAATTACTCCATCTGACAAGATGATTCCTACAATTATTCTTGGTGTTGTACTGTTCTTCTCATAATGGTTTGATTGATTCCAAATCTGGCCTGGTTAATATATATAAATTATAAAGAGTATTTTTTGCCATAAACATTTCACTGAGTAGGCAGAAAATTTCATAGCGAAGGTGTTTGTATTTGCATCAACCACAAAAGAAGCAGTAGACCGTTGTGCGAATTCTCATTTTTTTCTTTCTTCGTTGAGTTTTCAAAAATTGAAACTTTTAGTTACAGCCGGCCACTGATTTCACCGCAACTTTAGATAAGTAAAATTTGTGAGCGCATTATAGTATGTGAACATCCTGAAGGTACTAGCATTCAGGAACACTACATGATGTAAATACAATGGTAAAAACACGATCAACAATTTCGAGTTCAGCATCAAGGCATGAACATCGACAAACATCGCCATCAAAAGATTCCAATTTTTTAAGAGAACTTTCATCAATTTACACAATTTGAGCATCAATCATAAATCCGAAAATATCATTACTCTTAGCTGTCACGGCTTGTTATTAGTCCTAGAGAATCGTGATTGAACCAGAGAATGCCTTTTCTCCAAATTCTAGTAAAGAGGAGACTTGAATGAATTACATTCCTGTATACTAATAATACAAATGGAGAATAATATCCTCATAAACTGCCCTGAGTCTCGCCATTTGTAGTGAGGTCTTCGAGTTCATCGATAATTGCATCATAGCAGAACAAGTACTGCTCCTGCAAGATACAATGTGCAGATACAGTCAAATGTTAAACGATTTTCAAAACGTACCTTAAGTAGTGAATGCAGACAAAATATAATATTGACAGAGATTTAAATTAAATCACCAAGAATTTATAATATAGCAGCCCTATATAAAAAAGAAAGAATAAGTAGTTTAAGAATTATGAAATATCAAGAATACAGTACGATAGTTTGCACCATTCCAATACGCTGTGACCTAAAAGTGGTTATGGTATTAACAAGGTCCAAAGCAGTCATGTCACCCATAAGAACCCTCTGGATTTTATTGTGGATAACGCAATATGTTCCAGTCCTACCAATACCAGCGTTGTGAAAGAAAAAAAGGTTAGACTATAAATATTACTTTCTATGATTACTTTAACTCACAATCAAAAGGCAAACCTGCAGTGAACAACAATAGGCCCGAGATTGGGCGGGACATTAGATATTGTAATGCCCCATTTATTTGTGATTTATTTGAGCTATTATTATTATTATTATTATTATTATTATTATTATTATTATTATTATTATTATTATTAGTAGTAGTAGTATTGTCATAATATTAATTATTGCTTGCCAAATTGAATGTCTAAATATTATATGTCTAATTGTCTAATTGTCTAAATGATTTATTTGTTATTATTTTATAAATGTGTAAAATATGTATTAATATATACAGATAAATATATTTGTTGTTCGATTTATCGTGCGTTTGATTTTATACCGAGCCCGAGAATATTCGCGCGGATCGAGTCATTTTATTTTGGCAAAATAAATCGGAGAACCCGAGCCCGAGAGCCGAATATATATATTAACGTGCGATTTTATCGAGCCCGAAAATACCCGCGTGAATCGAACTTGAGCCCGTGAGCCGTTTTCATTGTCGCGAACCAGCCCGATCGACCGGCCCGCGAGCCAAAAACCGGCCCAAAGCTCATGAAAACCGACCCAATGGCCCAAACCTGTTTCTCTCTTTGTGAGCGTGAGTATATTTTTTTTCTTAAGAGGCAAGATAATCAAAAACCTAGTTCTAATTGTGCGCAGCTTTTCTTTCCTCTCCCTCACGCCCGCTGTTTGTCAATCTCTCTCTCTCTCTCTCTCTCTCTCTCTCTGCACTTCGCCGTCCATCATCTTTGTGATCCTTCGTCATCATCCTCCTCGTGAATCCATCACCACCCTTGTTCTCTTTCCTTCATCCCTTCATCATCGTCCGGTCATCATCACTGTCGCCTCCCGTCGCCGCCATCACCTCTGTGTTCAGAAACTCGCCGCGCCGCGACTAAAGCCTCCTCCACGCCGTGTCGCACTACCACGCCGCGACCAGAGTCCCGCCGCGACCAGAGTCCCGCCGCGCCGCGACCCTCTTCCCGCCGCGCCGTGAAGCTGTCTTCTCCGATCGCTGTTTGTGGTTTTTCCGGCGAGCTCGATAATTCTCCGAGCAGCGACGTCCGGTGACCATCCCGACGAGCTCGTGAACCAGCAGCAGCGACCTCTCTCCTCCCCGTGCGACGAGCCCTTTTTTTCCGGCGAGACGAGTTTACCGTCGAGCCGTTCGTGTTCGTGACGTTTTCGAGTTATTCCCGAGAACGGTACCTCGTCGTTTTTCCGTCTCGTTTTATTCGTATATGTTTTATTTCGTTGAATGTTTTAGTATAGTGCTCGTTGATTATTGATGTGAATTTGTGCGACTATACATTGTGATGATTTCTTTTTGTGTTCGTATGTTCGGGATCTCTTCGATTTTCTCAAAAATCGAACGAGACCTCAAAAGTCGTGTAAGTCAGTGGATAATGGAACAATGTCGAGTCCTTGGTCTTATGAAAAGGCCTCGGACGAGAAATTTTATGTTGTGATTTAATTGCCAAGTTGTCGAGTTTGTAAATTGCTGTTTCGGTGTTCGAATTTTTAAAAATAGCTCGCCGCTCGAAACGATGTAAAATTTTGAGGGATGTGTTATCTGCTCATTGCCTGCCTTGTGTAAAAATTTCGTAATTTTTGAAGGCCTGTAGCTATTTTTAATAATTAAATTGTAATCTGTCCAGAATAATGTTAAATGCATAAAACTTTCATGCCTGACTGAAATGAGCTGAAATTCGAATATGTCATGCCTCTGTGACTTATATATGTTGTGTTAAAGTTTTAGAATTTTTTGAGTTGATATTTGATGTGGTAAATATTTACATTATCGAATCTGCAGAAACGTTGTTTGAATTTTTATAAATTGGTTACTGCATGAAAAATTTTGAAATTTTACTGAGAGGCCTATTTTATGTCTTTGATAATGTTTGTAAATGATGGGAATTTTTGGAGTCCGTTTTAATTCAGTTTGGATTTAAATTCGATAAACGGCTGTTGCTTGTATGAATTTTTAAAAATAGCAGCAATTATCATTTAAGGCTGAGATTTTTATACATGAACTTTAGCATACTGTATGTTGCTGTGTAAAATTTTCAAGTTCAGATTCATTCATTAAGTCTGAGTATGAATTAATGTGCCCATTTTGCTGATATCTTGTTCGAATTTTATAAAATAGGGTATTTCGAGTTTAAAGCTGAAACTTTGTGGTTTTACATGTTTCTGGGAGATGAAATTTTGTGTAAATTTTCAGAGCTTAACTTGTAGGGTAGCTTGACCATCTATTTTCATGCGATTAAATGATTTCTATTTCCGAACATGATTTTTATATGAAATTTTGGGAATCAACTTGCTTTTCGTTTTTGATGTGAGTTGACTTGGTCAATCCTTAGATGGATTTGTGTAAACTCCCTTATGTTGTTTGGTCGAGTTTAGAGCCGAGTCTT
>BKCP01007015.1:410896-444929 GCA_008636005.1 Striga asiatica | reverse complement strand
GTGTTGGTGTGGATCGTGGAAGCAAACGAAGACAAGCTTAATGTGGACATTTAAAACAGTCTGTATAATTAACCACGTTTTTTTTTAATATTCCGCTATGCACATTAATGATTGAACTTGCATTTTATAAGTTTTACCATGTTGAGAAATATAATTATGGTATTTTGAGAAATATGATTATGGTAAATTGAGAAGTATAAATATGGTAATTGAGAAATAAAATTATAGTATTTTAAATGCAAGTTTAAAGATAAATCTGTTAGACAAAAGTTTAAAGATAAACAGATTTTTATAAAGACAAGTTAAGTAGCATTCCGAGTTCTTCATAAGTATTTCGAAAGAGTTAAAGTATTTCGAAGTAAAAGTTGCGAAAAAGTTACTCTGATAAGCGGGGTGTTACAGATGAGGTCCTTTGCCATATGCGAGATTCTCTCGGAATGGCGAGATAGAGGTCCCGCATCGTTTCTGGGCAGTGTCTTGAGTCTCGATTAGAGACTATGTATACTTCGTATGGACCGAGACCCACGAAGAGTGGAAGACTATTGGTGTTAGATTGTTAGTATGGGGATATCGAGCATCCCTAATCGTGGGACCGATTCTGCGATAGGAGATTGTTTTCGAACATCTAGTCAATACTTCCTAAACCGCATACGAGGTGTAACTCGTGTCGGCAAGGAATGAGGCGTTGCGTCGGTATCAAACAGAGTTGTGTGTTCTGCAGGTATCGGTGTTGAGGATACAGTGTTATTGTTGATTGTTAGCCGCTCGAATGAGATTTCGTGGCGGTCTGTTTATTAAGGACGCACGAATCATGTCGAGGTGGTAAGCGAGTCTTCGAGCGTGACCCGGGCACGAGATTGAAGCTCGATGCCACAAATCAACACTATATGGTTAGTCTGTCGGGTATTCTATCAAGACACAAAAGGACTGGTTAGGGTCTTGTATATTGATAGATGAGTAAGGTGTGTCTCGCTTCGTAGAGAAAGGGGAGTTTCAGCCTCGCTATATCGGACCCTTTGAGATCCTTGCCCGAGTCGGGGACTTAGCTTATCGGCTGACTTTACCATCGAATTTGTCAGGAGTGCATGATGTATTTCATGTCTCGATGTTGCGTAGATACGTACATGATCCTGACCACGTGGTGGACTTCGACGAGCTGCAGGTCGAGCGAGACCTTACCTATGAGGAGGTACTGGTAGCCATTTTGGACCAGAAGGTCCATCAGTTGAGGAACCAGGCGGTGAGTGTTGTGAATGTGCTATGGAGCCGACATGACGAGTCCGAGGCGACTTGGGAGAAGAAGGTCGAGATTAGGAGGAGATATCCAAACTTCTCGTTTTGAGTCCCTTGTATTTTTTCTTTTAGTTGTTAGTTTCTTTTATTTCCGAATTCCAAGGTCGGAATTCTTTGTAAGGTGGGTAGACTGTAGTGCCCCGTTTATTTATAGATTATTTAGGATTTATTTATTTATTTATTTATTTATTATTATTATTATTATTATTATTATTGTTATTATTATTATTATTATTTTATTTAAATGCAAATATGTCATTAAATGTTTAAATGCCTATTATTAATATTATTATTAAATATTTTGTGTATTAAGNCGAGCGTTCGAACCAAGCCTTTAAATTTTATTTATTGAAGAAGCGAGATTAAATTTCGGTTTTATCGAGCCTGAGAATCCGCGAGCCCGTCTAGCACCAAGAGCCGGCCCAGCTTAGCCCTAGCCCGGATTTTCTCAATCTTGAACGCGTGTGTGTGTTTTGGGATGCAAGACACAAAAATCCTAAGTTCGTATGTTTCTTAAACCGTACATTCAAGTCTCAGCCCTCATTCCTCACGCAGCTTTTTCCCAAAATTTGAATCACTCTCTCTCACCCTCGTCAAGTTCTTACGCGCAGCAACCCTTACCCCCACCTCTCCTCAACATCTTCACCTCGCCATCGTCGTTGTCATCTCTCCCTCTCGTTTCTCTTTTACGCAGCCCTCAGCGCTCAATCTCTCCTCTCACGCTCATCCCGACGCCGCGAGTTTTCCCTCTGTCCATAAAGCCCTCGCCGTGAAACCAGCAGCCCTCCTCCGTTCGCGATATTCCGGCGAACCCCTCCTCTGGCGACCCCAGCAGTGAAACCAGCGAATCCGGCGAGCGACCACCGCCGTGAGCCCTCCTCCACGATCGCAGCGACGAGCCAACAACAACTCCTCCGGTGAGTTCCTTCCCCTCCGCCAGCAGCCCGTCGCGATCAGAATCCGGTGACTTTATCCTCCGCGAGCCCTTCTCCGTCCGCGACCAAGCAGCAACCGGCGACCTAGGTTCAGCAGTGACCCCAACCTTTCATCCTTCACCGTCGGCGAATGAGTAGTCCACGCCGTGAGTCGGGCCGTGCCGGATATTCCCGCCTTATCCCTTCACGCTGAGAAGCTGCGGTTCTTTCTCGTTCAAACATGAGTCCGCCGTCGAGCCCGAGTACCCCGTGCGGCTGCACTCGTTCAGCTTCTCTTTCGATTTGTTTTCGTATTTTTTTCCGAGAACGGTACAAGTCGAATCCCATCTCGTTCAATTTCATGATATATATGATGATATGACTTGTTATATATTATCGTGTTGTTGTTCAATATTGTTAAATCAAAACACGTAATATTTCAAGTGAAATTATAAGACTTTATTTTTCTATCGTTTCGTAATAAGACCGAGTTGGACCTCGGACAATGTGCTTTCGATATAGTAAATGTTTAAGTCTTAAATAATTGAAATCACTGCTTGTTTAACATATATTTTACGTGATGTCGATGCTCTATTAACGTGCGAATGTTTTGAGTTGATAAAGGCATGAACACCTAAAAATCAAGCCTCAGTTAGGCTATGTTTTTGTCAACCAAGATGATGTTTCTTGGACAATTATTCTTCATGAGTTTTGTAGTGCTCTGAATGAGGTTTCTGTGAGTTTTGGAAATTTGTGATTTGGAGTTGAAATGATTTTTATATGAATTTTCAAATTTTGCCGAGCATGCTGTTTTGATAAACTCGGGCAGAAAATTTGATTTTAGCTCATGGCTATTTTTTATGATCTTAACGTGCCTCAATATAAATGTGTTCTTCATGACAAATGTAGTATATGATGTAAGCTGCCTGTAGAAATTGGAATTATAATTTAGAGTTTTGGTTCATTTTATATGATATTTCTAAGTTGGATTTATGCCCAGGATTTTGAAACAATGGTTGTGTGTATACATGAAATGTATGCTCTGAATTGATGCCTTTAACGTGATTTTATGTAAACATGCTCTTCATGAAATGTGTAGTTTTCCTTGTGTAGTTTCTGAAAGTTTGAGTTTTGTATAATTTAGAGTACTAGTTGATTTTATATGATTTTTCTAACTGGGATATACCCCCAGTTTTTTATAAAAAAAGATTGAGTTAATGCATTGAATATGTGCTCTGTTTTGATGACCCAAACGTGCTCGTATGAAAAGTTCTCTATATATCATTTGTAGCATTCCAGGTGTAGGTTCTGTAGGTTTTGAGTTTGTATGCATTGGAGTTGTGTAGCCTGAGTTGTTGTCATTTTTCTGAGGTGTTGTATATCCGAAAAGTTGTTCTCTGACTGTTTCCTTGAACTAAATGTTTTACAGTTAAACTCATCGATAATGTTGTTATTTCTCAATGAAGTCTGCATAAAAGTTGTAAGAAATTGAGTTAGCTACCTTAGGGTTTTGAATTTCAGTAATATCATGTTTGTAGTTCCGGTTATCTTGGAATTATTGAACTGCTGTAAGTTGTCCATTTTCCTTTTCGGACTGCAACTATATTTTGTGTTCTCGTTGATTTATCTTTGTGGCAATGTCAGAATTTTCTAACGTTGTCTTCACAAAAATTGTAGCTTTAATTCTTACCTTTCTATGAGTACCAGATTCATATCTTTATCAAGGCTGTAGCTCTAGTTATCCTACAAATACTGCCATCCTGTTTGAATGTTTTTGACTGCACCCTTATGTGAATGTCTGTTGATTTATGATGTGGATAATGACCTCGTCTGATACTGAGTTATTCATGAGAGTTGTAGATCTATGTATTAGAAATCACATGCCTGTTATTTCGACTTATGTGCTGCTAATTGTGATCATTTGAAAATCGCTGCGCATATCATATTTTGCAAAATCATTAGTTTGAATTCGAAAATGGCCACGTACCATCGAAATGCTCGATTATATGACCTAAGTGATTTATTTATTGATCCATGTAGTATGTTTGATCTTTAAATGTCCTTAGAGCTAGAAGTTAAGCAGGCTAAGATATCCAACAACCGAAAAGACTTAAACATAAAATATTTTCAAAGTATGCGAGCAAGGCGAAGCCAAGCGAGCTAGTTTTCAAAGTTTATATTTATGTATAAGACCAGCAAGTATAAGTTAAACCATGATAAAGTTCTAAGACAAGTCCCAACGAATGTAGGTAATTGAGGAGTCAAGCCTCGACCTACACCCTTTGCTTGTCGAGATTTTCAACCCGGAAATCCAGGTGGGTTAGTTATTCAAAAATACCTGTGCATATGTGTGTTTAAATATGTTTAACCGGTATAACTATATATGCATGTGAGCATGTAGCCTATCGGTGTGAGCTTGATGGCCATCGGTACGGTTGTCCCCGTATGATGAAATACTGTTACCCTTACGAGGTAAATCTCATTAAGACCTATGAGAAGGCCATGTCATTGATGTGGCACGCACTCCCATGTTTCATTGATATGGCATGGCTGAGCTTTGATGAGCGTAGATGTGCACATGAATGAGTCATTGATGTGACTGGAGATGAGACATGATTTATTATTGTTTATGTTCATGCTGCGATCATACCATATTAACATATTCTGAGTTGTTTATATGCATAGTGTGAGTACAATATTTTCAAACTGTACTCACTCCCACCTGCTCTTCACAGATGCAGGTTAAGCAGTTGGTGGCTGACGAGACAGGACGAGTGGGTGGTCTTGTTTTCTTTGTTATTATTTATTCCGTACTTATGAACTGATGTTAGTTATTGGAGCGTCCGCTTATTTATTAAATTTTTAGACTTGGAATTCTTTCCTACTTGGTGGAGGATTCGATTATGCTTTGAACCTTGAATTATGTTTTGATTTCATGGTTGGAAATTAATGAATGATAGTATTTGCGATTATTAGTTCTTAGTAATTAAGTAGCGCCCACTGAGTTCTTAATTAAATTGAGGTTTGCGGAAAAAAAAAAAATTACTGTTGATATAGGATATTATATACTAGACCAGTCCTAATGGATAAGAGGGGAATACATTGAAGAATATGCCTACACATGGCTAGGACACGTGACACGACACTATTGGACAAACCCAACTTGGGCCATAAGGTACACTCCCCCTATAAAAGGGGCTAAGGTATCCGATTCTCACACTCTCTCTACATTCATAATTATACTCTTCAGATTTGGATTGATTCTGACTTGAGCATCGGAGGCCCGACGCCGGGACCCCTCCCGGCGTTGGGTTCTTGCAGGTTTGGTGGCCGTTCGAGTCGAAGGAGCCCGAGTGAAATCTTATTCACTTCATTGGCGCCGTCTGTGGGACCCGTTAAAAAAGCCAAACGGAGTTCCGACCGAAAAAATTTCGAGAAATTTTCCATCAAGCTTCTTCACCTCTATCGGCCGCCGCTGCCGCCGCCACCACCACCGCCGGCCGCCACCTCCGCCGCCGGCCGCCGGAAAATGTGGTCCGATCGGAAAATTGTTGGCGTCATCAGGTAGATCTCTTCAAGGTGAATCTCCCCTTAAAATATCACGCAAAAATTCCTCCAGGACGAAATATCCTCCGACTAGGAAAATCTTTACATCATCGTGAAGCTCTTCTTGTGCTCGTTCCACCTTTAAAATATCAAGCGAAAATTCTAAGCGGAAGGCCGTTAATTTTGCCGGTCAATATTTTTGGATCTAGAAAATTTTTGGTCAACACCGGTCATCTTCCCCATTTTCAAGTCGATTTCCGGCGAATCACCGCAAAACAAGTGCACCATTGAAGTCGCCTTGCCAAGGCGCTCACACCACCGGTTGTTTTCACCGGAACCGGCGAGGTTTCGCCGGTGAAGAATTTTCCGGCGTGCCCCAGCCATCACTCGCGCAAGTGTCAGCGTTGTTCAGCCCAGGTGTTGGGTCCGCGCAATCTCGCGCCCTGCAGCCCAAGGGAAGGTTTAGTACGCGGCCCAGCGTCGTTCAGCCCACGAGGAAGTCCAGGAGCGATGGCCCAGCAACGAGTACAGCCCATTTCCGCGATGCCCAGCAGGAGAGGAAGAGAAGCTCTCGGGCCGCGTCCAGCCCGCACGGCCCGCTCATCGCACAAGACCTGGCCCGCGTCCAGCCCGTACCCAGCCTGCGCGCCCAGCCTAGCTTCCAGCGAGCGTCCATCACCATGTTCAGCCCGCGTGGGCCCGCGCTCAGCCCACGTGAGGCCTGCGAGCACCCTAACTACCCTGCTGCCTCTCTTTTCGGCCCAACAGCATCAATTCGAGGCCCAATGACCTTAGAGTGGTCCATTTCGCTCCAAAACAGCTCCAGTGCGGCCCCGAACTGTCCAGATTCTTCCATTGTGGCCGAGTGAGCAAAAACAGCTACATTTTCGTGTCAAATACTAATTCGGGACGATTCGAGGCGGACGGAAAGGTAATTCGAGATATAATTCTCGTGGTGAAGGTATGTGATTCCTTTAAATTATGGACTCAAGGGATTTTTAAATTGGTGAAATTGGAGGAATTGTTTGATTTAAATTGGAAAATGTGGAGAATATTTGTTCGAGGAGATATTATGTTATTTACTCGTGGGATTACTTGATTGGTTCAAGGAAAAATATATGATATATTCGTGGAGACTATTTGATATATTTATGAAGGCTATTTGATATATTCGTGAGGATTATTTGATGGAGCATTATTGAATTATCCGTGGAGATATTTGATTTGTTCGTGGAGATAATATTTGACTTTTGCGTTGAGATATTTGATTTGTTTCTGGAGGTATTATTCGATTTATTCGTGGAAGTATTTGATTTATTTGTGGAGAAATTATTTGATTGAAAATAATTGCGAGTCGTGATTTCGAATTAAGGACATTTTTGTGGTGGTGCTTACCATGTGTTTGGTACATTTATCAAATGAGCTCGAGGAATGGGTTAAAATTATACAACTTGATATTTGATATATTCGGAGCCTCTCATTTGAATTTTCATGTGAAAGTATGGGATTTGTTTGAATTAACTATTCATAATTTTTTAAGCATGTCATTGCTCGAACATGTCTTAAATCGAGAGGATGGTGATGATTGCATTTGACCTCTTATTTTTCTTGAGTGGAGAATTGCAAGATGGATGATGTGAGTGTAATATGAATAATGATACCTCTTTGAATGCTTGTTGAAGAAACAACAAAATGACCCGAGTCTCGGCAAGCTATGGTGGACGAGTTGTGGAGTTTCGAGGACAAAGTGAGCGAGCATGGATCCATCAAAGCAGGGTGATAATGAGGGACAAGTCTGGATGGTGTCGATCGCAGGTGGCAATTCCAGAGGCAGAAATCATTCTCTTTTGGAGAGGTAGGATAATTGGGAGTGACATTCTCGACCTTCAGGTATAAAATTAATCTCAACTCTTGTCGATGGTCAAGATCGACTGACACTATTTTGTGACGTATGGAGTCTCTTAGCATTATTTTTTGGGAGGAATGTTCATTGTTTGCATATTTTGGGTGAAATGTTGCTGAAATTATGGTGTATGTGGATATGTCTGGAATTATTATTTGGGTGACTAACAAAATGCAGAAAATGAGGTGTACGTGGAGCCTCGAACAAAATCTGGCACGACTAAGGCCTTCGGGCTGGCCAATCTCGAGTCGTCATGACTAAGGAGCTCGGTATTGAGAGTAACTCATTTAAATTTTTGTTTGGAGCATTCGTTTAATGATTGTTTGTAGCTGCAGAGTATGGTTTGTTGCAACTGTTTGTTGAATTCATTGCTTTGTGTTGTTATGGTCGACTGTACATTTGAATGGGTGTTTATGCGATTTCATATCGTGGTAGAGACTTGCATGAGGTTGAGGGGTGGTATAAACGAATGTGGACCAACGTGATTGCTTTGATTTATTCGTCTTTTGTTATTGCTATCGGGATTGCAAATTGGATGATGTGGATAAAATGCAACTAATGGAATCTGTTGAATTCTTGTCGAGGAAAATCCATGAGCAGGTGAACTGGATATTGGCTATGGTAAGGAGTGGGAAGCATGGAGCAAACAACAACTCAGGTCGTCGGGTACAAACATGAAAGGGAGGTCGAAAAAATGCTTGATAATTTTTATTTTTATATCTTGTTCGATTTGACTATGGGACTAACGAAAATGATCAATTATTATTCTGTCTCGTGGTCTTTGGTGTGTTTTCTTGTCGACCTCAGTGGCAGGTCGAAGTGTTCGAGCAGCTCGAAGACAACAATCCACAATGACTATGGCCTCCAGGCTGGGTGGTCACATGTAACGACCACTCCTTTGAGGGTGGACATGTGTTCGAAGACAACAATCCACCATGACTAAGGCCTCCGGGCTGGGTGGTCACATGTAACGACCACTCCTTTGAGGGTGGACATGTGTTCGAATACAAAAATCCACCATGACTAAGGCCTCCGGGCTCGGTGGTCACATGTAACGACCACTCCTTTGAGGGTGAACATGTGCTCGAAGACAAAAATTCACCATGACTAAGGCCTCCGGGCTGGGTGGTCACATGTAACGACCACTCCTTCGAGGGTGGACATGTGTTCGAAGACCGAAATCCACCATGACTAAGGCCTCCGGGCTGGGTGGTCACATGTAACGACCACTCCTTCGAGGGTGGACATGTGTTTGAAGACCAAAATCACCATGACTAAGGCCTCCGGGCTGGGTGGTCGATCCTAGTGTTGGGTCGGTGAAGACATGGATCCTATTGGAGACCTTGGTGGTAGGTCGATGATCTTTATTTGATTCTTGGTTTCGTCGAATTTATTTTTCGACTTCAAGAGAAGGTAGAAGGAGTTCATTACGGATAGCTCGAGCAGACCTCAGTGGCAGGTCGATGATCTTTATTTGATTCTTGGTTTCGTCGAATTTATTTTTCGACTTCAAGAGAAAGTCGAGGGAGTTCACTCGAAACAGTTCACGGAGCCAAGTTATTCAGGTTGATGATTTTATTTGGTTTTGTCGATATTCGGCTTTTGACTTCGGTGTGGTGTCAGGACATCCGGTTTCCGAGAGGATAAACAACAGGGTTGAATTTCAAATTTTGAACTGAGGGGGCGATGATAGGAGGAGGTGGTAGGAAAGGTTTATCTTTGAATGAGGAGAGCTCGAACATGGTGATCAAAAAACAACAAGACGTAAGTTCAAATTTTTAAATTCAAGACTTCAGTTTTCGGTTTTCGACCTCAGTGGTCGTTCAACATTCGGTGTTCAACCCCAGTGGCGGGTCTCTCGATTTTCGACCTCAGTGGTCGTTCAGCTTTCGGTATTCGAACCCAATGGCGGGTCTCTCAGTTTTCGACCTCAGTAGTCGTTCAGCTTTCGGTATTCGACCCCAATGGCGGGTCTCTCGGTTTTCGACACTAGTGGTCGTTCAGCTTTCGGTGTTCGACCCAAGCAGCGGGTCTCTCGGTATTCGACCTCAGAGGCAGGTCACTCGGTTTTCGACCTCAGTGGTCGTTCAACTTTCGGTGTTCGACCCCAATGGTGGGTCTCTCGGTTTTCGACCTCAGTGGTCGTTCAGCTTTCGATATTCGACCCCAATGGCGGGTCTCTCAGTTTTCGACCCCAGTGGTCATTCAGCTTTCGGTGCTCGACCCCAGCAAGCCTCCGGGCTGGGTGGTCGATCCTAGTGTTGGGTCGGTGAAGACATGGATCCTATTGGAGACCTCGGTGGTAGGTCAATGATCTTTACTTGATTTTGGTTATGTCGAATTTATTTTTCGACCTCAGTGGCAGGTCGATTATCTTTATTTGATTCTTGGTTTCGTCGAATTTATTTTTCGACTTCAAGAGAAGGGAGATGGAGTTCATTACGGATAGCTCGAGCAGACCTTAGTGGCAGGTCGATTATCTTTATTTGATTCTTGGTTTCGTCGAACTTATTTTTCGACCTCAGTGGCGGGTCGGGGAAGTTCATTTCGAGTAACTCAGGGAGTTTACTTGCAGACCTCAGTGGTAGGTCGATGATCTTTATTTGGTTTTGTCGAAATTCGGCTTTCGACTTCGATGTGGTGTCAGGACATTCGGTTTTCGAGAGAATAAACAGCAGGGTTGAATTTCAAATTTTGAACTGAGGGAGCGATGATAGGAGGAGGTGGTAGGAAAGGCTTATCTTTGAATGAAGAGAGCTCGAACATGGTGATCGAAAAACAACAAGACGTAAGTTCAAATTTTTAAATTCAAGACTTCAGTTCTCGATTTTTGACCTCAGTGGTCGATCAACTTTCGGTGTTCAACCTCAGTGGCGGGCTGACGGAAACAGCTCGAAGAGGAATTTCACTCTTAGATCGAGTCATTCAGACTCGACCAGAGTGGGGGGGACTAGATGATATAGGATATTATATACTAGACCAGTCCTAATGGATAAGAGGGGAATATATTGAAGAATATGCCTACACATGGCTAGGACACGTGACACGACGCTATTAGACAAACCCAACTTGGGCCATAAGGTACACTCCCCCTATAAAAGGGGCTAAGGTGTCCCATTCTCACACTCTCTCAACATTCATAATTATACTCTTCAGATTTGGAGTGATTCTGACTTGAGCGTCGGAGGCCCGACGCCGGGACCCCTCCCTGCGTTGGGTTCTTGCAGGTCCGGTGGCCGTTCGAGTCGAAGGAGCCCGAGTGAAATCTTATTCACTTCAACTGTGATTTTATTAAATAAATTCGATAAATCTTTCAAAATAAAGTGGGGCGTTACAGTTTTCTTCTGGAGTCCTCACAGGTCGGGAATCGGGAAGAATCCCTTTCCCTTTTAGTTCTTCAAATATAGTTGCGGCTCCAACCGAGAAAACTGTTTGATAACTTGACTTGACTTCATTGAGATATTTGGCTCTAGCTTCTTTCACCTCGGGATTATTGGAATTCCCGCGGAACCGCGATTTATTTCACTTGAACGATTTATTGTTCTTCTTTTTCGATTCCTGTTCTGGCTCCGATTTATTGGAAGAGAAGTTGAAATTAGGAATAGACATTGATTCCTCAGCAATGATGTGCTGCTGAACCCGAGCTAAAAATTCTTGGAATGAGCTCGGTTTATTCTGATAAATACTCCAGCGAAACAGGAATTCGGCTTTAATCCTACTATCGCCGTGATCAGCAATGTATCTGGATGGCAGTGCTCCATATTCTGTACTCGTTCGTTAAACCGAGTAATATAATCTTTAACACTTTTATTATCCTTTTGTACGATATTGGCAATTGATTCCTTCGGGATTAAAGATACTCAGGTCCCAATAAAATGAGATCGGAAAGCCGTTCTCAATTGTTGAAATTTCAAGATTGAACATCGATGTAACGCCCCGTTCGTTTATTAAAATTTTCTCAATATTATATTATTATTGTTTGAATTAATTGTCTATATTGTATTACTGCTCGATATTTCGATTAGCCTTATTATTTTAATTGGATGAACTCGTCTAATTGATTTAATAAGTCGCACTATTTTATTATTGTCCATCGCCAATTGTTCAATCGTATCGATCAGTAGTCCTTGTTATCGCGTTATTCTATTGGCCAAATTTATCGGGAATATATTTGCGGTCTACTCGGATATTTATTTCCGGCCCTTTATGATTTAAAATTCTTAGCCTCATTTTACAATTTTCCTCTTGTCGGCCCAATTTAATTGTTGGCCCATTTATGAGTATTATTTTCTTGGTCCAACTCTCTTTGATCGATGCACGTATGAATTGGGAGCACAGCAGATATTATCCTTCACTCAATGACTAAGAGCATCTCTAATAACAATACTACACAAACCTCCTTTCTCTATTCCCAATATGCCACGTCATCCAAAACCTTATTCTCACTCCTACACATATAAACCTCTAATAACAATAAACCTCCTTTTTATGGGTCCCACATGTTTCCCATTTATTTTTATAATTAATATTATACTCTTATTTTTTATTTACATTTTAAAACTATAACTTCACTTTTATTTTTATTTAATCTAAATGTTTCACATATTTATAATTATAGATTAGTAATTAAAATAAAACTGGAATTAGTCATAAAAAAAAAAAAAAAAAAAAATAATAATAATAATAGCTCAATTTTATGGTATAAAAAGAGTTCGATACGTTTTTCGTAAAAAAAAATGAACAAGTTTTTTCAAAGTATGTTTTTGTTAAAATAAAACTTCAATTAATTTAGTATAAAAAAACCAATTTATAGTATAAGAAACAGTTAGACTGGTTGTTGAAATAAAAACAAGTGAAAACGAGCTTTATCAAATTAGAACAAACGCCAAAAAAAATTGAGGTACTTTTACAATTTCAAATAAAGAAAAAAATACATATTATTGCACGCGGAAGTTTCAATGAAATAAAATATAGATTAACTAAATTATTACTCTTGTTAATTAGGTTCATTCCAAATATGATCAACTAGGTCGTGCCTAAGTTGATGATGGACTTCTCGATCTTGCATCTCGGCTCTTATTTGTAAGTACCGACGAAAATTTCCTGGATGGCCTTGTCGTGCTTGCACTGGAGGCTCAGTGTCATCATTGGACCATTTTGTTCCATCATCACCCTCATCCTCAATTATCATATTATGTAAAATAATACATGATAATATTATTTCATTAAGATCTTCTTTATACCAAAAACGAGTCGGGCCACGTATAATTGGCCATCTTGATTGGAGCACCCCAAAAGCAC
Source organism: Striga asiatica (assembly GCA_008636005.1). Taxonomy (NCBI): domain Eukaryota; kingdom Viridiplantae; phylum Streptophyta; class Magnoliopsida; order Lamiales; family Orobanchaceae; genus Striga; species Striga asiatica. Next base: position 431,972 of record BKCP01007015.1, on the reverse strand, counting down.
GCTCAACATCTTTCCTTGCAGCCTCTTGCCGTTGCTTGAATTTTTTTCTTTTTGGATCATCTGGGCACTGGAAGCTCTTGACAAACGTTGCCCATTCCAGATAGATACCATCTGTTAAATAACATCCTTTATTATATTGGGTTCCATTCACTGTAAAATTTACGTCAGGTGCTACCCCGTGTAAGACATCGTTAAATAATGGGGACTCGTGCAATACACTGATATCATTGCGTGACCCAGCAAGTCCAAAAAAGGCATGCCAGATCCACAAGTCTTGTGAGGCTACCGCTTCAAGTATTATCGTTGGTACACCATGATCTCCTCGAGTGTACGAGCCTTGCCAAGCAACAGGACAATTTTTTCCCTCCCAGTGCATACAGTCAAGGCTCTCCAGCATTCCAGGAAAACCATGCTTCTCCTCGTGCAATGCAAGTAGTCGTTGGATGTCAGCAGCATTAGGTGAACGTAAGTATTGAGATGCAAATACCTGACACACAGCTCGACAAAACTCCATAAGACTTCTATTTGCCGTTTGCTCTGACATGCGCAAGTATTCATCACATTGATCGGCAGGTGCTCCGTATGCTAGTTGCCGTATAGCCGCGGTACACTTCTGAATGGGTGAAAAGCCCTGTCTACCAGATGCATCTGTTTTGCTCTTAAAATAATCAGAATAATTTTCAACTGAATCGACAATACGAGAAAATAAACGTCTGGACATACGAAATCTACGACAAAAAAAGCTCTCGTGATAGGTGGGTTCCGTAGCAAAATAATCTTTTATCAGCAGAGCGTGTCCGACATCACGACCTCGATGTACTACTCTCCTTTCTCGCCTACTTGAATTTTCACCTTGTTCGGCTTCTTCGAACTGATTAATCATAGCCTCCATTAGGGAAAATTTAGCTTGCACCAGAGAATCATCAAGCATATTTTTCAGGAAAGCACGATATGCTACTTTATCATTGGTATTCCTAGACATCTTAAAAGAAAAAAATACTACAAAATAGAAGGCAAATAAGATGCAGAAAGAAATTATTTGGTGGATGTCTGAGAATACATTTGAGGCATCTATTTATAATGAGAAAAAGATAACATCTACTAAAAGTTTGGTGGTAATCACGTGAGTATCCATCTCATACCTACCTTTCTTTTGCTTTTTGGTTGGTTGTCATTTTATTTGCACATAAATAACTAATGTATTTCATGGGCTTGTATTTAATATGGTACACAAAATAAAAAAAAAAATATGGTAAAATTTAAAATTAAACACAAAGGAGAAATCGAGTACACAATTAAATTAAATACAATACGAGTACATAATAATAAGAAACAGGTACATATGAAAATTAAAGACAACACAAATTATTTAAAAATACAGTTCATAATCATCATTAGAAAATTAATAAAAATTTAATTGAGACCCAATTCCTCTTTCAGTTCAGCGAGAAGTGCGTAGTGAGCTTCTAATTCTTCCTCGCTCATTGTTGAAATGTCCTCCTTTAGCATTTCTCGATAGGTCTTCCAAGACTCCATACGAACCAACTTTTTAAGTTCATTATGTTGTTTTACATGTATATCCTTAACATGTCCAAAGACTTCCATCATACGTTCAGCTTTCTAATCAGTGTTACTTCCCATGCTACATTTTACCTTTCTCTTCCCTGCCTTTGCTGCCTTCTGACCAATTGGGCGACGCACATATCTCTCATCATCATCACAATCCTTCTCTAAATCTTGGCCATATCCAGAAGTGTGATCTCCCCATTCAGACATTCTAGACTTTTTTCCTCCTCGACTTATCGTTGATGACCCTTGAAACTTAGGACTATTTTTTAGAATTTCCCAACAATGGAGCCATTTGAAAGGCTCCTTTCCTCTTACCATAACTATTCCACTCCATTAATGCATTTTGCAACACAATAGCATCATTTTCTCCACTCCTCTGGTCAGCTCGGAACCTATTTATTGATGCATTGAATTTTAGACAATCTCCATGAAAAGCATAAAAATGAGATTTTGCCGACTCCATAGATCTTTCAATAAAGTCCCGAGCTTGACCATTTTCATTGTAGTATTGGGTGATTCGCCTCCAAAAGCCATCTGAACTCTGTTGAGCCCCAACAATCGGATCACTCGAGATAGTGCAGAAAGCTCGACAAAGCAACATATCTTCGTCTTGTGTCCACGATTTTGCAGACGATTTTGCTCCCCTCTTTGTTCAGCTTCCTTATTTTTTTGTATATCTTTGTTAAGACAAATGTTGTCAAGGACTTCAACCTCTAGTTCAGTACTACCTCTTACGGCATCTTGTGAACCAGTACTCATTGCTGTTGGCATGAAACTACTTTGTTGAAAAGGCATGCCAAATGAGTTTGGCATATTATATTGGGATGCCATTGACCACATATACTGAGATTGTTGTTCAGGGGCTTGGTTGGAAAAAGAAGGCATCGGTTGATATGAAAAATTTTGGAATTGGGGTTGCAACTGCATTCTGGGAAATTGACTAAGCGCGACAGGTATGTTTCGACTATAGCGGGAATTTACAGAAGACGGGCTATCGTCTTCAGAAGAATTAGACATATTAAAATTAGGAAAATTTGGGTTTCTGTCCATTGAAATACACGAAAACAAGAGGTATTTTTTTGCTTGAGTTTTTCATCAACCGAATGTTCAATTATATAGATGTATTCAGCTATTCATTATTACTATATACAATAATATCAAATTATCATGATAAGATAGACAAGGCACATAGTTCAAAAAAAATTCAGTCTTTTGTGTTGAAATGACAACACTGTTTCTCAAAAGTATTTTTTAAGTAAATATATACTATAAAAAATAAAAATAAATAATAAAATAAAAAGCTTGTTAATCTTTACGTCCAATTTCATAGTTACAAATTGCAAACCATACTGGCCACTTATGTGTGTGTGTGTATATATGTTGAATTATTATTATTATTATTATTATTATTATTATTATTATTATTATTATTATTATTATTATTATTTGTAGATAATTTTTATGTACTTTATAATTATGAATTATTTTAACTTCCACAATACGAAATTTTTTACACTAACAAAAAAAATAAAAATTAACTGGACAAAACAAAATCAAAAAAAAAATGTGGACAAAATTAAAAAGGGCGTATTCTGAGAATACGTTTTAGAGTGTAAACATATTCTCAGAATATGTTTTATTCATATTACAGTATAAAACGTCTTTACATAATTTGTTTTAAAAAAAATTAATAAATAAAACGTATTTTGGTTATACATTTCACAAATAATTAAGTATAAAACATATTCACATAATACGTTTTAAAAAAATTAATAAATAAAACGTATTTTAGTTATATGTTTTACAAATAATTTAGAACTAAAGCATATTTTGATAATACGTTTTATATTTTAAAATTAATGAATAAAAAAAATTAATATGTAGTATGTATTTTGTGTTTCGGGCTCGTTTGGGCTCGTCTGAACTCGTAATTGAGTTCTGTTTTTTCTTATATGTAGCTAACGAACCTCTCTATTCAATGATGCTTGAATGACCAAATTATTATTGAAATTATATTCTCCCAAAACTCTTGACCTACACATTAAACGTGTTTCGCGCGACTTTGCCTTTTGGGCCCGTTCAGACTCGTCCAAGCTCGTAATTGAGTTTCGTTTCTTCCTATATGTCTCCAATGAACCCGTCTACACAACCATGATTGTCCGGTCAATTTTCGAATTAAATCTATTCGTCACGGGGTTAAATAATTAACAATCACCCATTAACAAATCCTCCATAGACTATCTATTTATATAATGGGTGATTTGTTAATTATTTAGCCCGTGAGGAACAGAAATAGCCCGAAAATTGATTGGCCAATCATAGTTGTGTAGAAGGGTTCATTGGAGACATATAGGAAGAAGCGAAAATCAATTTCGAGCTTGGACGTGTCCGAACGGGTCCAAAAAGCAAAGTCGCGCGAAACACGTTTAATGTATCAATTAAGAGCTTTGGGAGAATATGGTTTCAAGAATAATTTGGTCATGCAAGCGTCATTAAATAGAGGGATTCTTTAGCTACGTATAGGAAAAAACGGAACTCAATTCTGAGTTCAGACGAGCTCAAACGAGCCCGAAACACAAAATACATACTACAAAATGCATACTACATATTAATTTTTTTTCATTAATTTTAAAATATAAAATGTATTATCAAAATGCGTTTTTTTTATTAATTTTTTTAAAAATATAATATGAGAATACGTTTTATACTATTTTTTCAATTGTTTAAAAAAAAATAACATTTTACAAATATAATTTTAAAACGTATTACTAGAAGACGTTTTTTTTTTAAATTTTAAATAAAAAATCATATTCTGAGCTTACGAGCTTTTTATTTTTGTCCATATTTTTTTTTCTTTTTATTTTTATCCAGTTAATTTTTTTTATTTTTTATATATATAAACTACCCTCCACAATACATTATACATAATACATAATATAATACAAAAGAAAAAAAGAAACTCAAATTGGAAGGAATATTAAAAAAAAGGAAAAAACGTCCTTAAAATAAAGTGTGGGGGAGAACCACTATATTGCTGTGGGGACAACAACTTTTTCACCACACGCGCTCCAGTGCATCATATACACATATTTGATGAGAATTTGAACATCACGTCCATCTATGCATTTGTACATATAATTTCTATATTGTATTAGATAGAGGTTTGTGATTCAAGAGCGGTGTTAAAATTTCAAACCCCAAACCTTATGTAAATAATAGAAAACCTTACAGCATCAGTTTTTCAAACCTCATGAAAACCTTCTATTATAGATGCTCTAAGTCCGTTCGTTTTAAAAAAAAAAATTGTTGCGATTTTTCTGTAAAATCTCTTCTCGTTTATCGCTCGTCCCACTCCCCTAGTCTATAATATCTCAGCATAGGAGTTCAGTCCTCATCAGTAAGCACCCTCTCTGTTTCATCTCATTCACAGCAACCGCCGTCGTCCGCCCCGTCACAGGCTTTCAGCCACCGCGAGTGGCCAAACCGAACCCCTGCCCACGTTTGAGCGACGAGCAACCTTCACACCCGCCGTTGACGAGAACTCGCGAGCCTCCCTTCTCGTTGGCGTCTCAGCCACCCCGTACGGACGAGTAGCAGCCCCTCGTTGCACAGATTGTCCGACAACCACAAACGCAGCAAACTATCGCGAACACTCGTCAATTCGCACAGCCACCAACGAGGACGTCAAGATCCACCGGTGATTTACCGAGCCACGTCCATTTGTACCGTGAGATTCCCACCAAGCAGCCAAAGACGAGCAATTCAAACTGCCGTCGACTTTTGATCAGACGCAGCCAAAGTTAATGAAAACATCCGACATCTCACTGCATCAGTGGCTCCATGGAGGTCCATCCAGGAGGTATATTGACCGAGATGTGTATCTGGATCTGAGGTGCCATCGTAAAGACCGATTTGAGGAACCTTAGTTTTTCCAGATAACGATTCCATTGTAAGTTGTGGGGCCAATGGAGTTTCAGCTTCCAGGTAAACATTACCTGAGGTGGAGGCTCTTCTATGAGATTCTTCAGGGCCTCCTTGCCGAGTTTCCAACTCAGCAATTATTTTTTGTAAAACTTCCAATTCATCCGACTCGCGTCTCAGACGATTCCTTTCAATAGTGTGACGCAAGTCGGAATGTCTAACAGGTTGTGAAGTCGCCGGTGACGGAGGCACCGGTTGTTGACGACGATGTCCTAAATGACTTTCAGCAGTAATTTAAGGTTGATTACCTTTTGGTTGGTTATTATTTACAGGAACTTCATCGTGACCTTGAACTGCTATATTTTGTCGCGACATGCATAGGAGTTCGCAGCTATGAAGTTGCATGAGAAAGAGCAATATTATTATTCTGTCCTTGAGCTGGTAGCGTCTGCTGCCTTGTTAGAATGTTTTGAACAGGAGTTTGACTGGGAATTGTTATCGTTTGTCCTGCTCTTGTTTGGGCCATGAAATTAGATAGATTTCTGAGAAACTCTGGATCTTGGAACAAAACAGAGTAGTCCATTGTCATGGAAGGTGCAGTCGTATCTTCAGTAGTGTGAAAAGGATTACGTCTTGTTCCAGCGTCTGGATTTCTTTCTTAGCGCCCAGAACTCGTCATGTTGACTCCTATGAAGATTATTTGGCAGATATGTATTTTTCTGGTATGGTATGACGAAGATTAACCTCAAATTTCTTATGAGGCCGCCCTTCCTCTAGCGCCAACCTGTTATTGTATGAAATTTAACAACTCATATGAACAAAAAGTAAGGTGTAATTAACAATAAATAACTGTAAATTATTTGTATTATTGATGATTCAACAAGAATACAAGAAGTCAGTTTTATAAGTAATGGAGATGTTTTTATAGTCCGTGTACAATGTGCGGGAAAATATCCCCGTACAGTCATAAATTCTGCTATTTATTGTACGATGATTTTGTTTTTCTGTCCGAGGTAGATCAGATCGCATTTAATGTTGAGCAGCTTCAATAAAGCGGCGTGTTTTACTGTAGGGGAACATCAATGATTATTATTTGACTTGACGGGCCAATTGAAAATGTACAACGCCTCTTGCTTTGGGATTTGATCACCTCGGATCTCTGTTAAATGGATAATCTTCAGTAAAAACGTCCGCGAGGTCGGTTTCCTTTGTCTTGATTGTAAAGTCGGTTTTGAAGTTTGGTGATTGGTAGGTGTTGATAACCGACTTGGTTTTACAAGGTTAGAGCCGAAGAGTAATTATCTTGTTCGATTAAAGGTTCTTTAGAGATGGTTAAACTTAGCTCAAGTCGGTACCAGTCAGATATGTTGTTCACCGACATCTAGACAAAACGAAGAAACCATCTAATAGAAGCCGACAACCGACTTCACCAATACATATCTACAAAATGATTATTTGCTCATCCGACATCCGGGAAGATCGAATTTTTAAGCAAACAGAGTTGTGCCCATTTGATTGGACCATCAAAGCAAACAACAATCATTGATGTTTCCTCTTTCTGTTACACACCTCTTAATTGAAGCTGCTCAACATTAAATACGATCTTATCTACCTCAGACAAAAAGACAAAAACTACCGTACTATAAATAACAGAATTTATGATAGTACGAGGATCTTTTTCGACACATTGTACATGGACTAAAAATGATCTCGGTTAAAAACAAAAAAACCGACTTCCTGTGCTCTTGTGAATATATCAATAAAATCCAATTTTATATTAATCTTTGTTTAAATTCACCCAATTGTTTGTTTTCAAGTTGTTAATTTCATACAACAACAGTTTGGCGCTAGAAGGAGGGCGGGCCTGAACCTTCGCTTTGTTGTATGTGTGTGCAATAAATATTTATAAACGCATATAACTCATCATGTCAAGTTCTGGGCGACAAGAACGAAATCTAGAAGCTGGAACCAATCGTCACCCTGCTCACACAACTGAAAATTCAACTGTGCCATCTATGACGATAGATTACTCTGTTCTATTTCAAGATCCAGAGTTTCTCAGAAATTTATCTAATTTCATGGCACAAACAAGAACAGGACCAACTATGACGATTCCTAGTCAAGCTCCTGCTTCGAATCCTACAACTCGACAGCAGACGTCGCCTGTACAACAACAAGATATTCCCCCTACGTCACATGCAACTTCCCATCCACGAACACCTGAGTTACAACGAAATACTACCACTCTTAATCGTGATGTAGTTCCTGTTCAAAATCGTATCCCAGAAGCAGCTCAACCAGAAGTTACTGCTGAAAGTCATTCTGGGCGTCGTCAACAACAGCCGGCACTTTCATCGCTGGTAACTTTACAGCACGACCAACAATCTGACTTACGTCACACGATTGAACGAAATCGGTTCTGACGTGAGAACAATGAATTACGTCATACTATTGAAAGGAACCGTTTAAGGCGTGAGTCAGAAGAGTTAGAAATGTTGAGGAAGAGAATAGCTGAGTTGAAGACTCGGCAAGACAATCCTGAAGAATCTCGACGCGGGGGGTTCTATCCCAGAAAATGTTTATCTAGAAGCCGAGACTCCATTAGCTCCTCATTTGACAATGGAACCACTTCCCTCCAAAGTTAAAGTCCCTCAGATTGGTCTTTATGATGGTACCTCAGACCCAGATGCACATCTTGGTCAATATACCTCGTGGATGGATCTTCATGGGGCAACCGACGCGCTCAGATGTCGGATGTTTTCTTTAACTCTCGGACCCCGTGCTAAAAAATGGTACCATTCTTTACCACGATACTCAATATCGAAGTGGCAACAATTGAGAACGGCTTTTCGTTCTCATTTCATCGGAGCTCGGGTATCTTTAATCCCGAAGGAATCTATTGCCAATATCGCTCAGAAGGACAATGAGAGCGTTAAAGATTATATTGCTCGGTTTAATGAACGAATACAAAATATGGAGCAATGTCATCCTGAAACGTTGCTGGTCACGGCCATAGCCGGATTGAAGCCAAACTCTTTGTTCCGTTGGAGTATCTATCAGAATAAACCGACTTCATTTCAAGATTTCTTGGCGCGAGCTCAACAACACATTATAGCTGAAGAGTCGATGTCGGTTCCTACTTTTGATTTTTCTTCAAACAAGTCGGAAGTAGAACAAGAGTCAAAAAAGAAGAAGAACAAGTTCTTTAAATCAAACCGATCTCGGTTCGGGAATTCTCTCGATGAGGTTAAATCCAGCTATCAGACAGTTTTCTCAGCTGGGGCCGCTGTTATATTCGAGGAATTGAAAGGAAAGGGAATTCTTCCCGACCCCCGACCTGTGAGGACTCCAGAAAAGAAACTTGACAAAACGAAGTATTGTTCGTATCACAAGTCGGCGGGACATGATACAGATGAATGTTTGGGCCTACTCTCTACCTTACTACGGCTTATTGGACATCCACAAGTCCAAAGATTCTCTAAGAATGCAGATTATAAGCGAAAAGGCAGAATGCCAGAACCTGAGGATGACGACGAAGACGATGATCGTCCAATTAATCCGAAACGTGTTAGACAAGGTGAGAAAGAAGTATACATGTTGAATTTGAAGGAGAGTGATTCTTCATCTTCAGCTAAGATTGAAGAAATTCCACGAGGTGATTATTCTAAACCCCCTGGTTTTTGTAATGTTCCCCGAGTTAATAACAGTAGCGGCAAAACTTTTGAGTCACGTCGACAAATGAAAGCTTATGCTCGACAAGCTTATAACTCGGGAAAAACCGTCATAGCAACCGACCTCCGAGATAGAATCAATGCTCGGAATAATTTTCCGATTACTTTCAATGTGGATGATGCCAGTTATTTCGCTCACCCACACTCTGACCCTCTCGTGATCACGGCACCAATTTGTGGAATACCAGTACATCGGATAATGGTTGATACAGGGGCATATTCAAGCATTTTAATGCTTCGTACGTTTGAACGAATGGGGATTGATCCAACCGAGTTGAAACCCTGTAAAGATCAAGTACAAGGTTTTAATGGGACAATTACACCAACTCTTGGAGAAATAACTATGCCAATCCGATTTGGGACTCCTGGGCAGGCCTCCAAAGTTATCATGGAGACGTTCAAGGTCATGGATCTCAAAAATGAATATAATGCCATTATGGGAAGGACAGCTCTGTATAAACTTCGTGCAGTTGTCTCGATCTTTCATTATGCTCTAAAATTCCCCACAAACCATGGAGAAGGAACCCATTACGGAGACCAATACGAAGCTCGTGGGATGGTGTGGATCAAACCTTGGCATGAACCACATTCTCTGATACATATGACAGAAAATGTCCAGGACAAACAAGAAAAATTCTTAACTCCTGAGAACTCGGTATCTTTGACTGCCGAGATGGGGATTGAATCACCCAAGAAGCCGGAAGCTTCAAATATCAAATTTTATGGTGATTTAACTCAAGATCGTGGAAGACGTCCAGGAAAAGAGCCAGTTCGCGAAGAATACGAACTTGATCCTCGCGCTCAATTTAAAGAGAAAAAAAAATTCGACCGAGCTGAGCCATCGGAAGAAATCGAAATAATTTTCATTGATGATCCTGTCCGCGATAAGTCACTTCGAATTGGGGCCGAATTAAAAGAACCAATAAGAACTCAACTCATTCAGTTTCTTGAGGCAAATTCAGATGTGTTCGCCTGGAAACATGAGGATATGAAGGGAATTGACCCCAATGTAGCCTCACACCGACTTAATCTGGATCCAACAATCAAACCTGTAGTTCAGAAACGACGTAAACTCGGTCCAGACCGACAAAAGGCTCTTGAAGAAGAAGTTCAAAAGTTGATCGACAACAAGTTTATTCAAGAAACTAAATATCCGACTTGGGTATCTAATTCAGTTCTGGTAAAGAAGAGCTCTGGAGCATGGCGACTCTGTATCGATTTCTCTGACTTGAACAAAGCTTGTCCAAAAGACAGTTATCCATTACCACACATTGATTACATGGTAGACGCCACTGTTGGACATGAGTTGATGAGTTTCATGGATGCCTACTCGGGTTATAATCAAATTCCCATGGATCCCGAGGAAGCAGAACATACGTCTTTTTATTCTGCTCGGGGTCTATATTGTTATACAATGATGCCGTTTGGTCTTAAAAACGCCGGGGCCACATATCAGAGGTTGGTTAACAAAATGTTTGCCAAGCTCATTGGGCATACTATGGAAGTTTACGTCGATGACATGTTAGTCAAGTCGGTACACGGTGTTGATCATATTAATCATTTGCGGGAATTGTTCAACATTCTCAGGGAATATTCCATGGTGCTAAATCCAAAGAAATGCACTTTTGGAGTCGGTTCTGGTAAATTTTTAGGATATATCGTGACTCAACGTGGTATTGAAGCAAGTCCCTTAAAAATAAGAGCCATTATGGATCTGACACCTCCTACATCAGTCAAAGGTGTCCAAGCTCTTACCGGCCGACTTGCCGCTCTAAATCGTTTTATATCAAAGTCAACAGACCGATGCAGACCTTTCTTTGAATCAATAAAGAAGGGAAAACACTTCAAATGGACCAAAGAGTGTCAACAAGCTCTGGAAAAGATCAAAGAAACACTTCTTCAAACACCGACTTTACAGAAACCGGAACCTAAAGAAATGTTGTACTTGTACCTGGGAGTAAGCGACACTGCTATCAGTGCTGTCCTTATCCGAGAAGAAGGACATCAACAATATCCAATTTATTACGTTAGTAAAGCACTGCATGAAGCTTAACTGCGATATCCACCGATGGAGAAATTAGCCTATGCTCTTATTATCGCAGCTCGGAAATTACGTCCTTACTTCCAAGAGCATTCGGTAACAGTACTTACTTCGTACCCTTTAAAGTCAATTCTTCACCGACCTGACAATCGGGAAGAGTGATTAAATGGGCCATTGAACTCGGTCAATATGATATTCATTATAAACCGAGGACAGCAATAAAAGCCCAGGCCCTATCCGATTTTACTGCTGAGTTTACTCCTGCAATCGAAATGGTGAATGAAGATCAATCATGGACTTTGTACGTTGACGGTTCATTAACTCAATATCGAGCTGGAGGAGGAATCATCCTAATAGATCCTCAAAACAAGATGTTCTGTCATTCTGTCAAATTTCTTTTGCCAGCGACAAATAACGAAGCTGAATACGAGGCTTTGCTATCTGGATTAAGCCTTGCAGAATCCATGAATGTAAGTAAACTTAAAGTATTCTCTGATTCCCAGTTGTTGGTGAACCAAGTCCATAGGGAGTTTGAAGTTAAAGAACCTCGATTGTTGCCATATTTGATGCTCGTAAAACAGAAAATGTCACAGCTCGATATCCAGTTAGAACACATTCGCCGTTCCCAAAATATCCCAACTGACGCCCTTTCTAAACTTGCATCAAGCATGGGAATGAAAAACGTCGAGTATATCCAAGTCGGTTACCAAGAACTGCCGTCGACCTTAATTAAAGGAGTTATGAATGTTGAGTTACAAGAATCTCCGACTTGGATGACACCGATTGTAACATACTTGGAAACAGGGGCCTTACCTCAAAATCCAAAAGAAGCTCGGTCTCTTCGAATTTGAGCAGCTCGATTTACATTGGATAATGGAATCCTTTATAAAAGGGGATATTCTGTTCCCCTGTTGAAATGTCTAACCGAGCAAGAGTCTAGATATATCCTTGAAGAAGTTCACGAAGGAATATGCGGAAGTCACAATGGTGCACGAGCATTAGCATATAAAATACTTCGACAAGGATATTATTGGCCAACTCTGAAGATGGATGCAACAAATTGGGTCCGTAAATGTACAAAATGTCAGATATTTGCCCCAAATGTTAATCAATTTCCAGAATCTCTCAAGTCGGTATACAATCCTTGGCCATTTGCAAAATGGGGAATCGACTTAATTGGTCCGCTCCCAACTGGAAAGGGAGGCGTAAGGTTTGCTATTGTAGCAGTTGATTATTTTACAAAATGGGCTGAAGTCGAACCATTGGCTACGATTACCGAACATAAAGTTGTCGATTTTATTTGGAAATCAATCATATGCCAGTTTGGCGTACCAAGTTCAATTATAACCGACAATGGTCGACAGTTTGAAGGAAAACGACTTGAAACTTTTTGTGAGGAGTACCAGATAAAACATTTCTTTTCCTCACTATATCATCCTCAATCCAATGGCCAAGTCGAAGCAATCAATAAGATAATCAAGAACAGTTTGAAAACTCGACTTGACGCCGCAAAAGGGACCTGGCCCAAAGAATTGCCGAATGTATTATGGGCTTATAGAACAACAGTTTGTCATGCAACCGGGGAAACACCTTTCTCCTTAACGTACGGATCAGAAGCCATTGTTCTTGTCGAACTCGGATCCCCGACATACCGAGTGACAAACTTCTACGACAAAACCAACTCGGAAAATTTGAAAACCAACTTGGATCTCTTAGATGAAACTTGCCTCATGGCAGACCTTAAAAATGCGGCCTATAAACAAAGAAGTGAGAGGTATATTAACTCAAAGATAAAGCCTCGCTTATTCCGAGTTGGAGACTTGGTACTTAAAAGAATTACTGGACCAGATCCGGGGCCTTTGAAACCAAAATGGAAAGGACCATTCAAGATAAGTCAAGTGCTTCCAAAAGGTACTTACCGACTTGAGAAGCCAGATGGGCTTGCTCTTCCATATCCTTGGAATGTTGTTTATCTGAAGAAATACTTTCAATAGGTGCTTATGATGTAAATATGACTTTGTACACTTTTTTGATGAATATAAGAAAATTGTGCGCTAAAGAGTCTCTTAAAAAGAACCGAGAACTTTAACTCGGTATAGTATTAGTCTTTATGTAGTCAAGCCTTTAAACTTGGACAAGGCTAATATTTTTTAAGGACTATCCTGATCTTAACCGAGTTCTATAACTCGGCAAGATGTATCCTTTCGGCTAAAGTATTAACCTTCAAGTGACTAAGTTTAATAGCTTAGGAAGGTTAAGGGGCAGCTTTAAATTCATGGAACAAGTATTTTCATATTCAGGTCCTGAAGTTTGATCTGAGTAAGAAAAATTCTATTTCCATCGACTTATAAATTAAATAAAGTTAAGTTGATGAAGCCCGTAAACAGAAATAAAACACTTTGCCGACATCTCAACACTTAAAAAAAAATCAACAAAAGTGAAACGACATGCTGAATATAATAGTCGGAATTAAAAAAAAAAAAAATATATATACCGACTTATCCAAAATTCAGAGTTCAATATACTTGGAAACTTATGAGTGAAAACCAATATAATTAAAAGCCATTCATTCATAAGATGCTGTTTTTCAAACTATTACAACTACAAAATAGAATAAACCAAGTATCCCGACATGCCGGGAACACTTTAAAAAAAGAGAGAGAGAAAAAAAGGAAGAAGAAATTCAAAACGAGCTAAGCATCATTGCCCTTGGTCGCCTCTTCATTAGCCTTATCAGCTCGCAGTAAGTCTTCCACGCTCTCACCGGTTATTTGCATGAACATTTGCCTGCTGATGTGTTCGAGCACCCGGTCTTCCTCTGCCTTAGCAGCCTTCTCAATATCCGAGAGAGTTACCGGAAAATGTTCATCAACAACAGAGTCTTTCTCGGTAACTTCAGTTTTTTCCGGCTGTTTGACACCCTGAGACAATTCTTGAATCTTCTTTTCAAGGAAAGCCAGAACTGCCTTTCGAATCTGATCAGGGGTCATCTTCTTAATCTCTTCCTCCATATTAACTTCTGCCAACGTCTTCACATAAACGTTGGCGAGCTCGGTCCTTTTCTCCTTCTCGGTTTCCAGAAGCATGTCAACAAAGGATCGGCGGAGGCGAGCATCCCTCTCTTTGCTCAAAGGTGGAAGGCGAGGAATTTCTGAATTCTCGTCAGCAGACTTCAAAAGCCATTCACAAAATTCTTTCTCATCCTCATCCGCATCGATATGAGCGGTCTCGATCTTTGAACCGAAATCGTGCTTCTTGACCTTAAAGAGGAGATATTGACGCAACTCCTCAATGTCGTAAAGGCCGGCATCGAACTGCTCGATGACCCAGCGCAGGTTGATGCAAGTATTCTCTCAAACTCACGATCTTCGTCTTCGGAGTCTGATTCTGCTTTGGTCTGAAGTCGGTGGGCCTCTGCCTCAAGGATTCTCCCAGCTCGAAGCCCATCATTGTATTTCTCCTCAGCAAACTTCATCTTTTCTTCTTGAAGTCTGCTGAGGTCAGCGCGGTGAGCATCCCGGTCTTTCTTTAACAAATCCTCGACCTCAGACCGACTTCTCCGAGTAGTCTCATGGGCCTCCTGTTCTTTGCGAACAATGATTCACAACGAGCCAATTGATCCTCAAGCACCTTCACACGCTGCTCCGAAGTGATCACCTGACTGGACAGTTTAAGTACATCAGAGTCGAGACCAGCCTTCTCGGTTCTCAGAGTCTCGATCTCACCCTGAGCAATAACAAGCTGCTGATCTTGCTCAGCGATTTTCATCTTCAGAGCAGTTTCATTTTTAGCTGCTTCCTCCCTCAGAGATGCAAGTGCCCTATCTCTGAGTTCAAGTGAAAGCTTTTTCTCTACCACTTGAGCCGCATGCAAACAGAAATCGTCTTCTGCCATCGTCAAACTGACCAGAGCTCGGCCGAGGCAAGCTTTTGCATATTTGAACTTATATACACTCGGCAAAGAGGACACACCGATCTCGTATCTCGGATCTTATACCATCATCGGGACCCGAGCAGCGTCAACGACATGGCCTGGCAGCTCCACAGTGCTTGTGATCTCGAGAATCTCCACTGATTCGAAGGTCGAGAACCATTTCTCGACTGATTCCCGAGGTTGTCAAAAATTTAAAGCCCTCTCCTCATCAATGGGAAAGAAGGATCGATCAACTATCGGCTCCTTCTTCTTCTTTTCTCGTTCACCGACGTCATGTCTCTTCTTTGTCCGTCCTTCGGCGACTGGGACGCCTTCTGCACGTCTCTTTTTTGGCCGGGTTAGTGGAACCTCATGTTCCTCAACAGCATCTCGGTTATCCTCAGGCTCGATCACAACGACTTCGGTAGTCGATGGGGCCTCAGGCTGTCTAATTTCTGTGGTCGGTTCCACTTCAGATAAACCAATCACAGCGGTAGCAGTAGTGGCCTCTATCGGATCAAATGCCGCAACCGTCAGAAGATTCGGTTGCAAAACTTCAGCAGCAGCAACTGACGTTGCACCTTCACCAACGTCGGTCTCTTTCGGATTCATAATTGGGTTGTCCAGGAAAGCCTTTACCAACTTCTTGCGACCCATTTCTGATAAGCGTCGTTCTTTGCTCTTTCCGACCTTGGTTCGGAGATCTAAACTGGGACTCTTCTGGCGAAAATCTTGGGCGTCACGAATAGTCTTGAACCCGAGAACTCCAAGAAGTGGGTAGTACACTGCAAGCAAAGAAATCCAAGTTATAATGAATTCTAAGAGCGACCGACTTTAAGTCAAATGAAGATTTATGGGTTAAACGTACCTGGTTGGAAACAAGCGTCCGAGATCTCAGGACAAAGGCCAGCAGCTTTTAACCTCGTATCCTTCAAAATTAGCTTGAAGTTGCGCTGCCCTTTCTTCAATTTAAAAAGCTCAGAAATCCTTCCTTCCAATTCTGCACTGAGCTTCACTTCCTTTCTTTTGGCTGCAAATAGTAAAATTGTTGACCTGTTAGTACAAAAGTAAAGGTCAGAACAACTCGGTACAAGAAATGAAGAAAAAACTTACAAAATGCAGAATTAATGTTGATGGGTATCAACATCCCATCAATTAAAGGTTTAGATAAATTTGGAGTTTGCCAATCTCCGCCGACCCAAAGCCATTCCTCTTGGAATCCATGAAGAGAATCTGGGACTTTGGTGATTAAATCACCGATTTTTAATCCGCCTTGAGGTCTCCCCGCGCAAGCATAGCAGATTAGGGGGTCGGCCACCCTGCCTGTCGGCACATCGTCTAAATGTAAAAAGGCTTCTTATTTCTTCGGTCGTTGGCATCTCCCAATCTCTTTCCTTTAATAAGGCCATGAGGCCGATGATTCTTTTCCATGAATTCGGCGTTATTTGACATAGGGCGAATCCCCAGTCTCTCAGATAGTCAATAATCAGAGCAGGGAGTGAAAATCTTAACCCCGACCTCAACGAGTCAGCAAAAACACCCACGCAGCCTGGTGGGGGGCAAGTTATCCTTTCACCCGGGTATGGAGCGAATAACCTTACCGAAGAAGGAATATAAACTTCCCCCCGAAGTATAACGATGTCGGCATCGGTCAAAATACTCGGTTCACCTCTATACTCATCAATTGCTTCAAGCCACCGACGTGCCGGACGCCTCCAATAATCCGGTAGAGACATCGCGTTATCTTCAATCACCTTATCTTCCTCGACTATGTCCCTGTTTAAGTTCAGCCTTCGAACCAGAAGGGGATCCCATCGGTAATATTCGAGAGGCAATTCCAAATCCTCGTCGGTAAAAATTCTAACCTCAGAAATGGTACGGCTACTGCTATCCTCGACGTGAGAATTCATTCTTCCAAAATTAATGGGAAAATAAAAACAAATTTGAAACGAGCGAGCACGAAAATGAAAATTAGGGCAAAGCCTTACCGAGGATTTCGACGCACTAAATTGAAGAAGATACAGAGAAATTGTACGAATTGCACGAGATGAAAACAGAAAGAGAAATTCAAAGGAGTATGGATGAAAAGATGAAAGCAAAAAATGCGAAGATTAAAGGTGAAGAAACCCTTTGCAGTTAAAACCGACAACCATTTATAGGTTTTGATTTGTTACCGTTGGCAAAACCAGAGATTGGCGCGTGTAACAGACGTGTCATTAAACAGCGCAACGTTACAGTAATGATTAACAGACGTGGGCAAATCCTGAAATGCCATCTCATTCAATAGTTCTATCTGTTGGACCCATTAAATGCGGACACGTCTTTTGAGAACTGCCACGTCAATCCAAACGTTATGTAACTATCGCAGACGAAGTTCAAAACAGACCAAGTGCTCCCATGTCGGTTGTAAAATGAAGAAGACTCGGAAAACGACCAAGTCGGAATTACAAGGACAAAAGCGACATCAGCAGCCATTTAAACAACAAAAGTTCAAATACCTACTAATGTCGGGGGCCTCTCTGTTGATAACCGACTTGGTTTTACAAGGTTAGAGCCAAGAGTAATTATCTTGTTCGATTAAAGGTTCTTTAGAGATGGTTAAACTTAGCTCAAGTCGGTACCAGTCAGATATGTTGTTCACCGACTTCTAGATGGAAAAGCCGACATCTAGACAAAACGAAGAAACAATCTAATAGAAGCCAACAACCGACTTCACCAATACATATCTACAAAATGTTTATTTGCTCATCCGACATCCGGGAAGATCGAATTTTTAAGCAAAAAGAGTTGTGCCCATTTGATTGGACCATCAAAGCAAACAACAATCATTGATGTTTCCTCATTCTGCTACACACCGCTTAATTGAAGCTGCTCAACATTAAATACGATCTTATCTACCTCAGACAAAAAGACAAAAACTACCGTACTATAAATAGCAGAATTTATGATAGTACGAGGATCTTTTTCGACACATTGTACATGGACTAAAAATAATCTCGGTTAAAAACAAAAAAACCGACTTCCTGTACTCTTGTGAATATATCAATAAAATCCAATTTTATATTAATCTTTGTTTAAATACACCCAGTTGTTTGTAATTTCAAGTTGTTAATTTCATACAACAACAATAGGTTATTTCTTCAGTTGTCCGAAGTCGGTCGATATTTAATTGCACCGAGTTGAACTAAGTTGGTCGCCAAAAATAATATTAAAGGACTACTAAAAGTATAATATAATTGATCCTCTAATTAACTTTGGGAAATCAAGTCGGTTATCAACAAATATTATAATTTATTTTACAGTAATTCATTATAAATATATTTCTTTAACATAAGTTTTTGATACACCTATATAATCATACTATAAATTATTGACATTTATTAGTACAATCTTACATAAAATACTGTGTTAAACATGTTATTTTATACATACAACTTTCTTCTGAACTTTCAACTCATTCACAGAATTTAGTACAAATATAATTTCAATTTATAAATTTATATACCAAATAACTGCTTGTTTGAATACCCAATTATAAAAATGGCATTTTGAAATAAATGAAATGAAAGAGGAAAAAGAAAATGGAATAGCAAAATTTTAAGCGCGTCATATAGCACCACACAATATAGCGTGCAGTGGAGATGGTCTTACTCTTATATTTATCTCCAAAATATTTGTTTAATTTCAAAAGTTTTTGTCACAATAGCAAGAGTATTCACCACTTGATAGTTGATACTTTGTAGTTTTGTTTAGAGGTGGGCGTGGTTCGGGACGGTCCGGGATTTGACCTATCCCGGTATCTGTCTCGGTTTTTTGAACCAGTCTGGGACGAGACCCCATCCCAAACGGATCGGTAACAATCGGGACCGGAACAAAACGGTTCGGGACTCCAGGACAAAACGGGAAAAAAAAAATGTTCAAACTTCAAACTATTCATTGTTCCACTTAAAAAAAACTTTGATTTCATAGTCTGTTTCCATTCAAAAATCAAAATCAAAGGGTACATAACATGCATCAAAAGTTCAAATTAACTAATTAATTCCATTGAAAGCTGCAAGCCTGCAACCAACTAACCAAGCATTCAAATCTGTTATCGCTTCACTTGCCTTAACCCGGCCTTACAAACATTCCAAAATCCAAAGTTCACTTACAGTCTTACACACTTACACCAAATGGAGGACCTATAAACCCTAGCCTTCATACCTGGTGGAAGCTCATATAGAATATTCGGCCTGGTTGGCATATTTGCGGGCTGCACCACCACATGCACGGGATTTGAAGCACTGCTTGGTGTTGGTGGAGTTTCCATTGTCGGTGAATGCCTCCCAGCTGCAGGAATTTTCGAAGATGTGCCGCAGGATTTAGACATGGTATTTTGGAAATTAGGGTTCTTGATTGTTTGATTGGGAATTTGAGATTTTTGAGGTTTAAAATTTTAGCACATAACAATATATATTGAATTAGGGTTTTGAATTTGGGAACTGAATCGAAAAAAAATGGTGAGATGGAGATGTGAATGGCGACGCGATGGAGAATTGCAGATGGAGAAGAAAATGAATGGGAAAATGAAATTGGGAATTGGGGGAAATGAGGAGTGTTGTGTTGTCTGCTACTCTGCTTTGCCCGTAAATACTAAAGTTTAATTTTTAATTTTCATTTTTTGGGCCAAGCCAATTACATGAATTGGACTTTCATTATTAAATCATTATTAAATACAAAGCCTGCTGAATTTAAAGTTTGAAACAGAAACCAACTCCATTTCCAAGCCTATTAATACTAACATAAATATAAATAATAATTTTGTACAAAAAAAATAAAACGGGACAAACAGGACGGTTCGAGAAAAAATTTATAAAAACCGATACCGACATTGTTTCAACCGATTCGATACCGGGAACGGTACGAAAATTTTAAAAACCGATTTGGAATCCTATTTTTCGAACGGGACCATTTCAGTCCGGTTCAGAATCGAGAAATCTGGTTTTTTTGCCTACCCCTAGTTTTGTTCATTTGAATTATTGAATAGAAACAAAAAGTCAGAAGGGATGGTTTTGTGAACATCATGAAAATATAGGTTCTTTATTTGTGTGATGTGAACAACCGCTTCTCAGTGGCTATATGCCCATCACAATACCTGTCACTTTTGTATTTCTCAAATGAAAGCCCAGTTGGGCACTCAAAATAACATGCACTTGTTTATGTTCAAACTATCTTTTAACCCACCAACCTAATAAATGTAGCTACGAAATTTTGGGGCACAACTTCGGTACCATAAAAGAACTACTATTACAGTATTACTAACCGAGTTCTATAATTATTTCTTTTCTTAGTGGTAACTAAATGGATAAAGCAACTGGACCTGATAATGAGTGATGAGAATTCAGATATCTACGCCTTTTGCTTGTACCCAATTTCCTTCCTATCTTTTAGAAAATAGTCAAAGATCTTCAATTACTGCACCAAAAACCTCATCAAGATATCCACGCCTTTTGCCTGTACCCAATTTCCTTCCTATCTTTTAGAAAATAGTCAAAGGTCTTCAATTACTGAACCAAAATAGGATTTGGTTCAAATGATAATCAAGTCTTACCGTGAGAACCGTAAAAATTGCTATTTATAGTCGTACGTAGTGCTATGATTGATTGTATTTTAGTGTTATTTTTAGCATGGATCTATTTTCTTAAAATAGCAATACAATTTATATTAGCATTTTTGAAAATGGTAGCACCATGTGATATTAAAAATAGCATCATACACAATAAAAAATAGCATTAAATACGGTTCTCACGGTTCTCACACCAGGACTAGTTTATATTTGAACCACTTCCTATATATATATATATATATATATATATATATATATATAGGGATGCGCTCCGGTGAGAATGGTTCTCAACGNNNG
>BKCP01007015.1:391113-402989 GCA_008636005.1 Striga asiatica | reverse complement strand
TAACAGGTAGTGTACATTTTGATGTTTCTAGCTATTTAAGAGATCGTTTACTAATTGGGCTAACTGAGCTGGAACCGGGTAATAGCATTTATCAATGGAAAACTCATGTTTCCTTTGAAGATTTATGGCCGGGTACATTATCCCGATCCCAATATGCCCATCCAATTAATCCTACTTTCAAAGCTCGTTCACTTTGTGGGACTGGATAAGACTATTTTATGAAGTCCAAAAAAAAGAAAGGAAACACTGTCAAGATTAAATAATGTTACGTTACATTGCTCTCTTGACTTGGCAGGATTAATTTTATCAGATGTTTATTTCTAATGTGTATCTTGTTTCTATACATGTGTAAGGATTATTTTACCCCTTTCAAAAGCACCCAAATTTGCTTTGAAACCCTGGACCTCCCTCATTTCGCCGATCTCGTTTGGAAGAAATCAGCAAGGTAGAGAGCAACGGCAGACGCCAAAACTGGAATCAAACCTTGCCCATTTGTTTGTTAAACATCATTGGGTTGGAATGCCTCGATATTAGGAACTACCCGTTGATCGTCTCATGTCTCAATCGACTTGACTTCAAATCCTAGCGATTTTTATTCTAGGTAAATGCCCTTTTCAACCTTCAAATCCTATGAGTTCATATGTTTTATTGTTCAATGTTCATCTATTTCGTGCGAAATAGACGAAATCCCAGGCTCAAAAGTCGCAATTTTTGTTGATATCCATGTTATTTTCTTTATTAGGGACTTAATGTCTAATTTTGAGGCATAATTTTCATATTTTTTAGAGATTTGTGAATGACGGCCTAATGAGAAATGTGTTCAGTTAATTGAGGAACTATGAATCACGGTCTCAATCGTCTTGGCAATATACATTTTTTTTCGGGACTTATTTTTTAGAGGTGAACTAGGGATTTTCAAAATTGTTTTGATGTTCTTGTTGTTGAATGCCTGATTATATGAATAGGGTGTGGTTTTAATGATATGAATTTCTATTGTAAAAATGGTATTTTATTGAATCTTTTTAATTCGTCATCTACAAATCTATTGATTGATCCAATTACTTTGTGCTACATATTCAGACTGCCCCCACCAAGGAGGACACTTCAATGAATGGGCGTCCGCGATACAACCAGTCCAATCTTTTGCAATAAGGTCAATGGACGGTAGAATTGGTATTGCATACGTGGAGTTGTTTGTCCAATAACTTACATCTAGTAAATACAATGTACATTACATTTTATTGTCCACCGAGTTGCTTAATCAAAAGGTGAGTACTGATTTTAAATATGTAGAGTGTCAAACTCACTTTCTACAATATCAAAAGCGCTACTGCGTAATGCATATGTTGCTATAAAACACGAGCTTATCTGATGTTACAAAACTGAATACATGTTTGGTCCTACACTGAATTGGGATGAAGTCTTAAATGTATAATTGTTGCATCCATCTACATACTTTTTTTAAGAATTCATGTATCATTTAATGTATTGTAATTGTGCAAAACATGTGTCATTGTAGGCCGAGCCATTTGCGCAGGCGTATTTTATGGTTGGGGATCCTCTATGGAACGAACTTCAATGGCTTTTTGGCGATGTTCAGACAGTGGGTGAATGTGGTTTGTGCGGTGGGTGTGTAGCAAGTGAATGGCGCTCACAAATTCCTAAAAACATTGATTCGATCTCGATCTCGGTGATCAAGAAATGAGTGCTCACTGCGGCAAAGATACGCACAATATGAATCTAATATCTCAACATTATAGGTTACGTTGTGAAAAAACTCCTCCACATAATGTTCAATAATATCGATATCATTGCATTGTTTTTTAGTTTTTTACTCGCTCGTATTGTTTTTGATAATTTAAACATTAAGGATGTGTTTGTTCCTTTGCATTATTTGGGTTTAAAGTCTTTTGGAGACCACTCATGGTTTCTATGAACATCTCCTGGTGCAATTATTATGAGAAGGAATGTTATTGATTTCCTTTGATTTGCAAAATATTTGATAATGACATAAGTCATTCACTACATCAAACTGATATTGACCTGATATATGCAATTGAGCGATGTATGAAAAAATGGTAGATGTGTACTTTATTTTTGTTTTATTGGTCTTAAGTCAATGTGTAACGCCCCATTATTTTAATAAGAAAAATACCGACTTTCTCAAAATCGGAGTTAATTTTTTGCAAATCATTTACCCATTTAAAAACGTTTAACGGATGCTACTCAATTTAATCGTTTATTCACTTAGCTCAAGTCACATCCCAGCCACTGGAAACTCATTGCCCAGTTTCACAACACTTATGCCACATAAGAGATATATTCCATATCAATAAAATCTCGCAATATTCATCAAATCAGCCATCATTTTTAAAACTAAGTTTCAAACCGATCAATATCCATACCAATCATAAGTTTTGAAAATAAGTTTAAGCGGAAGCAATAATCAACACGATTTGCAATAATATAATGATCCCACTTGTTTCGTCCTTTGACATGACCACCAGCTCGACCTAAAAAGGGGGAAATAATAGGAGTGAGCAAACAACAAGCTCATCGTGGGAATACCATGCAATCTATTCAATATATTGACTTAAAATCATAATCGCAGCATGAACACAAATCATCACATCTACCTCCTACCCTGCATATGCTCATATGTACACACTCTTGCACGAGTCGAATCTGCACCCGCCAATAGGGATACCGTATCGAAGGTCGAATCTGCACCAATGATAGGTTACATTGTTCACATGCATACATTGATTATGAGACCTAGAGATTATAAATAATTATGGCATAGTAAGTTTAGCAACACCCACTTGTTCGGAAAAGACCGAAAGGACAAAAGTAATGATCACGGTAGGTTCGAGGGCTCAACGTTGTGATACAAACACACAAAGGAACAAATTAGAGGCGAAATTTCTATTATATATATATATATATATATATATATATATATATATATATATATATATGTAGTGCAAGTCATATCTCTCCAATATTCGAACACCCAAACAACATAAGAATTATTATTCATTAGGCTTTTCACTTAGTAACAATCACTGCAATAGTAAAAGTCGACCTCATTACTTCACCAAAACAATTTTAAGCAACAACATTAATATTCATTAGGCTTTTCACTTAGTAACAATCACTGCAATAGTGGAAGTCAACCCCATTACTTTGCCCAAATCATAGGTGTAAGAACTGTATTTTTTTTTTTTTTCGTTATGCACTACGTTTATTATGAAGGTGACCACCTTATAACTGCAGGTAAAAACACCACACAATTAAGTGCAGTAGTTGTCAATAGCTTCCACCCTTCACATCATTTTCTGTCCATGACGCTCTTTTCATAGACGATCCCGAAGGAAACGAACCATGTGCTAGTTATCGCTCTAAATCATTGTGTGAAGGTAGCTCTTTTTGACAGAAATACATTCGTTCCAAGGTATGTAAGAACACGCAATCAACTAAATACAATCAACATCGCAACATCATTTATGACTTAGTGGTGAAATATATGCAAGATGCAAGACATTCCCAATGCAAATAATACCCTATATGCTTACAAGCAATGCAATAAATAATAGTAATTATAATATACAATCTAATATAATATAATACAAATTCACACAAGCAATCAGAGAGTGCACATCCCTAAGGATTTCCTTAGAGAAATGAACCGTTGGGAATCCAGTGCTTTGGTGAATATATCAGCCAACTGGTTTTGTGTAGGAACATACTCAAGAACAATCACGTCATCCTCAACCAAATTTCTAATAAAGTGGTACCGTATATCGATGTGTTTAGTTCTAGAGTGTTGAACAGGATTCTTAGAGATATTAATGGCACTGGTATTATCATCAAAAAGGTTTCTGGTTCTTACCTGAAGGCCAAATTCCACCATCATTTGTTTCATCCACACCAGCCAGGAACAACTTCTTCCTGCTGAAATATACTCAGCTTCTGCGGTAGAAAGAGCTACACAATTTTGCTTCTTGCTCAGCTAAGAGATTAGGTTGTTGCCGATGTAGAAACATCCTCCCGATGTACTGCATCGGTCATCTACTTTACCTGCCCAATCGACATCGCAATATCCTGCAATGATAGCACTCGTATCATGTGAATATAGTATACCTAAGTCAGGAGTACCATGAACCATGAACATACTTAATGAAATGCTTCACAGCTTTTAGATGAGACTCCTTAGCAGTCAAGTACAACAAACTTCCTATAGGTGTTCTAGCATCATCTTCCAGATGAGACTACTTAGCAGTGAAGCACACATTCCAACACTAAAACACAAATCTGGCCTATTAGCAGTCAAGTACAACGAACTTCCTATCATACTCCTAGGGTAGAATCCACTGGTGTTCTAGCATCATCTTTTGAGAGCTTTTTATGACTCCCCATAGGTGTCGCTGTACAATTAGCATATTCTAACCCGAACGTTTTCACCAAATTCTTCGCATATTTAGTTTGATGAAGAAAGATCCCATCCTTAGATTGCTTCATTTGTAGACCAAAGAAATAGGACATCTCACCAACCATACTCATCTCAAACTCTCTAGACATATGATTCACAAATTCATTAACCCATGCTTTCGAGGTAAAGCCAAAGATAATATCATCGACATAGATTTGTACAATAATAATATCTTAGTTAGACTTACGCACAAAAAGATTTTGATCAACTCCCCCTTGAGAATAGCCCATTTTAACCAAAAATTGAGTCAAGCTTTCGTACCAGGCTCTAAAAGCTTGCTTGAGCCCATACAACGCCTTTTTCAGCCTATAAACATGATCAGGATGGTGAGGATCTACAAATCCTTCAAGTTGCTTAACATAAGATACCTCTTTCGGAAAGCCATTCAAAAATGCAGATTTCACATCCATTTGGTATATGATAAAATCCAATAAACAAACAATAAATAAGAACATCCTAACAGACTCTAGACGAGTAACAGGGAAAAATGTTTCATCAAAGTCAACACCCTCTTCTTGAGTGTATCCCTGTGCAACAAGACGGACTTTGTTCGTAATAATCTCCCCTGATTCATCCGTTTTATTTTTAAAAATCCATTTTGAACCAATGACGTTAGAATCAGCGGGTCTAGGAATCAGTTCCTACACATCATTCCTAACAAATTGTTCAAGTTCTTCATGCATAGCTAGCACCCAAAAATCATCACCCAAAGCTTCTTTAGCATTTTTAGGTTCCAACTTCGACACATAACAATCAAAGTGACACAAACCAGCCATCTTCCTAAAATCAGATTTTACCCCACGTGCATTACGTTCAGTAATCCCACCTATAATCTGATCCTTAGGATGATCCTTCTGAATTTTGGCGGAAGGATCTCGCCTAAACTTAGTTGGATTTTCGGAGGATGTTTGAACACTATATTCATTTAATTCAGTAACTTGAGCACTTTCATCAAATTCAGTTCCTTCAGTCTTAATCTCATTCAAAACATTTTCGACTTCAAACAGAATCCTTACCCGCATAAACATCAACTTTGGACACATCAGGTATAAGAACACTATCAGAAGAATCATCAAAGACAACATTGATTGATTCTATCACAACTTCAGTACGCAAGTTATATACATGAAATGCACTACTATTAGATGAGTAACCAATGAATTAACCAATGTCACTTTTAGACTCAAACTTACCTAGATGTTCCTTGTCATTGTAAATGTAACAATGACAACCAAATACATGAAAATATTTCTCACTAGGAGCTCTACCTTTCCAGAGCTCATATGAAGTTAGTCCCGTACCTCTTCTGCAAAACACACGGTTAGTAATGTAACAGCTCCTGTTAATGGGTTCAGCCCACCATTTCAGGGACATTCCTTGAGACACAAGCATTACCCTAGCCATCTCTTTTAAGGTTCTGTTCTTATGTTCAACCACTCCATTCTGTTGCGGAGTAATATGAGAAGAAAACTGATGAGATATACCACGAGAATCACAAAAGGTTTTAAAACCACGATTTTCAAATTCTTTTCCATGATCACTCTTAATAGCAACAAATTAGTTCTCTTCTCATTTTCCAGTTTCAACACAAGTTTTTGAAAAGCTTCAAGAGCATCAGATTTATCTTTTAAGAAGTCTACCCAAGAAATATCGAAAAATCATCTACGCACACCAAAATGTACTTCTTACCACTATAGCTTTCCACTTGTTTTGGCCTCATCAGATCCATGTGCATCAACTCCACAATGTTTTTCGTACTTACCTCAGTCATCCTTTTGTGCGAGGCCCTCTTCTGCTTGCCATCTGGCATGAACCGCAAACACGGTGTTCTTCCATCTTTAGCTTAGGCAGACCACGAACAACACCTGTAGAAGACAACTCAAGTAAGTGTGGATAATTAATATGACCTAATTTCTGATGCCAAAGTTCAACCGATACTGGTTTTATTACACTTCAGTTTAAGTTCAACTAGATAACATTATCCCTAGATCTAGTGCCAGTAAGAACATGATTGTTCTCTTGATAAAAAAACAAGGCATTCAAACTTAGTAACAGCCAATGTAACGCCCGGTTTTATTTTAAAGAATTTACCGAATTGATTTATAAAAATCAGAGTTAATTTTTGCAAAATCCCAGATTAAAACTTTAATAATCAACGGGCGCAACTTAACTACCAAACAATTACCCAAGAATGAAACGAATAAATAGAACCTACACATGCATAAACTAGAAAACAACCAACTTATTCACGAATCACAAAACCAACCAAAATAGTTCCACATAATTCAACGGTTCATCCAACATGTTCAATAATAATCAAAACGGAAGCATAATTAATAACAACAAGCGGTTCAACAAGATAATAAAGGCGGAAGCTAAAGACACATAAATCCAACGACCACCACTCAATCGTCTCTCGCTGCCGCTGCCAACCACGCACCACCTAACAAGATAGGAAGAGAACAAGAGGACAGAAAAGCAATGGGGGTGAGTAAAACCATTATACTCACCATTACCACACAGTATATCTCGCATAAAGATTCATAACTATAAATAATGTATGCATAGAATCCAGATCTAACTCCCTATAAGGCCCTATCACAAATCTTCTATGTACATACAACAAACCTTCCGACCAGACATCGGCAAGGATGTAACCGGATACATTTCCACCCTAAATGCAACGGGCATAGGATTTTATCCAGGAGACAATGGAACTGATTTATCCCTCCGCTCTACACGGATTCCAGCGTCCACCTCCCGGATGCAACGGGCAGGTGACCTCCACTGATTATGCATTCTTCAAAGGCACTACTGATGGGACACTTAGACTAGGGTTCTCACGCATACAAAAACTATCGAGATAAAAATTTATACGAAATAACAAGTGCGATAAAAATAGATTCAACATAAATGAACCCACCTAGTAAAAATCGAGACAAAACACAAATGAGGGTAGGCGGCGAACTCGACGCGTCAAGCACCTACATTTAATAAAATAGCCCTATAAAAGACTATTCAAAAATCACTTAGTCCATCTAAGCTCACGTAAGTATTTAAGCATGCATTAAATCAAAGAAATCACACAACTTAACTGGGGCAGCGTTTTTAAAACCGACATAACTCTCAGCACACAACTCATATGAATATTAATCAAGTTTCATTAGAACCCTAAGACATGTATCTACAATTCTTATGAGACACTGAAAGCAAATAAGTCCATTTAACAGGTGATAAATCAGCAAACATTCAAAATTGAGTCACAGTCCAAAACTGGGAAAATGAACTTGACCAGACTTCCGTAATTTCTATCTAACTAGAGCTATAGGCATTCTTTCAATGAAATTCAATAACCATATGATAGATAACTCAATTGACTACAACGTTTCTGAAGATCACATTGGCAAATAATCACATTATCAACGAGTTTAAATACAAAACAGTTGATTCAGCAAACCTGTCAAAAACTAACATGTGATATGAACAGTACCTCAGATTTTATCACTTAACTCGAGCTACAGACCTCCAAATGATATGGTTCAAGTCGCAAATTAAACCTAAAGCATGCCTCTACAACTTTCATTTAGAACACAGAAGCATATAAGATTAGTTGGATAGAGTAACCTCAGTTAACATTTACATCCGATTTCTGCCAAAATGACAAGTCCTATCTCATGCATGTCTAACTTCATAAGATCACAACTCGAGCTACAGAGCACATATCAACATGAAATTTATCTCATTTCAAATGTAAAAAGCAGACCTATAACTTTCATGAAGAGCATAAATTCATACAAGCACATTACGACATGATAAACAGGTCATATTTTAATTATATCTATGCTGCCGGGTAATAGGAAAAACTGAACGCACATAGTTCTTGTAAAAATCATAACTTATTCGATATAATTCGAAATCGAGAAATTCTAAACCCTAGGTACAGCAAACTGAACATACTACGTTTTGCATGAAGACCACAACTTCAAATAACCAGATTCTGATGGTCAAAATGGCAGTACAACAGAGTAGGGAAAAATGCACTTTCACATGAAATGACAACGAACATATATAATGGATGTTCCAATCTCGACCACGATTAATATAATTTCTTAACAGAAATAAACGAGCACAATATGATTTCACAGCAACTTAAACACGAGGAGAATGTTCAACAATCATAGGGCAGCCACACGGCCAAACCGAGTACAAACATAGCACATCATTCAAGTAATAACAAATATTCTCAACCGAACAGAGGTATGAAGGTTAAACCGTTGTACCTTCTTCTAGGAATTTACTATTCGGGATCGAAAGAGGGACAGGACATCCTCGAACAGTTCTTAGCTCTCGGCTAAGGGTCACCCCGCCTCTCTTCTCACCCGTACGGCTGATCAAAACGGTTCGAAGGGAACTGACTGCTGTTCATAAGACTGAACGGGACTGCTATTGCTCGATACTAATGATCGAGGACCCCGACTACTCGATAAACGCCTCAAACGGCAGCTGCTCTTCTCTCACGGGCTGGGTCTGCTCGTGAGAAATCCCGACACGACTGCGGCTGAAATGGCGGTTGCGATCTCTCCGACTGGGGTGTTCTTGGTTCGCTCGTGAACAAACGCCGTGTAACGCCCCAATCGATTTTTAAAGAAAATCCACGGCTTTTCCAAAAATCAAGGTAAAAATTTTTGAAACTTATTTTTCGAATCATAAACTTTTGGCGTTACTCATTCTTTTTAAAACCACAATTCAAGTCATAACTGAACTAAGGGGATTCATTATCCGATTTTCCAACGGTTTTCATTAACCACATAACTTAAACATAAACATCAATCATATATCAAAAAGGGTTTTACCAGCATAAACCAAATCCAAACGTTTTCCAAAATGAACCAGTTCCAAATCCAATCCAAATAAGTTCAATACCAACTTAGTTCATGAATAAGCGAAAGAAATTAAATAAGCATAAAGAGCAATGACCACCGTCCGTCTTGTCTCGTCACGCGCCACTGCTTAACCTGCATCAGTTACGAGCAGGTGGGAGTGAGTACAGTTAAATATCGTACTCACACTATGCAATGCACATATAGTAATATGTTAAATAGGCATGGTCGCAGCATGAACATAAACAATATCACATGTGTCACCTCTCCAACATAAACATAAATACTCATGTGCACATCTTTCATAATAGTCGCGGAAAGGGGATTCATTACCCTAACGGCAAGAGTACGTGCCACGCAAGGACACGGTCTTTCATAATAGGTCTTTAAGGAGACTTACCTCGTAAGTTAACCGTATTACATCGACGGGGACAACCGTATCGATGGCCATCATAATAGCTCACATCGATAGGCTACATATTCACGTTCATACATAGATCACGCCAAAACAGTAAACATATTTAACACACATTACACAGGTAATTTTAGAATAACAACCCACCTGGTAGCAACAACAGTTCAAAATCACGAATCTTGAAAGCTGGGCGAGGTCAACACCTCTAGACACCTACAATAAGTCCAGATACTAAAACCAATGCTTTATCAAGACCTAAGTAGAAAATCACAAATTTAACTTAGCCGAACTCGATTCGACCAAGTGGTTCGTGAAGTTCTGTGGATATGGGAACTCTAGGACTTCGACTGGATTAAACCACATATTTAAGTTCACACAATCGCAAATGAAAGACAATCAAACGAGTCACAAGTAATCACATAATAAATCTGGTCAACAACACTTAACCAAATTCAACATAGAAATCAATTTCCAAAATTCTCACTTGTATTAGAAGGTATATCAAACCAATGTGTTAGGCTCTGAAAATTTTACATAAAACTCACCTCCCAATATTAAGGAAAATCACCAAGTTTCAGCTTCAAACTCGTTATACATAATTTTATAATATTCAAACAAGTTTTTCGATGAAAACAAGCTTAAATTAGAAACACATGATAATGAACAATTCAGGCCATGAAATTTTTATTTAAGAAACTTCAGCATAAGAACAACAACATGTAAAAATATTAGCCTTAAACACTCAGCATGTGAATTTATAAAATTAAAAAAACATTCAGCCAATTATCAAATCTCCATCAGAACTGAACCTAACTGATCTCTAAAAAT
This sequence comes from Striga asiatica, assembly GCA_008636005.1. Taxonomy (NCBI): domain Eukaryota; kingdom Viridiplantae; phylum Streptophyta; class Magnoliopsida; order Lamiales; family Orobanchaceae; genus Striga; species Striga asiatica. Next base: position 392,374 of record BKCP01007015.1, on the reverse strand, counting down.
TCCAATATTGTTACAGCAGGTAAAAAATCACAGAATGAGAATTTCAACCAAAAATTAGAGTTTTTCAGCTTCTGACCAATTTATCACAATTAAAACAAATTCTGGCAGAAATACAAAATAAATTATTAATCCTATCAAACCTAGTCCAAAAATTCTAAACATTTTATATAACACATAATCATGCCAGAAACATAACATACTCGAATTTCAGCCAAGATGGAGCACTACACAATTAATTATGCATTAAACAAGAATCTGGACAGAAATCAATTTAATTTTTAAAAATAGCTACAGGCCTTTAAAAATCACGAAATTTTTACACAAGTTACAATTCCAGTAGAAGCAACTACACTTAGATTTTTAAGGCAATTGGATCAGTACTCGATTTATGGTGAATTTTACATTCCAAACAGTAATTACGAACTTCGAAAAATCATAACTGCAAATTTACACGTCTAATCGACACAAGGCCAACGCCATTGTGTTCGTAAGAATCCTAGGTCCCTAAATCCACAGCAACTAATCACTTATAATGAGTCCTCGCTTGATTCATACGAATCGACGAGTTTCACGTAAAATCACGACGATATATATATATATATATATATATATATCAATAGTATCACATAAATTCATAACTTCATAAGAACACGAAAGACACGAACAATCACAATATTATTCACGTAACATAAACGAGAAGTCGAGACTCGATACCGTTCTCAGAAAAACGAGCGAGAAAGGTTCGAACGGGCTCGACGACGGCGAACGGCGGCGAAAGAGCTCGACGGCTTTCTCGCGTCTCGCCGGAAGAGAAGGTGCAGCAGCGGAGGAACGACCTTTGTGAAAGGCCGAGGTGGACGAGGGCGGCTTGTCGATCGAGGGCAGCGACTGGAGACCTCGCCGGGAATGGCCGCGACGGCTTGCAGGCGAAAGGTTCTCGCCGGAGAGAGCTTGTGACGGAGTTCCTGCGGGCGGCGGAGCTTCGCGAGGATGGCATCGTGTGCTGCTATTCTCGGAGGAGTATTTCACGACGGCGTGAGGAGGAGCAGTTCGCCGGTGGTGATGGCAGAGGGGTGGCTGTCCGCGACGGAGGAGGGCTCACGATGGTGCTGCGCGTGAGGGAAGGTTCCTGCTGGTGGTATTGATGGACGTTTGGGGTCGTGCTGCTCGTGAATCATCGGAGCTGCTGAGGTCGCGGCGGCGAGATGGTGGCGCCGGAATGAAAAGCAGGTATGGCGATGGGAAAAATTGCAGAGGGAGA
>BKCP01007015.1:352626-391065 GCA_008636005.1 Striga asiatica | reverse complement strand
GATCGGGCGATGAGATTTAATGAGAGAAACGAGCGAGATGTATCAGATTGAAAGAAATCTGCGTGTTTGTGTGCTGAGGAGGGGAGAAAGATTGGCTAAAAGGGCTAGGGCTTCTCTTTTCCTTTCTCCACAAGACACACATACACACATAGTCTAAGGGGAAAACTGGGCCGGTTTTGGGCTGGGGCGCACGGGTTCAGCCCGCGGGTTCGAGTACGATACATCAGCTCTCGGGCTCGCTTTAACTGAAAATATAATCCCGCTTCCTCAATAATAAAATTTAACGGCTCGGTTCCAACAATCGACAATTTAAAATAAAATCGACATAAAATTTATATATATATTACACACATTAATTAATTAAATAATAATACACATTTAAACATTTAAATGACAATTAGGCATTTAAAATAAAATAATAATAACAATAATATTAAATAAAAATCCTGAATATTCCATAAACAAACGGGGCTCTACAATCTACCCACCTTACAAAGAATTTTGACCTCGGAATTCGAAAAACAAACCACGACATGATACTAACGAGAAAAAGAGGGGAAAACATCAACACATGAAATTCGGCTATCTCTTCCGAATTTCGGTCCCCCTCCTCCCAAGTCGCCTTGTCTCGACAACCACCACTGGACTTTGACGAGTACCCCTCCCGGCCTTTTTCTAAAAGTCACCGGTACCTCCAAACAGGTAGGGTTCTGCCTATCACGCAGCTCGTCACATCTCACATGTACTCCAAGATCACGCACACGTTTCCTCCATCAAGAGGCATAGGACGTGTCATGCATCCTCGCAAGCTCCGGTGGTGAAGTCAACCATCAGGCTAAATAATCGACTTGGTCAGGAATCAAAATAGGGTTGCGTACTCGTGGCAGTAACCAAAACAACGGCATACTCCACCTCTATTCGTATCAGCCACCTCGCATGGTAAGGAACTCTCACACTCTACTCATCTATCAATACACAAGACCCTAACCGGTCCTTTCGTGTCTCGATAGCATACTCCAACATAATCAACATATAGGGTTGACTTGTTGTATCGAGCTTCATCCCGTGCCCGGGTCACGGTAGAAAATTCGATTACTACGCTGACATGATCCGTGCGTCCTTATAAAACAGGCCGCCACAGAAATCCCATACGGATGGGCTAACAATCCACAATAACACTATATCTACAACACCGATACCTACAGAACACACGGCTCTGTTTGATACTGTTGTCAACAACTCTACCCTTGCCGACTCGAATAACACCTCGAATGCGGTTTAAGAAATATCGACTAGATGTTCGAAAACAATCTCCTATCGCAGAATCGGTCTCACGGTTAGGATGCTCGATATTCTCATACTAATGATCTAACACCAATACTCTCTCACCCTTCGTAGGTCTTGATCCCTACGAATTATACATAGCCTCCAATCGAGACTCGGAACACTGACTGAAAACGATAAGGGACCTAAATCTCGCTATCACGAGAGAATTTAGCATAAGACAGAGGAAAACTAATCGACAAGTCTCACATATCGAGAGTCGTTGATTAGGGATTTCATACAACGGTTCAGTTTGGGGTTTAATGCACTGTCACCCGAGAGATGACACACACACTGGCGCTGCATAAGCGGAGCGCTGGGACGTGTGCATGCACCTGTTCAGAGACCAGCTGCAAGATCAAGATTTGGCCGTACACACTGGCCTGGGGAGTTCCTGCGTTCGGTGATGGCGGCGGCAGCTCTCGTGCAAGTCAATGGTCGGCCACTGCAGTTGGCCCCACGTCTCTCAGCACGGGCGTGCGGGCTCGGCCACCACTTCGCGTGGCTACACCCATCTAGGTTCGGCGTTCAGTTTAAGGTACGCACCAGAAATTTCAATTTTCGGGTCCATAGATTCTTAGATACTCAGATAGGGAAAAGGCTTCCTTACGATACTTCTCAAAATACAACAGTTTAAGCATTACTGTTGAGCTACAATTTCCCATAGGAATCGAACATTGGCATCACTGCCGGGAAAAATCCTAACCTCGGCGGTCATCGCCGAACATTAGAATGGTTTGCTCGCTTGACCCTTCCGACTAATAATGTCAGCCGTCACGACAGCTTTTACTCAAGTAGCTAATCGTGTCGGCGGTCCTAAACGAGATCGACCACATATACAACTATAGCCTCCACAAAGGTCTAGCGTAAAGCTTCCCTCGCAAGTGTTTCCAGCTAACATCATAATACCAATCAGATTAAGTCACATAGGACACATAAACATGACAGTTGACGAAAAGCTAATTTTTGAAAATTCACAATTCATTCTGGAAACCTAAACATGAACTAGCACCAATTTTCAGCATGCATGTTGAATTTAAAATGCATATAGTTTCCAGTCTACAGATCATATCATGATGAAACGACTTGAAAAATATCCCTAACTCATGCCTCTATCACTTTCATGAAGAACACTCAGGCGGATAAAGTCATTTAAAGTCACATAATACAGCAAACATTCAAAACATGGGTGCAGTGGATAAAAAAAGATATGCAGCTCGACAGGTTCTCAATGTATGCACAATAACCGAAGCTACAGACATGATATTATTGAAACTCAAAAACCTTAAGGTAGCTAATTCAGTTATCTACAACTTCTTTGAAGATTCCATTGGAAAATTATAACATTATCAACAAGTTTGAATATAAAACATTTAGTTTGCAAAAACAGCCAGAGAACAATTTTTCGAAAATACAACACCTTAGTAAAATAGCAACAACTCAAGCTACACAACTCCAATTCATACAAACTTAAAACTTATATAATCTACACATGGAAATATACAAATTTCATGAAGAAGACTGTTTCATAAGAACACGTTTAAGTCAGCTAAACAAAGTACATATTCAACACTTAAACAAAATTCTGGTTTCATAAAAACTAGATGTATCTCCCACTTAGAAAAATTATATATAATCAACTGGAACTCCAAATAATATAAATCCAAAACCTACAGAAACTACACAAGGAAAGCTACAAAGTTTATGAAGAGAATGTTTACATATCATCACGTTAAAGGCATCAATTCAGAGCATACATTTCATGCATACACACAACCACTGTTTCAAAATCCTGGGCATAAATCCAACTTAGAGAACTCATATAAAATCAACCAAAACTCCAAATTGTATAATTCTAATTCCTACGGGCAGCGTATATCATATACTACATTTGTCATGAAGAACACATTTCCATTCAGGCACGTTAAGATCATCATAAATAGCCATGAACTAAAATCAAATCCTTCTGCCCGAGTTTATCAAAACAGCATGCTCGACGAATTTTGAAAAATCATAACAAATTCATTTTAACCCCAAATCACAAAATTATAAAACTCACAGAAACTTCATTCAGAGCACTACACATCTTATGAAGAACACTTGTCCAAGAAATATCATCTTGTTCGACAAAAATACAGCCTAACTGAAGTTCGAAAAATTGAGTTTTCACGCCTTCATCAACTCAAAATGATCACACGACAACATAGCCTCGAAATCACGTAAATTACACGTTAAGCAAGCCTCGGTATTGAATATCAATACTTTAAGACTTAAACATCAATATCATCAAACACGTTGTCCGAGGTCCAACTCGATCTCATTAAACAAGGTAGAAAAATAAAGTCTTATGCCTTTCACTTGAATTATTACATCTTTTGGTTTGATAATATATAACAATTCACATTAATACATAAATTCAACCTCAATCATCGAAGATCACATATACATCACATGAACCCGACCAAACCTATCATGATATAAACGAGACTCTCAACCTAATACACTTATCTCATCATATCACATAAAGGGGAATCAATAAATCACATAATCCTTATCTCTAACCCAACTAACCATTCTTCGAGCTAGCATGAACTCACCCTTACTAAGGCACAAGAGACATTAAACACATAACACACTAGAGGTTGAACAGAGGCCATGAACATCCATAAAAATGGAAGCCTATAAGATCTTGACTCATCTCATAATTTACGAAACCTGGCAAAGGTCCGAAGAGGGCGAATACCTTCCCGGTTCTCATTGATCGGGTCCTCACTTGAAGACATTGAATAAAATTATATAGCAACGGAAACTGCTATGGGCATAACTCATCTCGATAACAACAAACTGAACCTCATAGCGAGGAACCTCTAGAGTCTAAACGTAACTCTATATCACTAGAGTTTAACATCAAACACTAGAGTTCGAATTTAAAACGAAGGTGGATAGATCCTAAGCCCCAAATTTCAACATTTCATATCCTAAGCAGTCTTATTACTACTTAGGAAAAATACAAATTCACATTTCATAACATAAGTATTTTCATTGATACTTATTTAAACACATACCTTAAGCAGCGCGGCATGACAATGACGAGTGGTCATAATTCAAAATCTAAACACTTAACCATATATAAACCAGTCTACAGATACGCAGACTGGCTCCGATACCAAACTGTAACGCCCCAATCGATTTTTAAAGAAAATCCATGGCTTTTCCAAAAATCAAGGTAAAAATTTTCGAAACTTATTTTTCGAATCATAAACTTTTGGCGTTACTCATTCTTTTCAAAACCACAGTTCAAGTCATAACTGAACTACGGGGATTCATTACCTGATTTTCCAACGGTTTTCATTAACCACATAACTTAAATATAAACATCAATCATATATCAAAAAGGGTTTTACCAACATAAACCAAATCCAAACGTTTTTCAAAATGAACTAGTTCCAAATCCAATCCAAACAAGTTCAATACCAACTTAGTTCATGAATAAGCGGAAGCAATTAAATAAGCATAAAAAGCAATGACCACCGCCCGTCTTGTCTCGTCACGCGCCACTGCTTAACCTGCATCAGTTACGAGCAGGTGGGAGTGAGTACAGTTAAATATCGTACTCACACTATGCAATGCACATATAGTAATATGTCAAATAGGCATGGTCGCAGCATGAACATAAACAATATCACATATGTCACATTTCCAACATAAACATAAATACTCCTGTGCACATCTTTCATAATAGTCGCGGAAAGGGGATTCATTACCCTAACGGCGAGAGTACGTGTCACGCAAGGACACGGCCTTTCATAATAGGTCCTTAAGGAGACTTACCTCGTAAGGCAACCGTATTACATCGACGGGGACAACCGTACTGATGACCATCATAATAGCTCACATCGATAGGCTACATATTCACGTTCATACATAGATCACGCCAAAACAATAAACATATTAAACACACATTACACAGGTAATTTTAGAATAACAACCCATCTGGTAGCAACAACAGTTCAAAATCACGAATCTTGAAAGCTGGGCGAGGTCAACACCTCTAGACACCTACAATAAATCCAGGTACTAAAGTCAACGCTTTATCTAGACCTAAGTAGAAAATCACAAATTTAACTTAGCCGAACTCGATTCGACCAAGTGGTTCGTGAAGTTCTGTGGATATGAAAACTCTAGGACTTCAACTCGATTAAACCACATATTTAAGTTCACACAATCGCAAATGAAAGACAATCAAACGAGTCACAAGTAATCACATAACAAATTTGGTCAACAACACTTAACCAAATTCAACATAGAAATCAATTTCCAAAATTCGCACTTGTATTAGAAGGTATATTAAACCAATGAGTTAGGCTCTGAAAATTTTACATAAAACTCACCTCCCAATATTAAGGAAAATCACCAAGTTTCAGCTTCAAACTCGTTATACATAATTTTATAAAATTCAAACAAGTTTTTCGATAAAAACGAGCTTAAATTAGAAACACATGATAATAAACGATTCAGGCCATCACATTTTTATTTAAGAAACTTCAGCATATGAACAGCAACATGTAAAAATATCAACCTTAAACACTCAGCATGTGATATTATAAAATTAAAACAACATTCAGCCAATTATCGAATTTCCATCAGAACTGAACCTAACTGATCTTTAAGAATTCCAATATTTTTACAGCAGGTAAAACATCACAGAATGAGCATCTCAACTAAAAATTAGAATTTTTCAGCTTCTGACCAACTTATCACAATTAAAACAAATGAAGTGTATTAGTAGTGTTTTCTAGTGTGTCGAGTTCATGAGCAATTTGAGAATAAATTCAATTTAAAACATTTTAAATCTCATACAAACTAATGTGAGAGTGATTATTGGTCATATAAACATCATTTGAGACCGAAATTCAGTGTTTTTATGTGTTCGTTACAAAAGACCTGATATCTGGTACTATGACAATCTAAACTGGTACTATGTTACTCTATGTCAAGTACTACTTGGCGTAAATGTTGACAAAAGCTGAAATAATCCATTTTCGTTCACAAAAGTAGGTACTAATCGATCAAAAACAGGTACCACGTAGAAGAAGATGTGGTACTATTTTGGCTAAAACAGGTACTATTTTAAGAATCGTGATTTCTCTAATCCTTTATGTCTACCATGACACGTGGATCGTTTCGCGTGATTTGGATGAAAAATAGTGGAAGTTAAGACATATAGGTAGAATTTAGAGTTGTCATGTATGATGATTCTATGAGATGAAGTGTATCATTCAATGAAATGAAGTGTATTGATAGTGTTTTCTCATTAGAGTGTCGAGTTGGTACTGAAGACCCGATATCTGATACTAGAACATCATAAAGTTGGTACTATCTTACTCTAGGTCTGGTACCTATTTTTGCGAATGTTGACCAAAATTGAAGTAATTCATTTTCGTTGACCAAAAGTAGGTACTAATTGATTAAAAACATGTACTATGCAGAAGAAGAAGCGGTACTATTTCTGTCAAAACTAGTATCGTTTTAGTAGTCGTCATTTCATTAATTCTCCTTGTCTACCATGTTACGTGGATCGTTGACGCGTGATTTGGTTGCGAAATAGTGAAAGTTAAAACATATAGGTAGAATTTTGAATAGTCATGTATGATCATTCAATGAGATGAAGTGTATTAGTAGTGTGTTTTCATGTGTGTGTTGAGTTCATGACCAATTTGCGATTAACCATAATTAAACACATTCTAAATCTCAAAATAAACTAATGTGAGAGTGATTATTGGTCATGTAAACATCATTTGGGACCGAAATTCGTTGTTTTTTTTATGTTCATCGGAGTTGGTAATGAAGACCCGATATCTAGTATTAGAACACCATAATTGCGGTACTATGTTACTCCATGATATGGGATATTAAATAGCTAAAGAATAGACCGGTTTACCACATTGGTCGGGCAAGCTCGAGGTAGAGAAAACTGTATTGGTCGAGGGATAATCAACCAAAAGGGAAAAGATCGAGCAGAATAGCAGAACTGGTTGAAGATCGACCTAGAGACGGGGGACTCGGTCAGATCGAGCACTCAACAGGTGAAGAGCAGTCGAGAGCGTGGATTGAACGCGAGAAAGCGCGTGGACGGCATTAGAAGATCCTAACGGGATGCGCAGAGAATAATCTCCCTCTGCTAAGAGGGACACATGATGAGAGTACATTGGTGCAGAGCAATAGTGGTGATAACCACCTCTGACGCCTCTGACACACGCATACTGTGTGCGTACGGATGGGCAGTACGGGCAGGACAGCTCACCAGATCCGGGCAGCTCCTAGGGCAGGTACCTCACTCCTATATATATAGGAGTGAGTCTTTTCTTGTGACTTACGATTTATCCATTACATACTTTGGAGAATTGAGTAAAATATACACTGACTTAAGCATCGGAGGCTCTTCACCGGAAAACCCCTCTGGGGTGAGAGTTCTGTGTAGGTGCACGGCGTTCTACCGGCGAGGAGGAGGAAGGCAAATCGATTTCAAGCCGGTCGAAGTGTTTTGCGTTACCATTTGGCGCCGTATGTGGGACTTTCGTTCAAAAAGTGGTGTGCTAAGATTGCTGAAGCTTGGTAGCTATGGCGGACGGAATTCCTAAGAGAGATTTGCAAGCGTCGTTCGATGAGGCGTGGACGACGACGAGGCCGTTCGGAGCAGGCCCCCCTCTGGGCTTCTCCGGACCTATGCCTACACCGGTGACTCCGATACCGGTCCCACGAAGTCACGCCAGTGCAACCAGAGGCCGATGTGGGCTCAAGCCGAGCTCAGGAGGCTTGTACTACTCAAGGAGCGGCGATCCTGACGCCGCTACAGCTAGATCTGACCGTGGCGCCGCAACAAGAGGCGGTGGCGCAGGGAGTACCGCCGCCGCGTATGGAGGAGCAGCGCCCGGCTCAACAGGTAGTGTTGACCAGGCAGGAGATGCAGCAAATGGTGGAGAACGCGGCGGCATAAGCGGTCCAGCAAGTCACTCAAAGCCTTTCTCGAGTGGCTGCTGGGCCGATGATGGTGGATGAGGATGTGTCTAGTTATGGAGCAGATGGAGCGCCGCGAGATCGGGCGGTAGAGAGACTCGCAGAGCAGGTGATGCAGATGCAAGCCAAGATGGATGGCCGACCTGAGAGGCGTGCTCGAGGACACCCGTTCTCGAGGGACATATTGGCTGCACCATTACCCGTGAATTTCAGGGTTATGAGTTTGGTGTTCGATGGGACTACTGACCCGTCGAGGCATGTAAGGGCATTTGAGAACTTGGCTGTGTTGCATGGTTATTCTGATTCCTTTAGCTGCAGGGCATTCTTAGCTGCAGCGCTCGATTGGTTTCAGCAGCTCCTTCATGGATCGATCAAGGACTTCAACGATTTAGCGGAGAAGTTGATGACCCAATATGCGAGCGTTGTGGCGCAAGAGAAGACGTATTTGACTTTGATGGCCATGAGGCAGGGGGAGAAAGAGTCGTAGCGTAAGTATGTGGCTCGATATAATCAAACTTGTTTAGAGATCCCCACGGCCGCTAACGAGGTGAAGGCTGGAGGGTTGATAAGGAGTTTACGAGCAGGGCCTTGTCGAACATCCTTAGCCAAAACCCCTGGTCGTACGTATGACGATGTGCTGAAGAGGTGCAAGAAGTATATTAACTTGGAGGAGACGGAGGCGGAGTTTGCCAAGTTGGAGGAGTTAGCCAAGCCGGAGCCTAAGAAAGGGAGGGCGAACTCGCCTACGAGGGTGTCGCCAAGGAGGAGATCACCCAGAAGAGAGGGGCGTGGTAGAATGGATCGTGGGCGAGAGGATAGGTGGAAGGATCGACCAGTGTTTGGGGGGAAGCTGTTCCATAACTTTGCACCGCTGAACGCAAAGATAAGGGAAGTGTTAGTGGCCATCGAGAAGAAGATAGAAGATAAGGATGTGACGTGGCCGAGGTCGAGGAATGAGCAACCGACACAACCTAGGTCGAAGAAGTATTGCCATTTCCATAAAGATTACGGACATACAACGAAGAAGTACAGACACCGCAAAGATGAGATCGAACGCCTCATTCGGGCAGGGCATCTCAAGGAATTTGTATATGAGGACAAGGTGAAGAGGAAAGATAAAGGGAGGTGTCGGAAGATTCGGTGGAGCGGAGTGATCAGGATGATGATGAGGAGGATGAACCTCGAGGAGAAAGAGGAGATAGAGGAGGCGCTGGGAGAAAGCGGAGACGGGGGGAGTAAAGACCGAGGAGGTCAGGAAGATCACGGTCCTGTGAAGAGAGGGACGATCTATATGATTTCGGGAGGTCCAATTGATGGGGACTCGAACAATGCAAGGAGGGAGCACGTTCGAGCAATGAAGTGGAAGAGAGAGGAAGTGGGGATTACTGCTCGAATGCCGGAAATAAGTTTTCGGGCGGAAGACGCTGAGGGAGTGGTTTTGCCCCCACAATGATGCGCTGGTTATTACAACGGAGGTGGTAGGCTTTGATGTAAAGAGGGTGTTCATTGATACCGGGAGTTCGGTAGATGTAATGTTTTATGATTGTTTTGTGCAGATAAACAAGAAGCTCAACCTCGAGCTAAAGCCGGTGACCACAGCCTTATACGGATTCAATGGAGGTGAAGTAATTCCAATGGGAGAGGTGAGTCTATCAGTCGCCTTGGGGAAAGGAGCGACAAGAAAGGTAAGGATGGTGAGGTTTGTGGTCGTTGGAGCGGAGTCATCATACAACATCATCATGGGAAGGACTAGTTTGAATGCATTCCAGGCGGTCGTGTCGACGTACCATATGACGATCAAATATCCAGTGGGTGAAAACGTTGGTGAAGTCGCAGGGGATCAGCTTACCTCGAGGAGCTGTTATCAAACCACGGTGAGCAACAACAAACAGCTCTCGAGGAAGCAGGTGAAGCTCAAAGAGGGAATGTTGAATCGACCGGGGGGTTCGAGGTCGAGGGATGAAAAGGAGAAAACGGATAAAGGGAAGAAGAATGTGGAGATGCAGCCAGGTGAGGAGATCGAGGAGGTCCATATGGTGGAAGGATGCGAGGAGAGGAAGTTTCGAGTAGGAAAGGAGCTCGAGGAGCCCATAAGGTCGAGATTTATTGGGTTAATCAGGGAGTTCGCGGATGTTTTCGCGTATACGGCTGAGGAGTTAACGGGGATAAAGGCGGAGGTAATTGAGCACCGTTTGAATATTGATTTAACGGTGAGGCCGGTGAAACAGAAGAGGAGACATCATGGAGAAGAGATGGATAAGGTGATCGAGCAAGAGGTTGAGAAGTTGTTGGAGGCGGGTCATGTTAAGGAGATCCAGTTCTCCGAGTGGTTGTCGAACACGGTGATGGTGTCTAAGTGGGGAAGAAAGTAGAGGATGTGCATTGATTTTCGTGACTTAAACAAGGCGTGCCCGAAAGATTTGTATCCATTGCCTAGGATCGACCAGCTGGTCGATCCTACCGCGGGGTGTGAGTTGCTCAGTCTTATGGATGCATCCTAGGGATACCACCAGATCCCTTTGGCTCGGGAGGATAGGAAGAGAGTGAGCTTTGTAACGAGCAGGAGCACTTATTGTTATGTGGTGATGCCCTTTGGCTTGAAGAATACGGGTGCGACATATCAAAGGCTGGTCGATAAAATTTTCAAGGAGCAGCTGGGAAGAAATATGGAGGTTTACGTCGACGATATGTTAGTGAAGAGCAAGGTGGAGGCCGATCACGTGAATGATCTAAATGAGATGTTCTTGACTTTGCAGAGGTATGGCATGAAACTGAATCTAGCTAAGTGTTCTTTTGGAGTGAAGTCGGGAAAGTTTCTGGGGTATATGGTGACGAAGAGGGGGATCGAGGTTAACCCGGAGAAGGTGAGGGCGGTGATCGAGATGAAACCGCCCACAAAAGTGAAGGAGGTGCAAATCTTGACGGGCAGGATTGCGGTCCTCTGTTCTGAACACTGAGAAAGAGCTCGAAATTCCAGTGGACGGAGGAGGCCCAGAGGTCATTCGAGGAGTTACAGAAGGTGTTAGCAAATCTGCCTCTATTGGCTAAGCCGGTTCCTGGGGAGGATCTGGTGCTATACATATCGATTAGGGAAATGGCTGTAAGTTCGGTTCTATTGCGGGAGGAGGGCACGGTGCAATTTCCAATCTATTACGTAAGCAGGGTGATGCAGGGTACGGAGAGGAGATATTCGGAGATCGAGAAGTGTGCCTTAGTCGTGGTGGTCACGGTGAGGAAGTTGCGGCCTTATTTTCTGGGCCACAAGGTGAAGGTGAGGACGAACATGCCACTGGGAGAATCTTTGGGTCGACCCTCTGTATCGGGTCGACTAGTAAAGTGGGCGGTCAAGCTGAGTGAATACACGATATCATACGAGCCTAGGAGGGCGATCAAGGCACAGGCGCTGGCTGATTTTATACAGGAGGGTACGAAAGTAGAAGAAGAGACAGAAGGTGTTTGGCAGATGTTTGTTGATGGCTCAGTATCGAGAGTTGGAGGAGGTTTAGGCATCGTGTTAATTTCACCCAAAGGAGATAATTTGGAGTTCGCGGTCAAAGTTGGGTACAAGGTGTCGAACAACGAGACGGAGTACGAGGCGGTCATTAAAGGAATGCAGTTGGCCATGGCGGGAGGAGCTCGAAAGATTCAGGTGCATTCCGATTCTCAGCTGGTAGTGGGCCAGTTTCAGGAGGATTTTGAGGTGAAGGAGGAAAGGATGCAGAGGTAGATGGAGGAGATGAAAAGGTTGCGAGAGGAGTTTAGCTCGTTCGAGCTGGTGCAGATACGTCGAGAAGAGAATGGTCGAGCACATCTGTTATCCAAAATCGCACAGAATCTGGTCGACTGTAAGAGCAGAAGTGTTACTTTGCTACACATGGAGAAGAGGTGGTCGAGTGTGAGGTAGCTGAAATAGAGGAGGTCGATGACTGGAGAGCCTCGATATTGAAGGAGTTGAGAGAGGGAGGGGCAAAATTGTTGAGGAGGTTCTTTGAACATGAAGGAGTGCTGTATAAGAGGTCGTACGCCGGACCTCACTTGAGGTGCGTTACGCAAGAGGAAGGTCGATACGTGCTGAGGGAGACGCACGAGGGATGTTGCAGTGATCACAGCAAGGCGGGTTCCTTGGTGGCAAAAATTCTGAGAGCAGGATATTTTTGGCCAACTATGAAAGAGGATGCGAGGACGATGGTGAGGAAATGTTTGCAGTGCCAGAAACACGGCCCACTTATCCATCAGCCGGCGGAGACAATGACTACGATGAGTGCTCCTATCCCATTTGCACAGTGGGGTATCGATCTGGTGGGGCCGATGCCGCAAGGAACGGGGCAAAGAAAATTCTTGATTGTAGCGGTGGATTATTTCACGAAATGGGTGGAGGCCGAACCGTTGGCCAAGATCACGGAGGAAAAAGTCATACAATTTTTATATAACAATATTTGTTGCAGGTTTGGCGTCCCAAAGGTGTTGGTATCCGACAACGGGACACAATTCAATGGCAAACGGATTCGAGCATGGTGTGACGACATGAAGATCGAGCAACATTTTGCATAGGTTGCCCATCCGCAAGCCAATGGACAAGTCGAGGTGACCAACAGAATCATACTGAACGGCCTGAAAACGAGACTGGAGAAGGCGTCGGGCGCATGGGTCGATGAGCTCACCTCAGTACTTTGGGCGTATCGAACAACACCAAGGTCAACCACGGGAAAAACACTATTCAGTCTGGTTTATGGCATGGAGCCATTACTCCCAGTCGAGATCGAGGTCCAGTCCCAGAGATCGAGCACATATGATCCAGAGCAAAACGAGAACTTGATGATGGCGGCCCTCGACACAATTGAAGAATTTTGAGAATGTGCCTTGATCAGAGTTGAGGCATACAAACAAAGGATGCGAGCAACACATGACAGGAAGGTAAAAATCAGAAGATTCCAGGTGGGTGACCTGGTCTGGAAGAGGGTGGACGTGCTGAAGCATATGGGCAAACTCGAGCCCAACTGGGAAGGACCATACCTGGTCGAGATGGTTCATGCGGGAGGATCATATTCACTCAAGGACGCCGAAGGAAGATCACTCCCCAGGTCATGGAACGTGGCTAACTTGAAGAAATATTATGTTTGAATTTTTCTTTAGCTCCTCCCATTCCCCCCTCCCTTTTACTAGAAATGTTTCACAAAAACGATGTAATCGAATTCCCAGTTTTTGATTAATGAAATTTCAGTTGCAATCTTCAATACCTGGTCTAATTGTTGCGTTTTATTTTATTGTGCATATGCGGTGTCGTATAATCACTGGCTGGTCGAAGGAAAAATCCATCACGATTAAGGCCGAGAGGCTGGATGATCGCATGTAACGACCACCCTTTTGAGGGTGGACATGCGCTCGAAGACAAAAAATCCATCATGACTAAGGCTGAAAGGCTGGATGGTCGCATGTAACGACCACCCCTTTGAGGGTGGACATGTGCTCGAAGACAAAAAATCCATCATGACTAAGGCCGAAAGGCTGGATGGTCGCATGTAACGACCAACCCTTTGAGGGTGGACATGTGCTTGAAGACAAAAAATCCATCATGATTAAGGCCGAGAGGCTGGATGGTCGCATGTAACGACCACCCCTTTGAGGGTGGACATGTGTTGAAAGGCATTTAAAGTCATTGGGATTCTTAATTCATCACGATTAATCAAGTGGATGAACATCGACACATAACGATAGTGCAGGCTTGTTGATAACGAAAACAACATATAAAGTGATACATCGACAGGCACATAATCGAGAAATAACGAGAAAAATTCACAAATTTCAACAAGAACAATATTCATTTAACGAGAAAGGAGTACAAAGTTCAGCAAAAATTAAAATTATAACTTCACGATGCGGCATTATTCTGGTCAACATTGGCGTCGGAGTCTTTAGAGGTTTGTTCTAGCGGCGGCTCGAGCTGTTGTTGCACTGGCTCAATCGGCTGAGTTGAGGTAAAGGTCCACCCAGTCCCATCGGTAGACTGATTTTGACGAGCAAGTGGGGGAATATATCCGTCAGGGAGCTTGAAGGTACGCCTCAGCAGGTCGTCTTGATTCACGACAAGCTCGAGCAGGCCGGACCATCAGTCGTGGTCGTCGGGTAGATCGAGGGCACTTTGATAGCCGACTGGAGCCTTGGGCATGGCAGCCCAGAAGGTTTCCATGTTGAATTCCTCGAAATCGTCCTCAGCTCTCTGGACCCCCGCCTGTTGCATTATTGCCCCAAAGCAGTGGGTGCCATAATCTTGCACGTCCTTCAGATACTGTGGGGACTGCTTGAAGGCAGCCACCACTTGTTCGCGGTAGTTCTGTAGGAAGCGTTGACCAGCGGTTGTGTGGAAGACCATTCTCCGCGCTCGGAGGGCAGCCTCGTCGATCAAGGGCTTAGCCCTCTGCTCAAAAGCAACGATTTCACGTGCCCGAGCTGACTTCTCCTTCTCGAGTGCAGCCTCGAGAGCTTTTTGGGAAGCCAGGAGGACCTCTTTCTCTGCTCGTTTGACTGCGAGTGCCTCCTCAAATGATTTCAGGGCCCCCTCGAGCATTTCCTTCTCGGCGGAGAGGACCTTATTCCAGGCGGCCGACTCCTTCAGCCTTTGATTAAGCGCATTACTCTTGACAACCATCTCATCCAACCGATTGCCAAGCTGAAGATTCCCTCGCTCGATCGCTGGGATGGAACGGCTCGAGCTAGCTAACGTCCGCTCAATCAGTGGCGCGAGCTTGACCATTCCTTATAAGAGCACATAAAAGAAAGTGTTAGGGCACTTACGATGACAGGAAGTGGAGTAGAACAGATAAACATCAAGCTATAGTAGGTTACCTGAGCCAGCCATCGGGCAATCCGATTGCTTCGATCTCGAAGGGTATGACCGTCATTATAACGGTCGGTAGGATGGTCGACGGGAGGGAGGACATCCCTGAGAAAATGCGAGAAACCCGTGCCGTCAAGAGTTGTGATCGAGAGTGCAGTCTCCTCGAGACGGCGGCGCTTGCCAGCATTTTCATCCACCTCAACAGAGGGACGCTTAAGTCGATTCTCCTCGAGCAGAGTCTTCCCGGGAGAAGCGGGAATGTGAATGACCGGAGTAGTCTGGTCACGCGGAGGAGAGTGAGGTCGAGGAGAGGCCAGTTTCTCGAGCTGTTCGGGTTGCTCGGGTTGCTGGTCGGCTTGAAGGTTGGTCGAAGAGGGTTGCTCGACGATCAATTCTGGAGGCGGTGAAGTCAAGCGGGCGGATTGGGAGGTGGTCGATTCAGCGGGCTTCGAGATCAACCCCTCGATGGCTTGATTCCTTTTCAAAGGAGCTTTTCGCCTAGGCACAGAGATAGCGGGCATCTCTGCAAAAAATTACGAACGAGTTAAAGCCACAATAATAAACAATATGTGAAACAAACATGATGATGCTCGAGCCTGTTCAGTAACAACACATATCTGGGTCGCCTTCGATCCGGATGAGATCGAAAGTTTTCTGGCTAGGGAGAGGACAAGATTTGTGGGTAAGAAGTCCACAGAAATGCAGGAGGTCCTCATCCTCGAGCAAGGTCTTCGATGCAACAGGTTTGCTATTCCATACTGCAATCCGTTGGTCGAAGAGCGCGTTTGTTGAAGGCGTTGAATACTCACGTGGCATTTCTTGAAGCCAAGGCGATGGCGCCCAAGGGAAAGCGGGTTTGGGCTCGACAAAAGCAAATTTGTCTTTCCACTTGGGGACGTTTGATGGAGTGTCCGAAATAAAATGGACATCGTTGTGGCTCTTGAGGTAGAGCCCCTGAGTATGTTTCGAGGGCGTATAGCAATAATGAAAGAAATCTAGGTCGAGCCGACCTAGATGAATGTGGCAGAGAATGATGAAGACAGTGATAAGACGGATGGCATTAGGGGGGAGTTGGTTCAAGGGCAGGTCTAACACTTACAGAGATCGAGCAAATTGTGGCTTAGGGAAAAACGGACGCCGAGTTTAAATTGAATTTCAAAGAAAGTGTAGTAGTTCTGGGGAGGGTTATCAAAGAAATCCCGAGGGCCTGGAGATACGAAAGCCCAATTGGCGGGATAGCCGACTTCATCGGCATCCAGCCAACTAGCAATAAGAGAGCGAGAGGAAGAAGAAGTCTTCTTAGAAGAAGAAGAAGACACTTTGATCGACTTACCCTTCTTTTGGGTAGCCTTAAGAGAGGTAGCGACAGGGACAGCTGCAGATGCAAGGGGTGTAGCGGCAATCGAGGCTTTTTTAGCGCCTTTTTTAGGATTAGTGGGAGAGGCAACTCTAGAAAAAACAGAATGGCGAGAAAGGGGAGCATTATCTTCATCCTTCTCAGCAGCGGCCTCAGCCGCATCGAGAGCCTCTTCAGCGGCGTCAGGAGCCCCAAACGCCGGTCGACGGCGATTGAGGGGGATATGTCGAGGGCATCCTCGTTCGATTCATCAATCAGACGATTAGGTTGGCGAGGAGAAGAAGGTATTGCACAATCGGAAGGGCGTAAGACACTGAGAGGAGTGGGATTATAGATTTCTTCGACAGAGAAGGAAGGCGAGTGAGTGATAGGCCGATGAGTGGGGAATGATGACGTGGCGGTTTCATCTTCAACAGAATGATGGCTTGGTGCGTTAGAATCAACGGAATCTAAAAAGTAGAAAGGAAAATTGAGAGGAAGAGAAGAAGAGTTAGGGTTTTTGAAAGCGAAGAAGGAGGTTTTTACCACAGACGAGACGAGAAGGATTTTGGGAAGGGAAGAAGCAACAGGGAAAATAAAAAATTGACAAAATAAATGCATGAAAATACAAAGTTAAAGCATAGGAGACTTACTCATGGTTGCAGTGGAGAGCGGTTACCGAAAAATGTTTGACGAAGAAGCGCCGAGAGCAGGAAAGCACAGTTTGCAGAGGAAGAAATTAGGGTACGAGGAAGTTTGAGATTTGCAAAAGTGAGAAAAGTTGGAAAATCTGCTAAGCACCGTATTTATAAGAGGACAGAGGAATAAGGTGAAGAGTTAATGGAGATAGCCGTTAGATAAAAGGAGATCCAACAGTGGGAAGAAATTAAAGGGGCACAGATAGCGAAGCGGCACAAATCGCGAGGAGGTATGATGATTAAAGGTACTGAGCGGAAAGGACATATGGCAGGCGGAAATTACGCTAATAATAAAAAGAAATGGAGGACAGTTAAAGCGCACCATAAAATCGATCACGTGGTCGAAGAATGGTGGTGGCCTCAACCGAAACGATCGAAAGAGGAGATCAGATGTAAGCAGGAGGTCGAGAGGTTGGCAGAACGGAGAAGACAGCTCGAATTCACTCTTAAATCGAGTCATTTAGACTCGACCAGAGTGGGGGGGACTAGACGATATGGGATATTATATAGCTAAAGAATAGACCGGTTTACCACATTGGTCGGGCAAGCTCGAGGTAGAGAAAACTGTATTGGTCGAGGGATAATCGACCAAAAGGGAAAATATCGAGCAGAATAGCAGAACTGGTCGAAGATCGACCTAACGACGAGGGACTCAGTCAGATCGAGCACTCAACAGGTGAAGAGCAGTCAAGAGCGTGGCTTGAACGTGAGAAAGCGCGTGGGCGGCGTTAGAAGATCCTAACGGGATGCGCAGAGAATAATCTCCCTCTGCTCAGAGGGACATGTGGCGAGAGTACATTGGTGCAGAGCAATAGTGGTGATAACCACCTCTGACGCCTTTGACACACGCATACTGTGTGCGTACGGACGGGCAGTACGGGCAGGACAGCTCACCAGATCCGAGCAGCTCCTAGGGCAGGTACCTCACTCCTATATATATATAAGTGAGTCTTTTCTTGTGACTTACGATTTATCCATTACATACTTTGGAGAATTGAGTAAAATATACACTGACTTAAGCATCGGAGGCTCTTCACCGGAAAACCCCTCTGGGGTGAGAGTTCTGTGCAGGTGCGCGGCGTTCTACCGGCGAGGAGGAGGAAGGTGAACCGATTTCAAGCCCGTCGGAGTGTTTTGCGTTACCACTCCAGGTCTGGTACTAATTTTGAAAATGTTGACTAAATTTGAAGTAATCTATTTTTTTCTTTGTACAAAGTAGTTACTAATTGATCAATAAACGGCACTGCGTAGAAGAAGAAGTGATATTGTTTATGGAAAAACTGGTTCCATTCTAGGAAATTTGAATTTTTTTTTATGTTCGTCGGAGTTAGTATTATAGACCCGATATCTGGTACTAGAATACCATAATTGCGGTACTATTTAACTTTAGGTTTGGTACTAATTTATCGGCTCATTTAATTTATGGCTCAACTTGATACGGGCACAACTCAGAAGCTCAAGCTTACATCCGCAGTGTTCAAGCTAGATTACAATAGCAATTGCATAAATAATACAATTTTTTTTAATTCATAAGGCATTTTGTATTGGTTTATACTAATGAAACTCATTTTTATTGTTGGTCAAGTGGCTTGATGCTCATTTGAGGTAAAATCCCCACCCACAAATAATGTACCAACATTCTTTTACAGTGACAGGCTATTAGACTTTTGATCTATTGTTTAAATGCAGTTACAAAACTTTGATTGGAGGAAAATTCAAGATGAAAATATACTCGCTGGGCCACCAGGCTCGAAAACAATGTCCCGAACCCGGCACGGACCTATACTCGTGCCGGGTCAATGGCCCGGTTGACCGGGTCTGGCCGGGTCCTTCATTTTTTGAAAAAATAATAGAAAAAAATAAAAAAAAATAGAAAAAGCGGGCCATCGTCCTGGGCCCGCTGGACCAGGTCATGAAACGAATGACTCTAAAACGGCCCATCGATAATTAAAATCTCTAAGAGCCGATTCGATGGCATCTTCTCTTATTATCTTTCTAGTTAATTCGTTCCGGTCCTAGACCTGTGGTCAAAGGGTTTGACCGGGCTGGGTCGGGCCTTGGCCATGTCTAACATCAGCCTTCTATGATATATCACAATGAAATCGGGCAAGACCAAGCAAAACATACATTATTCATGACCTCAGTACTTTTTTCCAAAGCTACTAAGACTAAGAGGGAGGTACAGGACCTTACAGTGTGAATCATTTACAAGACTTTATATCACCAAGCTCTATTCCTACCAAGAACAAAAAGAAAAAAAAAAACATAATGTCATTAAAAATAATGTCCAACCACTTTGTGTAATTCACACAAGTACCAATCTAATTCACACAAAATTTCTCAACTACAGATTTTGCCTGCAGCATTTAGAAACTATAACAAGATAATGTAGCAAAATTAGTGATCCAGAATGCATATAAGCATGGTTCATTCATTGCAAAAAGTATGATACGGAACAGAACTTCCACACACTCACAAAGTGTATTCAACTAAAATGGATTCATTTACATAAGTCACAAAAGAAAAAGGAACAATATCCAAAACAACAAATATTACATGAAAATGCACACAAACACACAAACTATAATTGCCCTTCCCCAATCATCAAAATTCAAATAACCCCTCAATCCCAAAACCTAAATATTAACAACACTATCATAATCCAACACACCCTCAAACCGGCAGCTATCATCCAAACCAAATTCATCCACAACAGCACCCTCAAATAATCCATTTTTATTACTACTCTTCACCTCCGCTATTGCCTCTCCCTTGGGGGCAGATGATTTGCCATCGTCGATTGAATTCCCAAGTTGAGATCTGGGAAGAAAGTGAAGATGACGACAAAGGGATTATGAAGAGTTTTAGGAACTTTGGTCTGGAGCGAGATGTTGTCGTTGTGCTTGATTTTCTTCGCCTTTTGGGGATCTGAAGTTTCTGTATTTTTTTTTTTATCTGAACACGTTTTGACAGAGAGAGATTTTTGGGTAGAGAGCTGCAGTTGCACTATCGTGTGCCTAGGCACACCTTGCTAGGTGTGCCATGCCCGATTTGCACGCGCTGCTCATTCTCAAAAAGCTCAAAAAGCTAGAAAATTTAGAAGGTGTAGTGCACTCTCCCAATTTTTATTTTTTAATGAAAAAATGAGACATATTACATAAATTAAAATATCATTAATTATTTATATTAAAAAAATAAAATAAAAATACCAAAATTCATAATTTTTCATTATCTATAAATAGAGACCACATTTGATAGGTTTTTGAACACAACTAATTTTCGTTTTTTGGTAACATGTTCAGCTTATTGTGTATGTAAGATGTTCATTTTATTCTATAACATGTCATTTTATTATGTAACATGTTCATCTTATTCTATAACATGTTCATTTTATTATGTAACATGTTCATTTTATTCTATAACATGTTCATCTAATTTTCATCTGTGAAAATGTAACATTTTCATCTTATTAGAGAAGATTTTGGTTTGTGAAGGTGGAGGATATTCGATCGAAAGACTAATTTATGAAATTTCTTTTACATTCTACTAGTTTTTCACTTTCATTCCAGATAGTATGACTATTGCATAAATTTGAGTTCTTATATGTAGATTATGGTTTATTATTTCAAGGCGGGGGTGCTTGCATTAAACGAGTGAAAGTCGAGCAAGAAATTGACCAGAATTTTGTGTATCAAGTGAAAATTGGAGAAAATAATGTGAGAGCCCGTGATGTAGATATGGAATCTAAACATGTCCATCTTATTCTATAACATGTCCAACTTATTCTATAACATGTTTATTTTATTATGTAACATGTTCATCTTATTCTATAACATGCTCATTTTATTATGTAACATGTTCATCTTATCGTATAACATGTTCATTTTATTATGTAACATTTTAATCTTATTTTATAACATGTTCATCTAAATTTCATATGTGAAAAATGTAACATTTTCATCTTATTAGAGAGGATTTTGGTTTGTGAAGGTGGAGGATATTCGATCGAAAGACCAATTTATGAAATTTATTTTACATTCTACTAGTTTTTCACTTTCATTCTCTATAGTATGACTATTGCATAAATTTGAGTTCTTATCTGTAGATTATGGTTTATTATTTCAGGGCGGAGATGCTTGCATTAAACGAGTGAAAGTCGAGCAAGAAATTGACAAGAATTTTATATATGAAGTGAAAATTGGAGAAAATAATGTGAGAGCCCGTGATGTAGATATGGAATCTAAACATGTCCATCTTATTCTATAACATGTTTATTTTATTATGTAACATGTTCATCTTATTCTATAACATGTTCATTTTATTATGTAACATGTTCATCTTATCGTATAACATGTTCATTTTATTATGTAACATGTTCATCTTATTTTATAACATGTTCATCTAAATTTCATATGTGAAAAATGTAACATTTTCATCTTATTAGAGAGGATTTTGGTTTGTAAAGGTGGAGGATATTCGATCGAAAGACCAATTTATGAAATTTATTTTACATTCTACTAGTTTTTCACTTTTATTCTCTATAGTATGACTATTGCATAAATTTGAGTTCTTATTTGTAGATTATGGTTTATTATTTCAGGGCGGAGATGCTTGCATTAAACGAGTGAAAGTCGAGCAAGAAATTGACCAGAATTTTATATATGAAGTGGAAATTGGAGAAAATAATGTGAGAGCCCATGATGTAGATATGGAATCTAAACATGTCCATCTCATTCTATAACATGTTTATTTTATTATGTAACATGTTCATCTTATTCTATAACATGTTCATTTTATTATGTAACATGTTCATCTTATCGTATAACATGTTCATTTTATTATGTAACACGTTCATCTTATTTTATAATATGTTCATCTAAATTTCATATGTGAAAAATGTAACATTTTCATCTTATTAGAGAGGATTTTGGTTTGTGAAGGTGGAGGATATTCGATCGAAAGACTAATTTATGAAATTTATTTTACATTCTACTAGTTTTTCACTTTCATTCCCTATAGTATGACTATTGCATAAATTTGAGTTCTTATCTGTAGATTATGGTTTATTATTTCAGGGCGGAGATGCTTGCATTAAACGAGTGAAAGTCGAGCAAGAAATTGACCAGAATTTTATATATGAAGTGGAAATTGGAGAAAATAATGTGAGAGCCCGTGATGTAGATATGGAATCTAAACATGTCCATCTTATTCTATAACATGTTTATTTTATTATGTAACATGTTCATCTTATTCTATAACATGTTCATTTTATTATGTAACATGTTCATCTTATCGTATAACATGTTCATTTTATTATGTAACATGTTCATCTTATTTTATAACATGTTCATCTAAATTTCATATGTGAAAAATGTAACATTTTCATCTTATTAGAGAGGATTTTGGTTTGTGAAGGTGGAGGATATTCGATCGAAAGACTAATTTATGAAATTTATTTTACATTCTACTAGTTTTTCACTTTCATTCCCTATAGTATGACTATTGCATAAATTTGAGTTCTTATCTGTAGATTATGGTTTATTATTTCAGGGCGGAGATGCTTGCATTAAACGAGTGAAAGTCGAGCAAGAAATTGACCAGAATTTTATATATGAAGTGGAAATTGGAGAAAATAATGTGAGAGCCCGTGATGTAGATATGGAATCTAAACATGTCCATCTTATTCTATAACATGTTTATTTTATTATGTAACATGTTCATCTTATTCTATAACATGTTCATTTTATTATGTAACATGTTCATCTTATCGTATAACATGTTCATTTTATTATGTAACATGTTCATCTTATTTTATAACATGTTCATCTAAATTTCATATGTGAAAAATGTAACATTTTCATCTTATTAGAGAGGATTTTGGTTTGTGAAGGTGGAGGATATTCGATCGAAAGACTAATTTATGAAATTTATTTTACATTCTACTAGTTTTTCACTTTCATTCCCTATAGTATGACTATTGCATAAATTTGAGTTCTTATCTGTAGATTATGGTTTATTATTTCAGGGCGGAGATGCTTGCATTAAACGAGTGAAAGTCGAGCAAGAAATTGACCAGAATTTTATATATGAAGTGGAAATTGGAGAAAATAATGTGAGAGCCCGTGATGTAGATATGGAATCTAAACATGTTCATCTTATTCTATTACATGTTCATTTTATTATGTAACATGTTCATCTAAATTTCATCTCTGAAAAATATAACATTTTCATCTTATTCTATGACATGTTCATCTTACTCTATAACATGTTAATCTTACTATGTAACATATTTATCTAATTATATATTTGCGTCATAATCTTCCAATAAGATAAATTAATTGTAAAAAATGATAAATTAATTGTGTTCCAATGTTCATATGTTCATCTTACTATATAACATGTTCATATGTTCATCTTATTTTATAACACGTTCATATGTTCATCTTATTGTGTAAATATGTAACATGTTCATCTTATTCTATAACATGTTCATCTTGTTATGTAACATGTTCATCTTATTGTATAAAATGTTCATCTAAATTCCATCTGTAAAATTATAACATTTTCATCTTGTTCTATAACATGTTCATTTTACTATATAACATGCGCATCTTAGTATGTAACATGTTCATCTTATTATATATTTGTGTCATCACCTTCCAAAAAGATAATTTAATTATAAAAAAGGATAAATTAATTGTGTTCCAAAACTTATCAAATGTGGTCTCTATTTGTAGAGATTGAAAAATTATGAATTTTGGTATTTTTATTTTTATTTTTTAATATAAAATGTGAATAATAATTTAATTTATATAATATGATATGTAAAATTTATTATCCAATATATATTGGACACTTGTCTTTTTTAAACAAAAAAAGAAAAACTTGCATACCTTATTATCTCTCTCTCTGCGCGTGCACCTAGGATTTGGACAGGATTTTTATTTGTAAAGCCACGCTCCTTTTTCTTACGTGTAGCCACTCTCTGCCTTGGTACACCTAGCAAGGTGTACCTAGGTGCACGTAAGTATTTGCGAGAGAGCTGTGATCTTTTCTAATTTTTTTATGATTTTTGTACAAAATAAATGAATAATAATAATAGTAGTATATAGAGAAGGGATCATATGAGAAAGGGAGATAATAAAAGAAATAAGAATAGATCTACACCATTGGTTCCATCATACTGATGGTCATGATCTAGTCAAACTTAGTAATAATAGTCAAACATGTAATGGCATTCTAATAAATAAATAGATAAGTCATGGTCAAATATGTGTATTTGACCATTCATTAAGGATAAAATTGTCATTTGTAATATCTACAACTCAACAGTGGGACCCACCTCCATATACCACATAATGACTCTCTCTCTCACACAAAACACACACTTTATCTCTCTCTCACTCATGTAACACGCAGACACACACACACACCTCACACACTCGTCACACACACACACACAGTCGTACAGATATCAAACACCAGACTTGCCGCCCGTCTCCCGGCATCGGCTGCCGTCCAGTGAAGATCGCCACCATAGTATCCCTCTCTCTCCATAAATCCAGCGGTCAGTCAGTCACGGATTTGTCATCTCCCGGCCGTCTGCAAGTTAATTCCGCCGTCCACCACCGTCGTCGACTCATGGCTTTCTCACCGTCTGCAAGTTAGTTCCGCCGCCGACTCAGCCATTCCGACAATTTTTAGAGAGATCGCCGGCAGTCTGTCGACCGCATCCCGCCGCAAAAACATCTTCCCCAGACAAGAGGTGCTCCCCGACGATGACGGTGCGGCCACTTCGGAGTGCAGCGGCGTGCGGCCGCGAGTGTGGTGCTCGCCGGAGAACTCGTCCGTTATGGCAATCAGAGACAGTCATCGGCGGCAGGGTGAGGGTGTTGGCGATAGGATGAGGCTTTCAGATTTGTATGCCGGTCAGGGGAGGTCCGATGGTGCAGGGTGAGATTGTTGTCGGCACGGCGGCAGTTGCGGGAAAAGATCGTCCAGATCTATAATAATGGACATGGATATGAGTTGTAAATTTGATATCAGCTATGTAACAATGGACATGGACATGAGTTGCAAA
The DNA here is from genome assembly GCA_008636005.1 of Striga asiatica. Classification (NCBI taxonomy): domain Eukaryota; kingdom Viridiplantae; phylum Streptophyta; class Magnoliopsida; order Lamiales; family Orobanchaceae; genus Striga; species Striga asiatica. The sequence goes on along the minus strand of BKCP01007015.1, from coordinate 365,776 downwards.
TTTGAAAACATTTAGGGGCTTAATTACAATTTCAACAATTTTAATAAACTACAATTGAGTTCATAGTTGAATTTGTAATTAATCAAACTATAAATTAATAATTTAACATTTCATTTAATATTTACCATTTTTTATAATTTTACTGAAATAAATTTATCTAAAAAATATAATAATTCAAAATAATAGATAGTTCGGCCGTTCGATTATGTCATTCATCTAAATATAAAAATATTACATAATACTGAAATAACCAATATATAAAATAATAATAATAATAATAATCAAACCACAATATGAAATTTCGTACTGAATTTTTGTTCCTTGGATCTCGTTCGATTTTGTGCAATCTAGTCGATATTTATGTGCAATCTGTATATCCCTAATGTGCACTCGCAATACATAAAAAATACAAATAGAAAAATATTATTATTTTTAATAAAAAAATATAAATAAATAAAAGTCGGTAATATTTTTCATATAGTTTGGCATGTTCAGTTATTTTGTTTATTTAAAAGAACTAAACCCGACCTTTAACCAAATAATATTATTCTACCAATTAACATTATTACTGTAATTTTGGTATGAGCAGCGTGCTGTTTTATAAGGTGCAACCTGTTGCGTTATAAGGTGCAATATACTATTGTGTAAAGTGCAACGTATTGATATATAAAGTACAATCCTAAAACTTTGATATGTTATNCAATATTTTAGTATATTTTTAAAAATAAAATAAAATGAAGTATATTAAATAGGGTCGACAAAACCGTATTACAAAATTTATAATATCAATATTAATTGTCTTTTTTTTTCTGAAACGATAGAATATGATATATCATCAAATGTACCAAATACAAGCCGAGAACCAACTGGTTCTAATACAAGAGAAGCACCATCCTACAGGTGTTCTAGAATACAAAAACTACACCAACACAACACATACAAGCTTACAGAAGCATGCTAAGGCCAGGATAAGTCTGTATCCCTTAGCATCTCATTTTAGCTCGGATTACCAGACAAAACAATCAACTACAACAATAACTGAACAATAACAGAACAAACCTAACCACTACCAATAAGAAAAAGCAGAACCAAACTAAGAAAGGAGCAATAAAGAAGCACCCACTGGACATCAAAGAACCTAGGCCCACTTCCCTCCTGCTGAACCTAACTGCTGTTCCTGCGTGCAAATTCCTGCCAGTCCTTCATGGCAAGTTTAACAATGACATGAGCTGGCAGCCACTCCTTTTTGAATACCCACAGATTACGAGCTTTCCAGAGCCACCACAATATGTATGTGGTGAGCTCTATTCTGGCCACAGACACTTCAAGATTATTCACAGAACAAACATCTAGCCACCAGTTCCTGAATTTAGTTGATACATCAAGTGCAATATCCTAGTAAATAGGTGAGTTTTTCCAGACTTCCTTTGCTTTCCAATTTGAATGTCTAAATGTTATATGTCTAGTTGCTTAAATGTGTATTTGTATTATTATTATTTTTATTATTATTAATAATGTGTGTAATAAAATATATAAATATCCGGTTTCATTTAATTTATTGTGCGGTCGATTTGAGCCGTCGAAAGTATTAATCGGAGAATCGAGCCCGAAAATCGAATCGTAATTTTCGTGAAGTTTAAACCGAGCCCGAGAGTTGGTTTAATTGTGAATTCAGTGCACGTGTGACTGTCTTGAAAGTCAAGAAATAATGACCTAATCATTGCTCATATATATATACATTATGTATCTATCTTCTTCCTTGTAAAAGCAAATCCCAATCGCGCAGCTCTTCTATTTTTTTTTTCTTCAAATTCTGCTCTGGTCTCTTTCTCTCAAACCCGCGGCCTCAATTTCTCTCTTTTCTCTCAAAATTGATAACGCGCAGCTCAATCTCTCCCTCTCCCGCAAAGAACCAGTCACCCCCATCACCCCTCCCTTGCGATTTCGCCGTGAAAACTCCTCCGCACGTCCGCAAATCAGAGCCCAACTCTGCGAGCCCTCCCTCTTTTCCGGCAATCGCGACACTGCTGCCCCTCCGCCACGAACAGAAGCAGACCCGTCGCCGGTCACCTCCTCCTCTATTGCCGCCGCGAATCAGGCCTTCCGGCGAACTCTGCAACTCCCGACGAAGCCGCTGCAAGCTTCTCCCTCCGGCGATCCGGCAAGCACGTCGCGAGCTTCTCCCGGCGAGCCTCGTCCGCAAGAAACTCCTACCTGCTCGTGACCCCGCCAGCATCTCTCCTGTCCGCGAGCTCAACTCCGCCGCGACCACCTCCTTCCCGGCGAGCTCTTCCCCTTCCGGCGACCAACCCCAGCAGCGACACCACAAGCAGCCAACCCGACGAGCCTCCTCAGCCTTTGCCGTCACGAACAGGCTGTTGCTCCGCCACTCAGGCCGTTTCGGTGCCACCTCGAGCCACTGTTCGCCGCCGGCAACCGCAGCTCCTCCTCCGTGAGCCAGGCCTGTCCACGAGCAGCCACCATTCCCGAGTCGCTGCCCTATTTTGTCGGCGAGATGCGTGAAGCCGTCGAGCCCGTGGTCCCGTCAATCCGTTCGAACCATTCTCGCGTTTTTTAGAACGGTATCGAGCTTCGACCACTTTGTTATTTATTTTAGTGTTCGTTGATGTGTTAATCGTGCCTTGCGAATGTATATGCTCTTTGATGTCATGTGTATTGAATATAAAGATATATTATTGATGTTATTTATTATTGTCGTGATTTTATGTGAATGTCGTCGATTCGTACGAATCGAACGAGAACTCGTTCAAAGTGATTAGTTGTTGTGGATTTAGTAACTTAGGATTAATTCGAACACAATGGCGTTGGCCTTGTGTCGATTGGAAGTGTATAATTGCTGTTATAATTTTTCGAAATTGTTATTGGCTGTTTTAATTGACAAATTCACTATACATCGAATACTTGTCCGATTGCCTTGAAATTTTAGGAGCAGCTGCTTTTATGAATATATAGCTGCTATAAAATTTTCGTGACTTTTAAAGGTGTTTAGCTATTTTTAAAAATTAAATTATTTTCTGTTCAGTTTCTTGTAAAAGGCATAAGTAATTGTGTAGTGCTCCTTTTTAGCCAATTTTCGAGTATGTTATGTTTCAGGCAAGATTATATGTGGTGTAAAATTTTTAAAGTTTTTGAAATAGGTTTGATAGGGTTAACAATTTATTTTGTGGTTCTGGCCGAATTTATTTTAATTATAATAAATTGTTCTGAAGTTGAAACATTCTGAAAATTTGTGGAGAGGCTGATTATATGATTTTTAGCATGCTGTAAAAGATTAGAAGTTTTGGAGTTCAGTTGTGATCAGTTCTGATATAATTGTGATATTTGGATGACTGTGTTTTTAATTTTATAAAATTGTTATCCTAAGTGTTGGAGGCTGGCAAATTTATGTGATGCTGTTCATATGTTGTAGTATTTTTGATAAAAATTTCATAGCTTGAATCGTCCATTATCATGTGATTTTAATTTAAACTCCTTTTTGCTGAAAAACTTGTTTGAATTTTATAAGATTATGCATAAGGAGTTTGAAGCTGAAATTGGGTGATCTTACTTAGAACTGGGATGTGAAATTTATGTTAAAGTTTCAGAACTTAACTCATTGATTTGATATGCCTTCTAATTCAAGTGTGAATTTGAAAAATTGTTTTTCTATGTTGAAATGTGTTAAGTGTTGATGACCAAATGTGCCATGTGTTTTGCTTGTGGCTCGTTTGTTGTCTTTTACTTGCTTTTGTGTGAACTCTAATATGTGGTTTGGTCGAGTCTAAGTCCTACTGTTCTCATATCCACAGAACTTCACGAACCACTTGGTCGAACCGAGTTCGGCTAAGTCAACTTGTGAATTTGCTACATGGGTCTAGATTAAAGTGTTGACTTTAGTATCTGGACTTAATGTAGGTGTCGAGAGGTTTTGAACCTCGCCTTGTCTCGAGAATTGTGATTTGAATTGTAGCTGCTATCAAGTGGGTACATTTATGATGTATTCCATATTTATCGCACTTAATATTTTGTGAATGGGAAAAACATCTCTACTGTCTCCTGGAAAGGATCCCAGGCCCGTAGCCATTCGGTGATGGGAAGGTTTCCAGTTACTTCCTTGCGTGTGTGATCGGAAGGTTGTTGTATGTACATAGGAGGTTTGCGATAGGGCCAAGTAGGGAGTTAGACTGTTGGATTCTATGCATACTGAATACTATGGTTATGATGGTTTAAAATGTTATGCGAGATATACTGTGCGATAATGGTGAGCTTGTTGGTTATGCTCACCCCCATTATTTTCTTTGTTGTCTTTTCTCTTCCTTTGTTCTAGGTTGAGACGAGCTGGAGGCGGTGGCGTAGGACGAGCGAGATGGTGGTCATTATGTGTTGAAACCTATGCTTCCGCTTGAACTTAATACTTATTTATTTTGCTATTATGCTTTGAATTATTTACTGCTTCCACTTTTCGAACTAAGTTTAAGTATGTTGAACCGTGATCCTGCTAGACCTTTGGAAATGAATTTGAGACGTATGTTCTGTGGGATTGTTATTTTGATAACTCGAGCATGTGTAGGTTCTTAGATTGTTGGTTGTGTTTAATTGTTGTGGTTAATAAATAGCGCCCGATACTCGATAAATGTTTTAACTTGGATTAAAAAAAAATAACTTTGATTTTTTTAAATCAATGCGGTAAATTCTTTAAAATAAAACGGGGCGTTACAGTTTGGTATTAGAGCCAGTCTTGCTTTTCTGTAGACTGGTTCATATGTGATTAAGTGTTTAATGACCATTCGACCACTCGCTTCGTCACGCCGCGCCAGCTCAAGGTATGAGTTTTATTGTTTCGATTAATATCGATATCGTGATTATGGTTTGTGCTTTTATTAAGGCTTAGGAATTTACCCTCCGTTTATACGAACTTGAACTCTAGTGGTGTAGGGTTAAGTGCCGACTTTAGAGATGTTTGTTGTGAGTTTTCAAGTTGGTGATTATCAAGTTAAGTTTGGTCTATAGCAGTGCACTCGTTATGAGTTTCTGTTTAGTACCCTCGAATGAGAATCATTCGTAAGCCATCTCGAAAGAGAAGGCTTAAGTAAAGGGAACAGACAACCGAAGGAGTCCCAGGTTTGTGGATTATTCTGAAGTCTGTGACTATTGTGGATAGAACTATTAGACGCGTGTAGAACCCGGTCAATGAGAACCGAGAGTGGAGTCTATCCACCATTGAAAGATTTTTGAACTCTAGTGTTTCGTGGCGAACTCTAGACTTCCTTATTTATTTTTAAATTTTGTTTTGGGTGTTAAACTTTTTCGGGTTGTTCAATGTAGAACCATGGCCACTCGTAATCGCAATGCTCGCAACCGTCAACAAACCCCACCTCGCCAGCTGGCCCCTCCGGCCATGGATTTTCCCAGACTCATTGTCCAGTTTCAGGGCATGCATGCGCCCACTTTCTCGGGGAGCGAGGCCCCCACTGCTGTACTTGAGTGGATGAAGGAGCTTGATAAGATCTTCGTTGTGCTCCCTCTTCCCGATAGACAGCGAGTAGCCCTCGCCGCCTTCCAGATGAAGGCAGATGCTTCCGACTGGTGGGTCGACCACTGGGCTCGGAGGCCAGAGGCTGAGCTCAATGCTCTCACTTGGGAGCAGATGAAGGCAATGGTTCGTAGCAAGTTCCTTCCCCAGAGTTTTTGGGATCGCATGGAGCACGAGTTCTATCATCTTCAGCAGGGCGGTACCAGCGTGGACGACTACATCCGCACTTTTACCCGAATGTGCCTCTTTGCTGGTGATTCTGTGAACACCGATGAGAAGAAAGCCAATAAATTTCTGAAAGGACTGAATCCGAGAATCCGTGAGCTAGTTGGGAGTCACGGACTGATGTCTTATGCCGACACCGTCAGTCGGGCTCAAAGAGTGGAGAGCTTACTCATCCCGACAGACCCTGTTCCTTCTATTTACCATGCTGCTCAGCCTGCCCAGGTTGTACATCCTCTCATCCTGCCGTTGTCTAATCAGTCGCCGCTCATTGCTAAGGCGCCTTATCCGTACCCGGTTCCGTATGCTTCAGCTCCCCCGTCCTCTAGCTCTGGCAAGAGGAAGAATGATCATTTGAACCGCAAGAAGGGCAACCGCCCTAACCATGGGCCACACCAGCCTCAGCAGCAGCTTGTGTCACAAAATACCCAGCCTATCCGCCAGTTCCCAGCAGGACCACCGCCGTGTGGAGCATGCGGGCGAATCCACGTGGTCAACATGTGTCGAGCTGTCGACATAACTTGCTTCAACTGCCAGAGGAAGGGTCATTACTCCCGTCACTGCCCAGAACCGCGAAGGCCGGATCAGCATCAGCAGCAGCAACAGCCCAGACAGCCCCCGCCTTACCAGCAAGGGACAGAAGGCCATGCCCGCGTCTACACCATCACCCACGACGAGGCAACCAACAATGCAGGTACCATGTCCGGAATGTCTTCGATATCCAATATGCCTGTTTTCCTTTGCTTTATGTGTCTTGAGCAATTCTTTCAAATTTTCTTTTCCCGATGTTTTGAGGCTCTATCTGTCTTAATGTGTGCCAAGTCGAGGCATAGGTTAAATTGAGAATACCTTATCCTCGAGATAGATGGCGATCAATTATATTTCGTGATCTATTTTAACGTTGACCCGAAGTGGTGTACGTGAAAATCTTTTAAGGAGGGCAGTCGAGCCTGATGCAGAGCCGTTTTTTTTTTTTTCGTTTTCGTGTTGTGTCCATCGTAAATTTTTCGAAATTCTCATTCTATTTTCCTTCGAAGTTTCGAGAGTGATCCTTTGTATTTCTTGACTTTTTGCAATCCTTTGAAAAATCTTGTTTTTGATTCGTTGGAGTTTCCACTTCAAGATTTTCAACCTCATGTATTGATTAAGACGAGTACTTACGTTTTATCACTTGTCTTATATCGTTTCTTTCGATTTTGGTGATGCCATTTCATTCTGGATACTTCATTCATACCCGGATCGATTAGTCGTGTTTTATTTTATCGTTGATGACCTATATTCGAGAGGCGATCGAGACGAATCAACCAGGGAGGCTTTGTGGTGAGATCCAGAAGTTGTGAAAATCTTAGCAGTGTAGCATTTGAGCTCGTTTAGGACTACCGGCACGTTTAGCTACCGGTGAAAGAGCTGACGTGACGGTCGACACTGTTAGTCGGAGGAGTTATGCGAGCTGATCATTTTCATTGTTTGACAATGACCTCTGAGTTGGGATGATTCCTAACTGAGGATGCCGATATTCAATTTCCTTAGGAGATTCCTCCGTACCTCTAATGTATGTTATCCGCTTGAAGTTGTATGGTTCGGGGAATGATGCGATGATTTGGAAGCCTTGAACCATCGGAGTTTGTCGATACCTAAATGCTGGGGGATGATGTCTTTGTTATATTCTAATGTTGGTCGGTTTTGTGGAAAATTTTCCTTCCAGGCTACCTCAGATAGTGTGAGCCTCGAATTGGAGTAATTCTTTTCTCTACCTCGAACTGAACGCCGACGCTGACTAGGTGTAGTCACACGAAGTGGTGGTCGAGCACGCGAGCCTGTGCTGAGAGACGTGAGGCACTGCAGGGCCGATCGTTGACTCGCACGAGAGCTGCAGCCGCCATCACCGAATGCAGGAGCTCCCCAAGCCAGTGTGCGGCCGAAACCTTGACCTTGTAGTTGTTCTCCGAACAGATGTACGCACACGTCCCAGCGCCCCGCTTATGCAGCGCCAGTGTGTGTGACATCTCTCGGGTGACAATGCATTAAACCTCGGACTAGCTATGTCCTTTTAGATCGTTATAATGGGATCGTTGAGCATCCCTATTTGAGAGCCAGTTTCTGCGATAGAAGTTGTTTTCGAATATCTAGTCGATACTTCCTATACCGCATACGAGCTGTTACTCGTGTCGGCAGGGAATGCGACTTTGTCACCGATATCGAGCAGAACCGTGGTTTCTGTAGGTATCAGTGTTGAGTTTGTGGTGTTATTGTTGCTTTGCTAGTCTTTTGTATGAGATCCCGTGGCGGCCCGTTTGATACGGACGCACGGATCTCGTTGGGATCGTGGGCAAGTTGTCAACGTGACCCAGGCACGAGACTGAACTTGGCACCGCGTAGAAATACAGATAGTTATGCGTTTAGGACATGCTGTCGAGACCCTGAGAGACTGGTTTTGAGTCTGGTGTACTCGATGGGTGTGTCGTGTGGATTTTCTTACCATAAGAAAGTGCGCTTATAGCAATGGCTATGAGTGACGATCTTGGTGGTACCGTACGAGGTTCTGAGTACGGAAAGAGGCGTTGTACGCCTCGAGTTTTGGGAAGAGAGGAAGTATCAGCCACATTTGTTGGTCCTTTCGTGATTCTCGACCGAGTCGGCGTCTTAGCCTGACGGTTGACCCCATCACCGGAGCTTGCAAGAATGCATGACCTGTTCAGTGCCTCGTGGAGGGGGGACAGGTGCGCGACTCTAGGCACGAGGCGATCTTTGACGAGCTGCATGTGGGCAGAACCTTACCTTTGATGAGGTACCGGTGACCTACTGGATTGGCGAATCCAGCAGGGAGAGTCCGGAAGAGGTATTCGTCAAAGTCCGGCAGGGTAACAATGGCTAGTACGGTGTGACTTGGTAGAGTGGGAAGATTCGGACGGAGTATCCGAGCTGAGTGGTTTGAGCTTCTCTCGTGTGTCAGTTGTCCTGTTGGGATGTTTTTTCTTGGATTTCCAGGGCGGAAATCGTTTAAGGAGGGTAGACTGTAATGCCCATTTATTTGTGGTTTATTTGAAGTATTATTATTATTATTATTATTATTATTATTATTATTATTATTGCTTTCCAATTTGAATGTCTAAATGTTATATGTCTAATTGCCTAAATGTGTATTTGTATTATTATTATTTTTATTATTATTAAATAATGTGTGTAATAAAATATATAAATATCCGGTTTCATTTAATTTATTGTGCGATCGATTTGAGTCGTCGAAAGTATTAATCGGAGAATCGAGCCCGAAAACCGAATCGTAATTTTCGTGAAGTTTAAACCGAGCCCGAGAGTCGGTTTAATTGTGAATCCAGTGCACGTGTGACTGTCTTAAAAGTCAAGAATCAGGCCTTCCGGCGAACTCTGCAACTCCACACGAAGCTGTTGCAAGCTTCTCCCTCCGGCGATCCGGCAAGCACGTCGCGAGCTTCTCCCGGCGAGCCTCGTCCGCAAGAAACTCCTGCCTGTTCGTGACCCCGCCAGCATCTCTCATGTCCGCGAGCTCAACTCCGCCGCGACCACCTCATTCCCGGTGAGCTCCTCCCCTTCCGGCGACCAACCCCAGCAGCGACACCACAAGCAGCCACCCCGACGAGCCTCCTCAGCCTTTGCCGTCACGAACAGGCTGTTGCTCCGCCACTCAGGCCATTTCGGTGCCACCTCGAGCCGCTGTTCGCCGCCGGCAACCGCAGCTCCTCCTCCGTGAGCCAGGCCTGTCCACGAGCAGCCACCGTTCCCGAGTCGCTGCCTTCTTTTGTCGGCGAGACGCGTGAAGCCGTCGAGCCTGTGGTCCCGTCAATCCGTTCGATTCATTCTCGCATTTTTTAGAACGGTATCGAGCTTCGACCCCTTTGTTATTTATTTTTGTGTTCGTTGATGTGTTAATCGTGCCTTGCGAATGTATATGCTCTTTGATGTCATGTGTATTGAATATAAAGATATATTATTGATGTTATTTATTATTGTCGTGATTTTATGTGAATGTCGTCGATTCGTACGAATCGAACGAGAACTCGTTCAAAGTGATTAGTTGTTGTGGATTTAGTAACTTAGGATTAATTCGAACACAATGGCGTTGGCCTTGTGTCGATTGGAAGTGTATAATTGCCGTTATGATTTTTCAAAATTGTTATTGGCTGTTTTAATTGACAAATTCACTATAAATCGAATACTTGTCCGATTGCCTTGAAATTTTAGGAGCAGCTGTTTTTTATGAATATTTATCTATTTTTAAAAATCAAGTTGTTTTCTGTTCAGTTTCTTGTAAAATGCATAAGTAATTGTGTAGTGTTCTTTTCTGGCCAATTTTCGAGTATGTTATGTTTCAGGCATGATTATATGTGGTGTAAAATTTGTAGAATTTTTGAACTAGGTTTGATAGGGTTAACAAATTATTTTGTGATTCTGCCCGAATTTATTTTAATTATAATAAATTGTTCTGAAGTTGAAAAATTCTGAAAATTTGTGGAGAGGCTAATTATATGATGTTTAGCATGCTGTAAAAAGTTTAGAAGTTTTGGAGTTCAGTTGTGATCAGTTCTGATATAATTGTGATATTTGGCTGATTGTGGTTTTAATTTTATAAAATTGTTATCCTGAGTGTTAGAGGCTGGCAAATTTATGTGATGCTGCTCATATGTTGTAGTATTTTAGATAAAAATTTCATAGCCTGAATCGTCCATTATCATGTGATTTTAATTTAAACTCGTTTTGCTGAAAAACTTGTTTGAATTTTATAAAATTATGCATAAGGAGTTTGAAGCTGAAATTGGGTGATCTTACTTAGAACTAGGATGTGAAATTTATGTTAAAGTTTCAGAACCCAACTCATTGATTTGATATGCCTTCTAATTCAAGTGTGAATTTGAAAAATTGTTTTTCTATGTTGAAATGTGTTAAGTGTTGATGACCAAATGTGCCATGTGTTTTGCTTGTGACTCGTTTGTTGTCTTTCACTTGCTTTTGTGTGAACTCGAATATGTAGTTTGATCGAGTCTAAGCCTAGTGTTCTCATATCCACAGAACTTCACGAACCACTTGGTCGAACCGAGTTCGGCTAAGTCAACTTGTGAATTTGCTACATGGGTCTAGATTAAAGTGTTGACTTTAGTATCTGGACTTAATGTAGGTGTCGAGAGGTGTTGAACCTCGCCTCGTCTCGAGAATTGTGATTTGAACTGTAGCTGCTATCAGGTGGGTACATTTATGATGTATTCCATATTTATCGCACTTAATATTTCGTATAAATGCTTTGTTTTGAAAAATGATGTATGCGTGAGAACCCTAATCTAAGTGTACCGTATGTTAGTGCCTTTGAGGATGCATAAACAGTGAGAGGTCATCGGCCCGTAGATTCGGAGAGGTGACGCCCAGGTCCGTATGATATTCGTGAATGGGAAAAACATCTCTACTGTCTCCTGGAAAGGATCACAGGCCCGTAGCCATTCGGTGATGGGAAGGTTTCCAGTTACTTCCTTGTCGTGTGTGATCGGAAGGTTGTTGTATGTACATAGGAGGTTTGCGATAGGGCCAAGTAGGGAGTTAGACCGTTGGATTCTATGGATACTGAATACTATGGTTATGATGGTTTAAAGTGTTATGCGAGATATACTGTGCTATAATGGTGAGCTTGTTGGTTATGCTCACCCCCATTATTTTCTTTGTTGTCTTTTCTCTTCCTTTGTTCTAGGTTGAGACGAGCTGGAGGCGATGGCGTAGGACGAGCGAGATGGTGGTCATTATGTGTTGAAACCTATGCTTCCGCTTGAACTTAATACTTATTTATTTTGCTATTATGCTTTGAATTATTTACTGCTTCCACTTTTCGAACTAAGTTTAAGAATGTTGAACCGTGATCATGCTAGACCTTTGGAAATGAATTTGAGACGTATGTTCTGTGGGATTCTTATTTTGATAACTCGAGCATGTGTAGGTTCTTAGATTGTTGGTTGTGTTTAATTGTTGTGGTTAATAAGTAGCGCCCGATACTCGATAAATGTTTTAACTTGGATTAAAAAAAAAATAACTCTGATTTTTTTAAATCAATGCGGTAAATTCTTTAAAATAAAACGGGGCGTTACAGCAACGTGTTGTTTTATAAGGTGCAACATGTTGTTTTATAAAGTGCAACTGTCACTATATAAAGTGCGCTCGTTTATACCTTTCTAGATAAATTATGTGTATTTGAAAATTAGTTTTATATGATAAAGTGCAACGTGTTGTTTAATAAGGTGCAACGTGTTGTTTTACAAGGTGCAACAACCCACTATATAAAGTACGCTCGTTTATACATTTCTAGATAAATTATGTGTATTCGAAAATTAGTTTTAATATATATAATTGTACATCGAATTAACCTAAATAATTAACATATTTTTTTATTTATTAATTTTGTTATATTATTTATTTGTTATTATAAATTATTTTTATATTATTTTAATAATTTACATTATTTTTATTTAATAATTCAAAATAATTTTTTTTTAAATTTTTATCAATCGGTTAACCAAATTATCCTAAATAATGTAAATGATATACTATTTTATATTATTAAATTATTTGTATTTTAAAATTTATATTTAATTTATAATATTTTTATTGAAATTACATAATATATAAAACATCGAAATCAATAATATGCATTCACGCATAAATAATGTGCATTTCGACTCTCATTATTGTGCAACCTAACGATCGAGTATTTTTATGTACATTTAAACCTTTAAAAACGTTGATAATGTATATTTCAATTAACATTATTTTATATTTATTAAATTGTTTATATAATAAACATATGTTTCAGTTATTTTTATTTTTTTTGTTTGACATTTGTGCATATTTCAAATAAAATATTGTGCATTTGTATTTTTTTATTCTATCATTCTTGTTTACACATTAAAGTCTTCATAATTACTGAGTTGACCAAAACACAATAGGCAATATATATATATATATTTATTTAAATTGCACATCAACCCTTTTGAATCATCTAATTCTCACAAAGCAGCCCACCCCCAAATTGTCCAATTCGCTACAAGGACGAGCACACCGTGAATCTTTGCTCCACCAGGATGAAGTCGGCCGGCGTCGTGAGCTCCAGATTGAGGGTCTCGTTCGAGGTAATCGGAATCGGCCATCCTCTGACCGATGTTCACCAATGAACGCACACCTAATTTTTCTGGAGAGAGCGGCCATCGATGTCTGAAGAGAGTAGTCGGAGGACGGCGGCGGTGGCGGGTGAGCAGTGGCGGACTGGCGGTTGGGGGCTGTGTGTCGAGCGTGACTCTGTGTGTGTGTGTGTTTCGATTTTCTGTGTGTGTGTGTGAGAGAGAGAGTAGGCGGGGACGGCGGCGGCGGCAGACGGGCGGTGGC
>BKCP01007015.1:340367-352616 GCA_008636005.1 Striga asiatica | reverse complement strand
CGTTTTGTCGATTTTTCTGTTTGTGTGTGAGGAGAGAGAGAGCGATCGAGCTAGAAAGAGTGGTAGAGGGACGGTGGCGGCCGCGGACGGGCGACGGCGGCGACTGACCGGCGGAGGCTGAGTGTTGTTGGTAGGCCGTGAATGTGTGTGTGTGTGAGAGAGAGAGAGTGTGGGGTGAGGTGAGGTGGGGTGGAGTGGGGTGGGGTGGGGTAGCAGGTGAAATAATGTGGTATGAGATCCACTTTTTTTAATGTGGTGTACAAAATTACTATAATGTCCTTAATGAAGATTTATTTTTGGTTTTTTTGTAAGTCGTTGGATCATGCGATCGGATGGCTATGATGTATTCTCATTTTTTTTCACTGAGCATCATTCTCATGTGAACTCAACCGTAGTATATATATTGGAAGTGAATTGGAAAGAGAAATTAGTGTTTACATAGTTTAAGGAAGTAAATTAAGGTGGGGACTGACAAAAAAATTAATTTGTGCATTAAAGATTTATATGGAATTAACAGTTATAATTGCGGTAATTAATAAATACAATTCATATCCTCTTAAGAAAATATTTTAAAATATAATAAACAATATATTTACGTCAGCTAGGTCTATTGATTGGACGAGTCACAAGTGTTGATTATGGCCTTAGTTGTTATCAGCACCGCCAACGCAAGAATCAATGATCTTTTTCCCATAGCTGAGCAAGTTATAGGGTCTTGATTGATGTTGTGCAGGAATAGATAGGCTTATTTTTTCAAGAGTAATTATCACAGATATGTAGAGTACAATTCCTGATGAACAAAGTAAAACTAGACAATATTTATGTGTATTACACAGTGTTTTAAAATGGTATAGCATAATGAATCGTGTTTTGACTTTTATACTGCGTAGCGTAAATAGCGTTGCGTGTTGCGTAAGCTATTTGTGTATAATTTTTTTTTATACAAATATTATAAATATATTTACATATAATAAAACTAGATGATTAATTTAAAAAATTATCATATTATTTGAATCACCTCAAAAATAACATTTAAGAATTATTTCTCACAAATATTTATTGTAATTATCATAATATAAGTATTTAAATAATAAATTAAATATATTAAAAAGTAAAAACAAACAATGAAAATATAATGAGGTAAGTCTTAGTTTAATTTTAAGTATATGTATACTAATTATTATTTTTATTTAACTACAACTTAACTATATCAATTAGATATGAACTTTTTATTTTTTATTTAATTGTCAAATATCAAAAAATAAAATGATATAACAGAAATGAACTGATAAATATTATACTATACAACTTAGAACTTTGCATTATCAAACTTTTAATTTGAAATTATTATCAAATATTTTACTTTTTAGTTTTCATTTGTAAATATGACTCTGACCCCTAAAAAATACGAGTTTTTGAATATTTTATTATTTAAATGTTATTGCAGAAATATAACGTAATGTAGCGCACAATAACGTGGAATAGCGCTAAATAGCGTAAGATAGTGTGTCATTTCAACATTTCGCCTAAACTTTTTAAAAAAAACATTAAATATATAAAGCTAAGTCACACTTTTTTAAAAAAAAAAATCTATATTGCAAGCAATAGCGGGCTATGTAGTAGCTACGTTTAACAATGGTATCACGCTACGTTTATAAAATAAAAAGAAAAATTAAAAATCAATTGAAATGTAAACTAAGAGCATCTCCAATGGAAAATGATCCATTTTGTGTTGTATGGCATGGAGAATAAAAACTAAAAAATTATGTCTCCAATGGTTGATGTTAATTGTGGTATCATTTGTGATGTGTAAAATTTTAATTGGTTGGAAAAGATAAATAAATTAAATAAATATGCTAATATACAATGAAAGTTGTCTAGAAAGGCTTCTACATCTAGAAAGCCTTCTAGAATTTTTTCAAGCCACATAAGTTTATTTGTGACATGTGGCAACAAAATAGAGAAATAGAATGGCCATTGGAGATGCTCTAACAGTCACGACTATCGAAAATTCGGTATCAAAACTATTTTGAAAATACAAATAAAAATGTGCGCGAATACATTTCTCAAAGACCCGTGTGCCTTTATAAATAGACGGCGTACAAGTAAAGCGTTCAACAGTCAGCTACATACACATTTGTAATGGTAAAAAAGAAAAGGAAAATGTCAAATTCCTCAATACGCCTGAAGCTGCTGATAGACACCCGAGCCAAAAGGGTTCTGTTTGCGGAGGCCGACAAAGACTGCGTGGATTTCCTCTTCTACATTCTCTCTCTGCCGGTGGCTAAGTTGATCGATCTAGTCGGAAAACAAGGAATGGTGGGGTCGTTAGCCAACTTGTACGAGAGCATTGAAAACCTCAACGACTCCTACGTTCAACCCAACCAGGCAAAAGACACGCTCCTCAAACCGTCCTACACAGCTTCCTCAGCTGTTCCTCTATTGGCCCTCGAGGACTCGTCCTCAGGTGCTGGTCGGAAAACGTTCTACAAGTGCAGCTGTAATAACTTTTATTTTAGTGATAGCCAAGATGCCACATGTCCAACTTGTCGTCAGAAAATGACGAGAGAGTTGCAGTATGTGGGCCCACCAGTTGTGCAAAGCGTGTCGTCTGGTGCGGAAGGCGGGTTTGTGAAGGGTGTGGTGACGTATATGGTGATGGATGATTTGGCAGTGTCTCCTATGTCGACAATTTCTAGTATTACTCTACTTAATAAGTTTAATATCAAGGAAGTTGGTGCTTTGAAGGAGAAGGTCGTGAATTTCGGGATGACTGAGGTAATACTATATTAATTGTCAACTGTCATACTCTCTCATGCCTATACAATGATCTTTATTTTTCAGTTTTGTGGTATTTCATATTTATGCGGTAATCTATGATTCACTGAAATGTATAGGCGGTGAAGTTGTTGAAGGCTTCTTTGGAGACCAAGAATGTGCTTACCCGTGTTTTCTTCAGCCGAACAGCATGAGTGTGGTCGAGGCTTCTTTGTATCTAATCAATATTTTTTGTTGACGTTGGGGCTTTTGCACTGTATTTATCAGCTTCCCCAGACTTCCTGGCTTAAATATGCTCGCACATCCTTTTGTAACTATACTATGTTTAAGTAGTGCGTTGCTATGTAATGTAGTTTACCCGTTTGAAATTTGCGACTTTTGTCTGCTCTGTTTATAATGGTTTTGTCTTCCTGATGCCCACCAATGGAATGAAAGGGAATTAAAGAAATACCTATGATGTTCAGAATTAGAGACCATTTTCTCCTACTTTGGTACAAACGCATCTGTTTTTAACAACAGCAAGATGACGATTATGTTGTTCATTACTAACCAAGTAACATCTGATTTATATTTTATTCTTGCTTAAGCAATGTCAAACCTTTTGTATTTTTCCAAATAAAGTAAGCTGCATTCTAAGGAGATTAATTAAGAGTTTAACAACGTTACCAACATAAGAAGATAAATGAGACAGGAGATAGATCTTCCAAAG
This sequence comes from Striga asiatica, assembly GCA_008636005.1. Lineage (NCBI taxonomy): Eukaryota > Viridiplantae > Streptophyta > Magnoliopsida > Lamiales > Orobanchaceae > Striga > Striga asiatica. The sequence continues at coordinate 349,129 of BKCP01007015.1, read as the reverse complement.
AAAGAATTTCGCTGATGATAAAGTCCTAATGGGTGATTGTTTACGGATTTAATTAATTTTTATTTGATTTGTTTTTTAACTATAATTAATTTTAAAAAAAAAATTGGTATAGTTAGTTGCTAGTGGATATATTAAAATAATATTAAAATAAAATAATTAAAATTGATTTGATCTAAAGTAAGGGAAAAATGATTGGAAGTGCTATATAGTTAAAATTATGTGAAGGGATGAATAATGAATTGAAGTTGATGTGATGTGTAAGAATGATTGGTTGATATTATTTAATTATATTGATAATATTGAGGATAGTAGGGTTTGGTTAGTTAAATTTAAGTTTTGATTGTTTTTTTTTTTTAATTGAAACAATAAACAATTACCCCCTAAGTAGCTAGTTTATGGGCAATAATATTTTGATCCTTATTAAATGACTACAAAAATCACAAGTATTTAAGGTTAACTAGTAAAGTGCACGTGCGATGCACGTGGTGACGAATGTTTTTTGCCGATTAATTTTAGTAAGATAAATTAATTAATTTATTAAACATATGATTGCAATAAGAAAAAATACAATGTAGATTAAATAAACTCTTCATTATTTTTTTTTCAAAAATAATATAATGATGTCGCAATATAAAAAAAATTTAAATAATATATTATAACCCCAACAAAAATATATGAAAATGAGTCCATAATAAAAAAAATACTAAATAAGGATCTAATGTATATTATAGATGCATGAGTTCTTTTATTTATTTATGTAGATTCAAGAGTGATTTTATTTCATTCTAATTTGATGTTCTCATAAGAAACATTTATACTCGTTGTATTCCAATACATCAATAGTATTGTTAATTTTTTCTTAATTGATTTGTTAAAACGTGTGTTTTATTCAACACTTAGAGATACTTTAGCCAAACATATAGTCAAACTTCATGATTGTATGATCATTATAAAGTATATTTACTAACAGTTCATAAATATCTCTGTGATATAACCAACTGTATCATTAGAGTTCTTGATACTTGTGTCATTAAAATTCTTGATATTTTTTTAATCATTGTGTAAAATACTCTCTCTCTCTTTCTCTCTCTCTCTCTCTCTCTCCATATAACAAATTGGTACTTACTCCATGGGGTAAGTACGAATTTAATCTCTAAATAAAAATTGATTTTCCAAAATCATGTACTTCTCCGAAGTTGCTAAATTATTTTTTAAAATTATCACACATCACATTAAAATACGTATTCTAAAGTAATTGTACATATGATCGAGCACAATACACAATTAAAATAGAGAAATTGGTACTTACTCCATGGGGTGGAAACGAATTTAATCTCTAAATAAAAGTTAATTTTTCAAAATCATGTACTTCTTCGAAGTCGCTAAATTATTTTTTAAAATTATCACACATCACATTAAAATGCGTATTCTAAAGTAATTTCACATATGATCGAGCCCAATACACAATTAAGATTGTAAATATTCTATCAAAAGTGAACTTATTCAATCATTCAAAAATAATTTAATCATAATCAAACATTCCCTTTTCAATGTTATTTATTTGGACGATAGATGAACTACATAACCTATTATTTGCAATTTGCATATCATTGAACATTTTGGTTGTTGCAATGATTTTAGAGTTATTTATCATAAAACATTTCACATTCGTTTGGATTACTTGCAATATTTATGCGTCTAATAATTTATTTAATGCATTTATTGTCCACTTTTTGTATCATAACTAATGCTTCGAAAATTCAAGATAATGATCATTTCTTGATTCTTCAATAATAACAAAACAAAACAAAACAATGAGACAATATTGAGACGCATATTATCTGTCAAAATATTTTAGATGAGAAGAATTTGAATTCTATTATATTATGATACTCTTAGTCATTTGTTAACTTTACTATTATGAAGTCATTATTAAAGTTCCTGGTTTATATTATTATAATATCGAATCACTATTTATGAGAACCAATTTCTTATAGATAACATATATTTAAATGCTAGCAACAAAAAAGTAGTAATTTTCAAAGATTTTTGTTTCTTAATATTGGTATTCATACTTTTCTAAAAAAGTTCTGACCGTTTCTTTTCCCCATTGCATTACTATTTGTTTTATTTGTTTTTTATTTTATTCACAAATAATATTTTATTTGTTGAAAAAATTAGAGCACATTTATACACATTGAGTTTTTTTTTTCTTACGTGTTTGATAGTAATAATATATTTGACAAAAATGTACTTTTATATTGTTTATAAAATTAAAAAGTTTTTGGATTTTTTTCCATTGATGATAAACTCCTAAGTAACTAATTTATTTTCATATCCACAAAAAATATATTTTTAAAACCATTATGGTGTTCTCTTTCAAGCAATAATTGCATAATAGTTTAACATACAACTCATTTATTTTTTCTTTTAATTCATATAGTTAATATTGGTAATAGATGTACGTTTACATCCAATTACACTTTTTTCTTATTATTGAATATTTAAAATCCATGTAAGAAAAATGTACCACAAGTTTATCCAATATTATTTTATAGTTAATAAAATTGAGTTAACATGGATCTATAAATTGGTATATATTATTTTAAATTGGTCTATGTATATATATATATATTTTATTTACAATACATTTGTCAAATCAAACATCATGAGAAAAAAATGATGTGATATATTAAATATAAAAGTGAAACAAAAAAAATATTAAGTATTTCAAAATTTAAACTTTTAATGGTAAAATTTAATTAAATTGTTAACTAAAAAGATGATGACTAACATATATATTTCTAACACAAAAAGATAAATATAGTTTTTACAAATGTGCATCTCAAGTATGTTTTACATTTATCATTCGCTAGCTTCAATTGATATGGGACATTTACTAATTTTATTGAGCTATAATCTTGCTCATTGTGTAGTTTTACCTTTTCATCATGTAGAACAATATTCTTACCTCTTGTTTAGTATTAGTCTTACCTTTTTATTACATTGAACATCATTCTTACTTCTTGTTTAGTTGTTATAATACTAATAAAATAATTAACTGCACACAATATTATATATAGTGCTTTTTTTTTTTTATTTGGAGTCATACTTTTACTGCAAGAAAATGATGAAATTCTAATGAAAGCATGTTACAACGGAATTTCAACAACAACTCTAATGAATATTTCAATGTTACAATTCTCGTTTGAATTTTTCAATGAATATTTTAACAAAAATACTTTGTTAGAATTATGGGCAGATCCATGTTTGTCTAATATTCCCGACACAGGCCTCATCCCAAAACATATAGTATAAGATATCTAACAAAAATTATGGGAACATTTTTTATAATTTTAATCATGCCCTTTATTTAAAAAATAAAATTAAACGAAAGAAAGATAAATAATAAATTAATTTAAAACTCAATCAATTATAATTTAGTTCAACTCATAACTATATCAAAGATATAATATAAATGCAATATTACAACTAAACGAAATATAATAGTTATCAAAATTTACAATTGTACGCTCTATTCTCTATTTTCTTTTTAATCTTGATGTTAGCTTATATTCTCTCTTTTGTGACATAATTTTATCTAACTTTAAAAAATATTTTTATATCTTTTTTAACTATATGTAGAATTTTAGTTATATATTCGTAATTTATACATTCATCAATTATATTGTCAAGTCAACTATACTATAACATAAAATATTCGTTCATAATTTTTTTAAAAAAATATAATATTTTTTTATTATTTTCATATGCCGAATTGAGAAAAAAATATTCTTTTCTTTTTAATATTATTGAACATATTGTTATTGTATTAATGTGTAAAAAAAAGTATTACATATGAGAGATGATAAATAATAAAAACTATAATTTCTAAATTGTAATGGCATTATGTTATTTTGATGGTACACTTATTAATCCACAAAAGTTCTATTGTAATTTAATTTGATCTCTATTGGAACAACATTATTTTTTCGTTATTACATTTTCTCATATTTATTAGTAAGTATTAAAACTTAGTTATATTTTTAATATTATGTATCAGATTTAATATTTTATTACTTTATATTGTTCTTTCATATGTTATATATATATATATATATATATATATATATATAACCTTTAGATTTGTTAAAAAATACATAAAATTAAGTATATAACTTTTTTGGGGTCTTATTATATCCATTATAGTTGTACATCTATATAATATATTATATATATAATTATAGTTTTATCATTAATATTATACTCAAATATTAAAAAAAATATGTACATTTTTTTTTAATAAAAAGTTGGTTAGCTTATTCGGTCGTTGGCTGTATATTCGGCTGAATAGTTGTTATCTAGTCTTGTTTTGTTATTAATATAAGTCCTTTTTATCGTTCTGTTTCAAAAAAAGATACGTGAGTAATGGTACTATATGAATATAATTTCTTGATAAAAATTTATTTCTTTTCAGCGTGTATAGACATATTATAGTTCTCTAGATATTTTGAATTAATTTTAAAGATAATGACCAATAAAAGTATATACAACTATTGTCTATCACCTAAAACTTACACCTAGAATTAATAAGAACAAAAAATTAACAAGCGTTTAACAACTCAGCTCGTTTACATCAATAAGTACAAGTTTTAAAAGTTTGATCTTTATTTTTATTAACCATAACATTTTATTTATTATTTTTTTCTCATATTTTTTAGTAAGTGTTACAACTTAAGTGTATTTTAATATTATTTATCAAATTTAATATGTTTTTCCTTTATATTGTTATTTTATATGTTTTAATATATATATATATATATATATATATATATATATATTCCTTTATGATGTTTTTTTTCCTTAATATATTTGTTAGAAGAATATATAAAATTAAATATAGAACCTTTTGGGACAGTTGTCTTATTATAATCAATTAATTGTAAATATTTGATTTTATTATATATAATTACATTTTTCTCATTAATATTATACTCAAATATAAAAAAATTAATTATGTACTTTTTTTTAATAAAAAATTACTTTATTAAAATAATACAGATAAATAGATAAATAAGTAATGGTAATATATCGATATAATTTATTGCTAAAATTAATTAATTTTCAACGTATATGTGCATATCATGATTTTCTAATTGTTTTTTAATTAATTTATAGATAATCATGTAATCTAAATTAAATCATATTGCTCAAGCAGTATACATTTGAAATAAAAATAAAATAGTATGGGTTTTAGTATTATGCATTTCATAAAAGTAGATTAGAAGTTTACACTTCAAAACAATCATTCAACAATTAATTTTTCATACACTACATTACTTTTACAGGTTATTTTGAAAAAAAAAATGTTTTTATAATTTATGGGTGTTGTGAGGAAAACATTATCGATTTTATTTTTTTTAGTTATAGCTATTAATAATAGATGAGTAATGATGATATATGATATAATTTATTGGTAAAAATTAAATAATTTTCAGCGTATAAGCATATGATGATTCTCTAGACATCTTAACTAATTCGTAGATAATTATATGATCAAACTTAAATCATGCTGCTCAAGCAATATCCCATTCGACTAAAAAATAGATTGGATTTAAGTATTATATAATTACATAAAATTACAAATCTTATTTTAAGTAAAAAAATTAAGTATTTTAGAGTTTAGGTTGCAAAATAATTATTCAACAATTTATTTCTCATACTATTACACAATTTACTTTTTTTTTTTCTAATTTATTATGGAAAAAATATATTAACTTTTTATTTGACATATTTTTAATGTCAAATTAGTAATATACTAATACTTATTTAATATTTAATTAATTAAATACAATTACACAAACCAAATATTCTAGACTAAAGTGCAATTTCTATTCTACTTCTAAATATAAGAGTTTACTTTCTTAAATAATGAAGTAGCTAAATGAAATTGTTCAACTTAGCTAGTTTGTAAGATAATGTATAAAATTATATTAAAAACAAGAATTTTTTACAACAATTCTATATCTTTTCAAAACTTTGTTGTTTAGGTTGATGTTGGGTTGATTTTTGGGAGATATGTGGAAGAAAGCCATTTCGTGATAAAGAATGGTGCGTGAATATTTTATTTGATTTTTAGGAGATGTGAAATGTATTGTTCTTGTATTTGTATTTAATAAATTAAGCATTAGTTATTAATTAAAAATATAAGATATGATGGGTATTAGTGTATTACTTATTTGCCATTAAAAAAACATGTTAAAGTAAGGGTTTTTTAGGTAATTCATTTTTTTAATTAAAAATATAAATAAAATATGATTAGTGTATTACTAATTTGCCATTAAAAATATGTCAAAGTAAGGTTATTTTAGATAGTTCATATTTTTACAAAAACACTCGTCCTTTTAGAGTAGTATAGATAGATATAGATATAGATAAGAGGGATATGACGTTCGAAAAAACGTTACTAAAGAGTCAGTCGGAGAAGGATCGGACAAACCACAAATCGTAGAGAAGGCACCCGTGTTGAGAAATTGAAGCGAAAATCCCGAACAAGAGCAAATCGGAGTCCACATCTGAGTGCACGAGCTTCGACGACAATAGGTGGGAAAGATTCAAAGCCCATTACGAACCTTTTGAATTGCATATCAATCCCTCCAAGACGATCGATGAATCGTAGAATAAAGTGAGGCCACCAAGTGTCAATTGTCGTCGGAAAGCAATGATCGTTCAACAAAGATACACCATGAGCTCATTTTATTATTAAACTCTTTCAACTACGCAGCCCCTGCAACCCATATTTGATTCATGCTTTTTCCTTTCATCCACTTCTGATACGCTTCCTTTCATGATAGATGATCCACAAAAAATATGTGAATATTGGGAACTCATCCCCTGATCACTGTCTACAATCTCACAGAAAATAAAGTAAAATATCTTACCTTGTAAACGAGCAACGATGTCCCACCAGCCAGCAACCTTCTGTAATTTCTGAGCCCATTCACATTCGAAGAATACATGAACATTTGATTCCCAACACATACATCTGGAATATTTGGCTTACACATTGAGATGTCGCAAAGACAAGTTTTTAGCTGAAGGGATTGTCGAATGGCTCTGTTTTAATTAAAAAAAATTAATCTTGAGTAAAATATTCATTTTCATAGTGCTTTCCACCATCAATTTTTTGAAGTAGATCTAGGTTCAAAAGAGTCGATGGAATGATATTTTAAGCAAATGATATCCATTATTTACCGTGTAATCCCTATTTATGGTGTAATGCCAGATAATGCGATCGGGGCTATGCCTCACGCTGAGAGAATTTGAGAGAATTTTGCTCCATCTATTAGCATAAATATTCGATCAAATTATAATTCCATTCTCCATTCAGCTCAATTATCACACACTCGTTCAATTCCCACAAAAAATTGCAAAGAAAGGTCGAAATCTCTAAAATTGGGTATCTACGAGTCCGAATAAACTTTGATTGAAGAAACATCGCCTACTCTCCACCGCATACATTATTGAATTACTTCACGGCCCTACAAGAGACTTCTTCAGATGGAGGAAAATCTAGGCTAGCCTCTGGCCTTGATAAAGTGGTTGGACGGAAAGTACTTCGCTTTACGTACTCTGGACACCAGGGAATCTAGATATATGAGCACTCTCCATGCTTATTTTCCCTACAATGCCTGATTAAATAGTTGAAATTCTATGAACCCCAAACTGTTGTTGATACCAAATTTTGGCCTCGACTATTAAAATATTACCCATGGATATATACTAAATCAATTGTTTTATTTTAGAGCTTAAAAATAAGACCGTTTGTGATAATATCGAGCCCATTAAACATTTATATATATATCCCCGTTGATGGACCTGGATAGATAAGTCTGAGGGGACGCTACTATTATTTTCTCTCTTTTATCTGCTACAGAAAGAGGGACCGCTTCTCTTTTGTTCTTCTTATCCCATATTTTTTCTTACACAGAGGAAGGGAAGGGAATTCTTCAAGTTTATTATTCATTCAATTTAAAGAAATATATACAAAAATTCCAATATACATAAACACAGGAGAATCCTTTCCTTCAACAGCAAAATAGAGATAATTTTTCTTCCTTTTACTACAAAGAACAACAACAGATTACACAGCCCCTATTTCTTCAATTTTTCTTTATTTACACAAAAAACACACCAAAAAATACATACCGAAAAATATACAATAAATTTCTACGAATACTCCATGTTGACCAAATTTCGTGCATCAACAACTGTCTTTACATTTTGACATAGTTAGTCTGCTCCATTTTACCCAAGCCAACTTTCTTTCACTATCTTGGGAACCCCACTAGAAATTGAGCCAACTTTCTACGAATAATATATGGGGATAGATTGCACTATTGCCTTAATAATAATTTCTCACCCAACTGACGAGAATAGATTGCACCTCCAATGATGGAGTCACTTCCAGATTTTCTCCCGAATAGCAGCAAAGACCTCATTATTTTCCCTACCAATCATAGATGTAAACCCAGGTAAGTGTCATGAGAAGAAGGAGAAAGAATACCCTAGTTCAAGCATAAGGCCCGACGCAAGTCCTGAGGCATATTAGGTGAAAATCAAAGAACAATTTTCTCCATATTTATTTTTTGACCCAATGAAGCTTCACATAGACTCAAAATGCTGACAACTATGGGTGTTGCTAAATACCGCACCCCAATTTACACTTTTGCCCTTTTTATAAAAAAAAAAAAGAAAAAAAA
>BKCP01007015.1:312635-332516 GCA_008636005.1 Striga asiatica | reverse complement strand
CNNACATTCCGAGATGCGACGGTTGCAGGATGGGATGATCAGTATCAGACAAGGATCGAGTATTGGCGGCATATTCGTATAGGAACTGAAGTTTGATATATTATGATATTCGACTTATGTTTGTTGCGATTGATGACATTCATTATATTATTATGCATTATGATAGATATATTGTGATATTTGACAGTATTTACCGTTTCACGTGATATTATGGAATTTTTGAGTTGGATTGTGGTATAACATTTGGAAATAAATGAAAATAAAATGAAGCAACAACAGTTAAAAAAAAAAGAAAAGAAAAAAACAATTCAAATAACATTCATCGTACAACAAAATCCAAAATAAAATAAAAAAATATATATTTATTACATCAACGCTGCGCCCTTTCCCAATCCGCCTTAATTAGGGCCAGCGTATCTGCATGACGCGCCGCCACAACAGTATCAACAACCTCTAAATCCCGCAGGAGGTCTGATGATGCGGAGAATAACCGATTCACCCACTACACATAAAAGCAGAAGTAAAAATATTATCACATATATATTAAAAAACGACTTACTATTTTAATGAAAGCACAATAACTAAAATTTGGTAAACGACTTACATAACCGGTGTTGGCGCGCGAAGGGACGGCTTCGTCGTCCGGCAGACTGTCAGGCAAGAGTCTAGGATGAGAAAACTGATCGTACCATTGCTGGTACTACTCATGGGCCTCCCCTAGATCATCTGCGGTGGTCGGAGTACAATGAGTCAAGTTTATAGAATGCAGCTGCGGGAACTGGTCCCAGTGATCCACTGCAGTAGTATTCGCATGCTCAACCCTGTACAACCTAGAGTTCCAGGCACGGACTGCCTTGAGAGGACGATCTATGCGGGGAGGGACAGTCTGCACGTAGCCCAACTGACGCAACCACCGCAGAGGCATGTACGGCTCCACAATATCCCGGTACCTAAGGCATCCGTTATAAAGGGTCCTAGGCTCGATGTCATGTGGCCGGCGGTCGTAGGGCAGCCAGTTCACCTGTTCACAATTGCATAAAAACATTTATTGAAACAATTCAATTATTCCAAATAACTTTCAACTAAATGTAAATAAAATAACTTGACGCACCTCGGCGGCGGTGAGAATGTCAAGCTGCCTACGGAAAGCTTTGAGGCGCGCATCTGACCTCTCTGTCACCGCCACGCTCCACGAGACTGATCGGGCGACACAGCCAGGCTCGGGGATCATACGTGCTCGCTGGGGTCGGAAGGTGGGGAAGTACTCATATATCCAGGACTGCATGAGAGTCAAGCAGTCAGACACTCCCTGTGAGTCCCCCCTGCTGGCAATACCTAACTGTCTGTACAGGTATGCCAGCGCAGCCGAGCCCCAAGAGTAAGTCCCAACTTCCCGTACCTTGTCCATCATCTCGTGCAGGAGTTTGGGACTTACCCTGTTACCACTCTTGTCCACAAACAAGGTGGTACCGAGCAGCACCCACAACCAGCCAATAGCCACATGCTCAGCCGACCGAGCTGCGCCATTCTTTATCAATGCTTCAAAAACGGCTTGATTTGTCACAGACCCGTGATCCCAAAGACGCGTCATCAGATGACTCTGGTCCACCCCGAGGATCTCCATGCAGTTCGACTGGCAGGTCAGGCCGTCGGGGTCCACACTGACAACCGCTGCATCCACAGGAACACCCAAAATGGCCCTCATGTCGTGCAGCATGATACTCATTTCACCAAAAGGCAGGTGAAACGAGTTGGTATCCGGCTGCCAGCGCTCCACAAATGCAGAAATGAGTGGAATGTCGACGTGAGTATGCATGCTGGATGCCAAATGTGACAGCCCGGTCTGAACGATCATATCACGCGCATCCTGGACCATCGTTTCGAGCCAGCCCCTCAATTCACCGTGCGCGCCCTGCCTGTTTTGGCATTTAAGCATGCCTCTGAACTCTCCAGTCCACATACGGGAGGCTACGTGCCCTAGAAAACTAGGGATAACACTCCCGTCAACGGGGCCACCGGGCACTGGGGCTGTAACGATCCAGGGGTCATTCTTCGGCCGTTTGCTACTCGCACCTGTATTAGAATAGAACAATCAATATATATACGACATATTGTGACTGACCGTATCAATTATTTAATAAAAAAACATAAAATGGTAAACAACAATAAATACGTAAATCATTTACCTGAGGAAGATCCAGCACCCGCAAAACGACCCCCACCCTGTCGTGGAGGATTAACTCCAATGAGTCTTTTACCTGCACCGGCTGCAGGTGTAGGTGCAGGTGCAGGTGCAGGACCCTGTGGCCGCTCTGGCTGTGCCTGTGGGTCAAGAGATACAATGTCCTGCTCAGCTGCCACATAGTCGGAGTCAAATGTCTCGTCATCCCCATCACCACCATCATCATCATCATCATCATCATCATCATTCGCCGGAGTTCTGACTGCCGACTCAGAAGAATAACCCTGCGACCGAGTGATACGTATCCGAGGGAGACGTTCCGAACTGACAGGTACGAGTGACCCAGACTGCTGACCACTCTGTATCGGACGAACGAGACCTCCCGAACTGCCAGCCATGACTGAGCCTGACTGCCAACCGAACTGCTGACCACTCTGTATCGGACGAACGAGACCTCCCGAACTGCCAGCCATGACTGAGCCAGACTGCTGACCGAACTGCTGACCACTCTGTATCAGAGGGGGACCTCCCGAAGTGGCAGGAATGAGTGGCCCTGACTGTTGACCGATCTGTATCGGACGAACGGGAGGTCTCAAACCGCCAGTCTGCCCAAGCTGTACCAGGAGAGCCTCACGACGCCTCTCCTCCATCTCCCGCCGAGCGGAAGCATCCACACAACGACTATACGTGTGTCGGGGTCCAGAACCCTCAAACTCGGCAACATGCTCATCCTATTAATTAGTAAACAAAATTTTTTAATTCATTAGTATAAAATTATAAATTGATCATAAAATTATAAATAGTAGTATAAATTATTAATATAATTCAATTATTAATATATTTTAATTAATAATATATACATACATATATTTTTATTTTTTTTTACGAAACGATAGAAGATATTATATAACAAAAACGCACAAATGTGCAAAGTACACAGTCCATGGCTGAATAATACAGCCAACAGCTGAATAAAACTGGGAGGACAGGTCTAAAAGACCGCCTAGAGACGACTAGCAACGCTAGAAAAAAAACTCACAATGACACAACACCAACGACCTAAATGCGGAACGACCCCAAACGAGGTAATGTGGAACGACCCCCAACGAGGTAATGTGGGACGACTCCAACGGAGTAATCCCTTCACAGGGGTCAAGTGACCCAAACCTAAAATACAAGACAGACACAAACAGACTAATCCAAACCGAACCAAAACACAAACATAGATAACAAGAACACAAAAACACAAAATAAATAAACTAAAAGCCTAAACAAGGAACAAATTAAGCCCTTCCCCAGCAGAACATCAAGTCGAACCAGTGGATGAACCATCAATTTCAGGGAGAGATCCAAAAGCCCATGAACAGCCACCGAAACTGCCAACCGGCCTATACAAGCAGCCGAACCCGAACACCAAACCAATCCCCAAAACGACGCACCTCCAATCTCAAGGAACATCAAACAGACTCCCCACACCGGCACCACCAGAAACACGTCTAACACCACTAGCCGGGTCCGGTAGCACCAAAGCTCCTCGTTCCCAACACCAGAGAAAAACGAGGGGGTGGGAGCAATACAGTTCCTCGACTCCGACTACCCCGACATAATGCGTCACAGCAGACGGATCCCAGCCCCACCCGCTGACCCGCCCCTCCCCCAACACCATCCCTGTCACGCCAGCAACCAGAGATCCCAAACGGTCCGTAAGCCTCGCCGGAAAGGAGAAGGTCGACCGAGGAGACGACCGAGAAGACGCCTCTAAGCACGGACCAAAAGAATCAATAGTCTTACCTCCACCAATCACCATCCCTCCGATGACCAAGGAAGAACCACCAATCGCGGACCAGTTGGGGACGAAGCAAAATGGATTAATTTGTTTACTTAATTAGATGCATAATACATCAAGTGTCGTATCAATCGCGCTTTACAGTTTTTTAACTTTATATGTAACTTTATAATTTATATAAATAATTATTTATTTTTATTACATTGACAACACACCAATTATATGTGAAATAAATATTATTTTTAAAAGACTACATACTGATTTCTATTACATTATAATATAATTTATAGTTTTATTTGAGATAATTTAATTGAGTTTGATAAATAAATTTAAATTTTATTTATAAGGATATATATTACTGATTTGTATAATATATATATATATATATATATAGTAAAATACAAACTGACTTCATAATATCAATTCAAATGTAACACACTAATTAAGATTTTTTTTCTTGACAATATTAACCTTATTTAATGGATGTAATGGGATGATTGATGAGATATGAAGAGACACTGGGTATTAGATGGAGGGTTAAAAATGGAAAATATGAACAAAATATCTAAAACGACATTTATTTTATCAATGATTAATTAAGCTAAAGTGACAAATAATAAAAATAGGAGGGATTATATATTATTATATATTTTAGTATGACACATGTTACTTGTGCGACTTATATGTGTTATATTAAAATAAATTTCCTACCTTATAACATATAACTACATTAAACATAAATATATTGATTGATAAATAATTTTATTTCTAAATTAATTTTAATAAATAATTTTATTATTATTATAAAGATAAATATAATATATTTGTTTTATATATACAATATGAATGTCAAATCGAAGCTCATCAAAAGATGATTAATTTGATATATTATATATGTAAAATCGATAAGAAATACAAAAGTTATCAATTTTTAAAATATATTTGCAATTCAATGGTTATAATAGGAAATGATATTAAAATACAATTAATACAAATATTAATATATATCCAAGCCTAACTCGAAAGCATGAGAGTTTGCCACGTAGGCTCAGCGCATTTTGAATTATATATAGAGAGAATGTTTGATATAAGAGTTAAATAAAAAATATGTATACTTAATAGTTGTTGATCTAAAAATAATGTGATGTATAAAGCAATATGATGTGACAAAAGACAAACACTATTACGTAAAATTTTATGTCACTAACTCACTGTAGCATGAGGCCTAGCTTGACAATCAGATCAACCCTTTCAAGTTTTTTTTTCTCCAATAATTATATTAATCCACCCTTCCAAGTTCAAACCCAAAAATAAATAAGTAAATAAATAAAAGTGTTTTAGTATTATTAAAAATAAGAACATTAAGATTGTTGTTTGATAGGTCCAAAGGTCAGATAAATATACTCTATTGAATTTACCGTAAAAATAACGAAAGTATAATATTTTTATAGCATAAGTATATATTTGTACTAAAATTATATGGGACTATAGTTCTTATACTATAATTTTGTAAATATAAAAGCTCAAAAATTTTCTATTTCATCTTGATTTTGTCTTTACCCTCTCCCTCCTCTTTCCCCAACCTCCCCCATTTCCCACTCTCTCTCTCTCAGTGTCCCACATTCTAAATCTAGGGTTTTATTTTCCCTTTTCCTTTTTTCTCCCCTGTTGTCAGTCGTAGTTGAAACTAGCTGTTGAATTCTAAGGCTGAGAGCTTTGAGTGGTTAGGTAAAGATGGGATTTTTTTCCCCTACATTTTTAAAATAAGCTGTGTTTTTGCTTTTGACGTTCAATTGTCCGGGATTCAAGCTTTTTGAGTTCTTCTGCTTGTGCTTTGAAGTTTGAAGTATCTCTGCCAGGTTAAGACCAAAAGCTTGTATTTTTTATCATCTTTTGGCCCCATAACGCCTGAAATGTTGAAACCCTCTAATAAAGCTTGAATACTTTCCTGCTGTGTTGCCTTAATTCTGTTTCATAGCTTGTTTTTATCTTGTTTTATTTGGTGGGTCAGTTTCAGATTTGCTTCAAAGGTGCATACAACTGGTTTTGTCCTTTAAAAAAACAAGTACTTTCAGGTTGTAAATATTACTGAACCTTTAGTGCAATTTGCCCAGAAGTAAATGAATGGATGGGAGAGAAGGGATGACTGCACAAAGCTCATCGTCATACTACCTCAACAATAGAGATGGGCTTGGTGGTTTAGGGCCCGGGCCCAGGCCCGGTGCTCGTGGCCCGGGAGTAGGACTACATGCACCACAGCCCGTTTACGCAAATCTCTCTAGCCACCCAAACATCGCCTTGCGCCCAGATGCAGGGATAACTGGGAATGCTGTAGGTGGATCCTCAGCATTCCATGTTGAGAACTCATTTCATAATAATAATAATAATAATAATAATAATAATAGTGATGATAATAATAATTACACTCGAGAGATGGGTATTGGCGTTGTTGCATCTGGTGGGTCCCACGGAGGTATTGAGACAGTGAAGAAGAAGAGGGGTAGGCCGAGGAAGTACGGGCCCGAAGGCCCACCGCCTAAAGTGTCTTTGAAATTGTCGTCGCATATTCCAAAAATGCCCTCGTCGTTTGATCCTAACACGTTGGGGGAGAAAGCAAGACGAGGGAGGCCGCCCGGGACTGGGTGGAAACAGAAACTTGCTCCTCTTGGTGAGTTACTTTTTGCTCGGAATGTATCACGAACGTTTTAGTTTTGAAAATTTAGTCGTTTGTCTTCATTTGTGACTTGGCCGTTTGAGTTTTGATGTAAGAATTTGTCCCGCGTGATTTTTTTTATTAAAATAAAAATAAAAAAATAAAATGAAGTTTTGAGTAATTTAAGTAAAATATAGCTCATGAACAAGATTAAGAACAAAAGATTGTTGATTTAGAGGGCGAATATAACTCTTGTAATTTTGTTTTGGATACGTTACCTCTGTGTTGTTGCAGGTGTGAGTCTTCATTTTCTACATAGATTTTATATCTTAAGCTTCTCAGGGATGTGATTATTTTGTGATAGTCTCATCTTTATAACAGTTTGTTTTTTAACTATGAGGTTCGTGTCCATTTTAGATAACTTGCCATGTTTATTCTTGTAATTGAATCAGGCGATTGGATGAACAGCTCAGCTGGACAGGCTTTTACGCCCCATGTTCTTCACATAGGAATTGGAGAGGTATGGCCTTAACAGTATCAATGTAATTATCACTATTGTGCCCTTTTTAAACTAAGCGTTTAGTGACAAACGACGAATTAAACTTTGGATGAATATGATGCATGGTTGAGAAAATCCTGGTTGTAAAAGTCTCGAAGCTTTATACATATGTTTTTATCCCCTAATATTATATAGTTGGTCTATTTTGTTTTACCATTTTTGTTTGTTTTAGACGTGAATGATGATGTAATTCATTAGTCTGTCAATTTTTTTTTCCTTTCCTGGTGAAATACAACAGTAAATATTTATGAATGATGCCAAAGTATTATTAAATTCTAATTTCATGCAGGACATTTCAGCAAAAATATTGGCATTTGCGCAACAGAGATCTAGAGCTTTATGCATAATGTCAGGAAGTGGATCGGTTTCTGTAGTGACACTAAAGCAACCTGCAAATCCTTCTAGCACCGTGACTTTTGAGGTTTATATTGCTTTATATTATGTATGCTATCTTACGTAGAAGTTCAATTTGTTGCTTGGTCGATTCAAAGGTTCCTAATTATATTGAAAGGATAATAGTAGAAGTTCAATTTGTTGCTTGATCGATTCAAAGGTTCCTAATTATATTGAAAGGATAATAATAGTCTTACCGATCGTAAAACTAAATTGTGAAGAATTGTCATCTCATGCTTAAGGATAACAGTCTTATTGATTCAACTGGAACTAACATGTCTCGTTTTTTTTTTTTTTGGNGATTCTATGCCTGTCTGGTTCTTACTTGGTGGCTGAGAGTGGCGGGCCCCACTCCCGAACAGGTGGTATTAGCATATCTGTGTGTAATCCTGATGGCCATATGCTTGGGGGTTCAATAGGCGGCCGACTTATTGCAGCTAATAACGTGCAGGTTTTGCACTCGACAAAAATGAATTCACCTTTAATAAGAGAAAATTTTGGTTTATGTGCAACGTGCATTTACAGATTTATTTATTTATTTATATATATAATTTTTTAATGTGTATTTTGTGCAGGTGGTGGGGTGCAGCTTTGTGTACGATGCTACAAAGGCAAAGACCAAACCCGAGTCCCGAATAACGAACGAAAGGAAACTTCTAGAACAATCTTCTGAAGAGGCGTACACCCCTTATAGTGCTGCTGCCTCTAGCCAAAATCCTAATTTTGGGCCGAGTGCTTGGCAGCTAAGTTCACGACAGGACATAAAGAGATCACAAGAGGATATTGACCTGACTCGCGGATAATTTATGATGATGATGATGATAAAATGTGCTATTATGAATTCTCTGTATATATGTGGAAATGAGAAAATGTGCGAGTGTTTGAGTTGTGCTAATGTATGATTGTATCGAAATTCAACCTGTAGGATCTTAAGAAAGTAGGAGAGACTAGTAGAGTTTGATAGTCTGTTGAAGTTTAAGCAAGGATGTATTGTTCTAAATTTATAATAGGTGTAAGTGATGTTGTGTTAATGGATTGTATTGGTAAAAAAAAAAAAAAAAATTGGGATTTTTTCTTTTCCATTGAAAACACTAGTTGGTTGTGCATAGCTTTTTAACCTTGTAATGTTTAACTTGGAAAATTTTCGATTAGCAGGGAAATTCTTCATAATTAAATTTGAAAATTAGGGGAATTGAGTTCAATTTTACTACTAGTGGTTAATGTAGTTACACTTAAATCAGAAGGCCAAGATTTTATGCCAACAGTGGTATTCCTTAGCTTGAATTACCTGTAACTTTCAGATTTTTCAGGCGACTTCCCAATTTTGTTCACTGGATATGGGTTTTAGGGGGAAAAAAGAAACAATACTTCCAATGGAGACAAAGACATTTTCATCTTACTTATATTTCCTCATTTTCATTACCAATAAATTTGGTTTCCTATTTCCATCTTTTCCTTCATTTTCCCCTTCTCAGAGTTCCAGGTTACAATTATAATATCCAATCCTGAGAAAACTGGATGAGATTCCAATTTTTTTTAGGTTAAAAAAGAAGCTCAAATCATTTTACACTTACCATTTCTGATGATATTACAAGAAGTCCAAGATAATTATAATTACAAGAAGTCTCGATCTTCTAGCCATTTAAAGTTGATAACCGACTAGTCGAGCATCAATAGGACCCGAGGTAGCAAGGGTTATGAAAAAACACGTTTTTTCCTTTACGACCCCAATAGATTTAGAATATCCCTCTGCAATCAGAGCATTTAGAATGACCAATCAATACCCACATCTTTTGTTCTGTTATGAACCGAGTAAAAGCAAATTATTATTTTATATATATGAAATGGATTGAAAGATGTTATGTTATGTACCTCGATCGTGAGAGGTGAGGTCGTGGGGTAATAACGATCAACAGGCTGCCCATTCTTATCTACCAAAAACTTTGCAAAATTCCACTGGATATCGTCCTTAAAGATTCCCCATTTGCCCGACTTTAAGAACTTGTACAGTGGAGCAGCATTTTCACCATTCACCTCAATCTTGTGCCAACACCAATCATTTCAAAATCGATCGATGATTGTTTTGTTTTATAAAAATGTTGTGTGTGTGTGTGTGATAAAGAAAATGTTGAAACACATAAAACCAGATGCATGACACGAAATCTCAAATGGAAGGATTATTCGACAGATGCCTGAAAAGATTTTCCGGGTGGTATTTGGATTTTTACCTTAGCAAAGATGGGGAAATTGGACTTGAATCGAGTGCAAACAAAGTCGAGAATTTGATCATTGCTTCCAGGTTCTTCTTCACCAAACTGGTTGCACGGGAAAGCTAAAATCTCGAGGCCTGCATCGAAAATAGACCAGCAAACGAGTTCTCATAAAATTCAAGAGGTAAAGGAAAAAAGTAAATAAACCAAGAATGAGATTGATCAATCGCATAATACTAATCACATTTATATTTATTTCTTACTCTTTCCTTCCCAACTTCAAATGACTAGACACAAAAATGTAAAAAGAATTCAAGGAGTTATATTTCGTCTCACACCCGGATTGAAATAGTTGTCTACATACATATAAGAGTGGACGTAAATCCGAAAAAACATACCTTGATCTCTGTACTTTTCATACAGCTGATTTAGCTCGGTATAGTTTGAATTTGTCATCCCACTGCAGTATCGAATCAAAGAACATGAATAAGAAACAACCTCACTAGAATTTTTTCTGAAGACTCGTAAAAGTATCGTTTAGTACACATTCACAAATACGTTGGATTTGATCCTATTGGTGTGGGGGTTTTGACCATCAGTTCACACGCGCATACAAAACAAACGAATTCAACTATGGCTCCAAACACTAGCAAACACTATACTGATGCTAGAATAGGAGTTCAACTATGTTCTTTGCAACTACACAAAACGTAGAGGAGCATATATATATCATTAATAGTATTCAATCCCAACTGTGCTACAAATAGTTCGTGTCCCTAACAAGTTTTCACCATCACAAAGGTAATCAGAGGACGAGCATTATCACAGGAAAAGAGTAAAAACTCCACAAAGAACATATTTACCACTTTGAAGCAACATTGACTATCAACAACACTTTTCCTCTATAATTGCTTAGCTCCACATCACCTCCTTTAGCATCCTGAAAAATAAATAAAATACCAATTGTAATCTGAAGGTCACCATCGATTTCATTCATTTTAATTGGCAATTTCAGTTCTGAGAATTCAAATTTCTGATTACGTTGACTCCTGTTTCGGCATTTCAACCTTTTTGAAACAAAACTTGCACGGAATTTTGAGTTCGTCGGACAAAAATTGACGGAAAACAAAAGGACAGACCAATTAATTTGGATTTGAATGCAGGGTTTAGCGACAAGAATCTTGATTGCTACTTGAAAAACACAAGGAAAAAAAATAAGAAAACAAAAAAAAGGTTTCTTGAAAAACCACATAGACAACGAATTGTGGGCTGACCTTGACAGTGAAATCAAATGAAGACTGAGGCGACGCCATTTGTTTGAATACAAAAGAAAGCACAATCAAATGGTGGTAGTGTATCTCGAGTGGGAGTATTGGACGTCTATAATATTTACTATTTGGAGTAGAAAAATACAAAAATCGACTTTTGTATTTTCTGCTAAATTTGACTTAATATATAATATTTTATTTTTATGAAAATTATTTTTTTATTTATATTACTATCAGTATATTATTTGAGAAATAATTATAATTATGTGATTAATGAAAATATAATTGGATACAACTAACATTTATAAAAAAGAAAAAAAAAAAAGTATCTTATTTATTAGAATGTTTGTTACGTATTTACTCCAACATTATCCTACATTCTAGTGAAATTTTTAGTTATACACACTTCCTTCGGCTCATCGGTCATTTGATTCTTGTACAAAAAAGAAATTCTCTTATGTTATAAAGGTACATATAACAATCGGAATATAAAAAATATATATAATAAATTTATTCGATTGTAGTTTAGTTTTACTATTCTATAAACAGTTATTTTAAAAAATTTGATCAATATATAAGCAGTATAATGTGTCCAGTTTAACTTTCAAAACGACTTGTTTTAGTTAAATGTCAAAACGACTTGATAAGAAGTTTTTTAGTTTTCCTTTTTCAAAACATAAAGTGAGAGGTTTCTCAATCTTTTTCTCCAAAACACCTAATTCTTGGACCACTTCTTGGAGGGAGCTTTTGCCTCATGCACAACCAAATTGCGCTCAGCGTCTGGAAGCTTTTGCTACATGTCAGCGTTTGGAAGCTTTTCCACATGACAACCAAATTGCGCTCAGCGTGTTGGATCCCACACTTACTTTTGTTTTGATAAGTAATTAGATTATAAACACGTACAACTTTTATGATAAATTTAAGTTATAAAATATTATAATGTCGAGACTCCTGTATTTTAATTATTTATTACTTTCATTTTTTTTATTTAAATAATAGTGACTTTCATTTCCCAAACCTAAATAAATAATAAATTAGGAAATTTAAATTTTTTAATTAAAAATTCATTTTTAGTTAGAAAAGAAAAAAAAAATGTAGCTTTC
The DNA here is from genome assembly GCA_008636005.1 of Striga asiatica. Lineage (NCBI taxonomy): Eukaryota > Viridiplantae > Streptophyta > Magnoliopsida > Lamiales > Orobanchaceae > Striga > Striga asiatica. The sequence continues at coordinate 320,362 of BKCP01007015.1, read as the reverse complement.
ATCTCCCTAAAACTAAATATATAATTAAATTAAAAAAAATCAAAATTTTTAATTAAAAAGAAAAAAAAAAGTAAGCTTTCAATTTTCATCTCTCCAAAACACTCGATTCTTCGTTATTGTTTTTTTTGTCAGTACTTTTATTTTTGTACAACGTTAACATAGAACCAAATTATAAATGTAGTTTAATCACTTCTCTGTTCTTCAGAACCAACAAATGACAATAAAAACTAAACACAAGATGAAAAGGCGTCCCAAACATGAACTATACAGGACTAACATAAAACCAAATTATAAATTTGATTGGTAAAAATAAATTATTTTAAATAAAATTGATTGAGTGAATAATTATGAATTTATAATTAAATAATATTTACGTATTTAAAGTTGATGTAGAAACAGAAGAGAGCTATTAAACATTATATGTAATTAAAATTATACAAATACATTAATAATAAATTAAACTTGATGTGATGTATAAAATTAATTAATTATTTATTTAATATATTAATAATATTCAAGATAGTTGAATTGCATTAGATTTTGAGTTGGAAGATTGAAAACAAAATAATTCAATCGGTCAAAACCGATAAAAACCAATTTTGTCTCATATCCATACGCACCCATAACACTCGTCCATACACTTCACGATCTGTAACAATCGAAACATCTAATCATCTGCATTGAAAAGCATTCACATCAATTATAGAAAGATTCATTATTCATTCAAGTATGCTGAGAGGCAATACTATTATCATTATTGTTATTATCAAGTGATGCCCACTGCATTTCTTATTCTTGCTCAATGATTCTCCTCATTTGTTCGCACCTTTCTCCAAGAGTTTCTTTATGTCCTTCTGCAAAGACGGGAATGCAGCAAGATCTTTCAGCTATTATCCGATTAAATACTGCGTTATTTGAATTTACGAAATAATTTCCGCACCTCTATACTGAGAGGGGAGGTAGTGGGGGCATATCGGTCAACAACACGACCCTCTTGGTCAACAAGAAATTTGGAGAAGTTCCATTTTATGCCGTCCCAGAAAAGCCCACCTTTGCCTGATTTCAGGTATTTGTACAGTGGAGCAGCATTTGAACCGTTTACCTCAATCTGAGTAGGGAAAAAATTGAATCTTTATCATCAGCATATTAAGAGAGATTTTTCAAATGTGGAATGTATTCTCATACTCATTCCAGATTGAAGACAAATAGAACAAATATTCCATCTAAATTTAAGTTTCATTTCTCCAAATGAAATAGAAAGATCCAACAAGCTTTTACTTTATCGAATATGGGATACTCTGCTTTGAAGCGAGTGCAAGCAAACTCCTGGATTTGTTCATTGGTGCCGGGCTCTTGTGATCCAAACTGATTGCATGGAAATGCCAAAATCTCCAAACCTAAGAAAATGAAATCACATTGAGATTCCAAAAAAATAAAAAAAAAAAATTATTTTATTTATTTATTTTCTGTTTAAGAAAAATGATGGGCAACACAACTCATAGACAAATTCTTGGTCTTACAAGAACTGATATACTCTTGAAAGTGAAACTCAGCACTTGGGTTCCAAAATGCAAGGAGTGAAAAAATCAATTTATGTGTATGATCAAATAGCAGTTATTGCAGAAAGAGAAGGGCACCAAGCACCAGCAGAAACTTGGAAAATAGTAAAACCAGATCAAACCTTGATCCTTGTACTTCTCGTATAACTTGGTCAACTCAGTGTAATTTGAATTTGTCAAGCCACTGTGGCAAACAGAAAGAATACAATTACTTTTTTCAGGTTTAGGAGACAGCTCATCAAGTTAAAGATACTAAAATGCAGCCAATTTTCAGAATGAGAAATGAGTTCCCCTTCAAGAAATTCAAAAAGCACACCTAAGCTCGGAAAGTCTTCAATTAAGCATAGAAGTTAGATCACCAAAAAGCACACCTAAGGATAATTATGTGATTAATGAAAATATACTTGGATACAACAACATTTATAAAAAAGAAAAAAAAAAGTATTGCATTTATTAGAATGTTTGTTACGTATTTACTCCTAACATTATCCTATATTCTAGTGAAATTTTTAGTTATACACACTTCCTTCCGCTCATCCTTGGTCATTTGATAATTGTAAATAAAAGATATTCTCTTATGTTATAAAGGTAGATATAACAATTGGAATATAAAAAATATATATAACAAATGTATTCGATTTGAATTTATTGTAGTTTAATTTTACTATTTATTTTAAAAAGTTCGATCAATATTTAAGCAATATAATGTGTTCAGTTTAACACCAAAACGACCCCGTTTTAGTTATAAGTCAAATTGAGTTGATGAGAAGTTTTTTAATTTCTTTTTTTCAAAAGTGAGAAGTTTCTCGCGTTGATAAGTAATTAGATTATAGGCCACCTTCTGTTTTGATTTTTTTTTCTGTTTTGATAAGTAGTTAGATTATACACACTGTACAACTATCTATGATAAATCAAGTTATAAAATATTATACAGATTCATTGGATAAGACATATCGAGACTCCAACTTTGAGTTTTAATTATTTATTACTTTTATTTTTTTGAAAAAGACTACAGTCCCGTCACGGAATGGTTCCAACTTTGAGTTTTAATTATTTATTACTTTTATTTTTTTGAAAAAGACTACAGTCCCGTCACGGAATGGTTCCGTGAAGAATTTTAGCCTTTAGATATGTATGCAAGTTAGTTATATAGATAATCTATGGCTAAAATCTCTCACGGAATAATTCCGTGACGGGACTGCAGTTTTTTCCTAAACTTATATAAATACATGAATAATAAATTAAACTTGATTTGATGTGTGAAGATAATTAATTATTTTATTTAACATATTAATAATATTGAAGAGAGTTGAGTTGCATTAGATTTTGAGTTAGAAGATTGAAAACAAAATAATTCAATCGGTCAAAAAACACAGATTTTGTCTCATATCCAAACGCACCCATAACATTCATCCATATCGAAACATCTGCATTGAAATGCATTCACATACAATTATAGAAAGGTCATTATTCATTCAAGTATGCTGAGAGGCAATATTATTATCATTATTGTTATTATCGAGTCATGCCCACTGCATTTCTTATTATGCTCAATGATTTATCTTCATTTGTTTGCACCTTTCTCCAAGAGTTTCTTTATGTCCTTCTGCAAAGACAAGAGAATGCAGCAAGATCTTTCAGCTATGATCCGATTAAATATTGTGTATTTGAATATACGATATAATTTCCTTACCTCTATACTGAGAGGGGAGGTAGTGGGGGCATATCGGTCAACAACACGACCCTCTTGGTCAACAAGAAATTTGGAAAAGTTCCATTTTATGCCGTCCCCAAAAAGCCCACCTTTGCCTGATTTCAGGTATTTGTACAGTGGAGCAGCATTTGAACCGTTTACATCAATCTGAGTCGAGAAAAAATTGAATCTTTGTCAGCATATTTAAGGGAGACTTTTAAAATATGGAATGTATTCTCATACTCGTTCCAGATTGAAGATAAATAAAAGTATAAAACAGATCTTCCATCTAACATTAAAATTAAGTTTCATTTCCCAAAATGAAATAGAAAGATCCAACAAGCTTTACTTTATCGAATATGGGATACTCGGCTTTGAAGCGAGTGCAAGCAAACTCCTGGATTTGTTCATTGGTGCCGGGCTCTTGTGATCCAAACTGGTTGCATGGAAATGCCAAAATCTCCAAACCTAAGCAAATGAAATCACATTGAGATTCCAAAAAAAAAAAAAAAAAAATTATTTTATTTATTTATTTTTTCTGTTTAAGAAAAATGATGGGCAACTCAACCCATAAACAGATTATTGGTCTTGCATGAACTGATATACACTTGAAAGTGAAACTCAGCACTTGGGTTCCAAAAGGCAAGGAGTGAAAAATCAATTTGTGTGTATGATTGAATAGCAGTTATTGCATAAAGAAAAGGGCACCAAGCACCAGCAGAAACTTGGAAAATAGTAAAACCAGATCAAACCTTGATCCTTGTACTTCTCGTATAACTTGGTCAACTCAGTGTAATTTGAATTTGTCAAGCCACTGTGGCAAATAGAAAGAATACAATTATTTTTTTCAGGTTTAGGAGACAGCTCATCAAATGCAGCCAATATTGGCAATGCCATGTTTGCAGAAAACACTAAACAACTAAGCAATTGTCAGAATGAGAAATGAGTTCCCCTTCAAGAATTTCAAAAAGCACACCGAAGGACTTTTAACTCGGAAAGTCTTCAATTAAGCATAGAAGTTAGATCACCAAAGGAAGGAGCTAAGACAAAAGTCCACTTACCACTGTGATGCGACATTGACAATTAAAAGGACTTTTCCCTTGTATATGCTCAAATCAACGTCATTCCCCTTAGCATCCTGCACACAAAGACAGTTGACATTGTCAGACATTTCTCACCAAAAATGAAATTACCAACAGTATGGTGTTTTAAAACGAAAAGGAGTAATTGAATGGACTGGACAACTTTATGTTCAGTCCTGTTAATTAAAATGCATGCAAGACTGAACATAATCAAGAAAAAGAAACACCATTCTCTGCTATCAGCTCAATTCATAACGGAAGCTTCCAGCAATCAGCATTATGCCATGTACAAGAGGCTTTACTAATATTAAATTAAGTCTACAAAGTCACGAGACACCATATCAGTTTCTACAAATGATGCATTTTCTAATGGTCATTTGATGAAATTGCATCATTTGTATTATATTTGCTTTATTTTGGGAAGGATGCCAAACACTAGTCACCTTAAGCTCATATGTGCAATCTAACAACTTTAGTCCCACAAGACCTAAATTTGGCAACTTTGTTCGAGGTATTACTATAGTAGTCGGCTCCTTTTAAGGACCAAAATCGTGAAAAAACAGAACTTACCACACCTAAGCAGCGCCAAAATCAGAGCTTTAACAGAAACTGTCATAGTCCCATAGATGATACTCAATATAAACTAAAATATTATACTTGAGAGGAAAATCTCAATACATAATACTCACATAAGTATATACGTCAGCCCCTTTATAGTTTATACTTTTATGACTGATAGCAATACCCATTGCGTGCAAGCACCATTAGCAATATCATGACGCCCAAAAGTAGTACTTCACCAAAAAATCCATAAAGCAGAATATATGTTACCATGTAGACCACTTTTTGTACAAAAGATTTCTATATGAAGCTGAGACTACAAAGTTCAGATCCCCCAAAATCCTCAATAAACCACACGGCATAAATATCATCAAACCAAAAAATAAATTAACGAAAAGGGTATACCTTAACGGTGAAATCATGCACAGATTGAGGCGGGGCTGATTGGCTGGCCATCGTACGATCTGCTCTCAAGCTCCAAGACAGAGAATTTCTCCGACAAATACAGGATGAAGATGACAGAAACCTAGCCTTAACGAGCTCGAAACGCGAATGACTCGGCTCGACGATTGGTGAATCGACGTGGGTTTTCGTCAGGACCGAAGAGAAACTTGTAATTATGGGTCTAATGAGATTCTTGTTTACCAGAATGCGGAGCGTGAGGGAGGACATGAAAGAGATGGAACTGAGAAAAGGATTCGAAAAATGTGAAAACAAAATGAATTGTGAAGGATGGCGCAGAAAATGCGACGTTGCTAATATACGCGTACTCGCTAGATGCACAACACGTGTCGAAAAAAAAAAATACCCAATGTTTTCACTTGTGTTGTCTAACTTAGGTATATACTAAGTTGGTTATGTATCATTTTTCTTTTTCTTTTTTTTAATTCAACAATCAACTTCAATAAAAGAAAGCAAATCATTACATACTTGAGAGTCGAGAGTAACTAAATAATCGAATAAATCAGCTACTCGATTGAATCTAGTTAGGAGGACTAACCACATAAGCATCTAGTTTGAGGTAGCCTAGAAACAACTTAAACACAAGACAACACTAGAAAAACACAAACTCTCAACAATAGAATAAAACAACTCTCCGAACAAGATAATAATACACCAACAAAAAATAAACAACTAAATAAAGAAACTAAGATACACCTTAAAAAAATATAATAGAAAATAACGTCCTCCCCACCAGACAGGACCACCCATTGCTAACACAACCTACGCTAACACCAAATATGAACAACCAAGAAGCAGCTACAAAAACTACGGTCCAAACCCCACGGAACCAGAAAATCCCGTAATGGGCTAACTAGAACTGGATCGCAGATCCCACAACCGCTCTCTGAACTCTGCAACCCCGCCCAGGCCGGTCCACTCCACACCCCCTCCCCTTCGCCCACGCAAACACCGCATTCGCCACGCTACCGCGCAAACGCCGCCGAAGGACCGCACTTATCCAACACCAAGGAAGAATGGAGAGGAGAGAACCAAGGCTAGACCGCCGCCATGAACACGCAGCATCTGCCGGAACACGGCCTCCGGCGAATCGAACATGGCACTCGAGAAGAGAGGAAGACCACTTTGGGGAGGAAGAAACGAGGGGCTGCCATAGCCTCTCCGCCAAGCCCAGGCAAGCTAGTTGCTTGCCGTGACCACTGGTACGCAGGCTGCCTGGGGGAGGCACACCAAAGGAGGGCATATTTGGTAAACATCATAATAAGTTAAATTATAGCCTACTCGGTTAGCTAGTTTGTAAGCTTTTTGAATTTAAATAAGTTTTGGTTTTGTATGATGAGTTTTCTCTAAAAATAGCGACTTTATCTCATAAGCTTTCACAATGTAATTTTCAAGAAAAAAAAATTGTTTAATTTTTTTTCTTTTGATTTATTAACTAATTTTATCATATCAGCTAATCTTTTACTCATTTGTTATAATTTATTAACTATAAATATGAAATTCACTTAAACTATTTAATAACTTTTCGGCGAAATTCATCAAATATACTCTACTTCAATTGACTATTCACCATTAGCTAATTTAATATGTTATCTGTTATATGGTAAGTGTCAAACAAGACCTGAATACTTTATTAGTGCTTGTTGCATGCCAATATTTTCTACTTATTAATTAGGGCAGCATGTCTATGTCTACAATAAATAAATGTAGGGAAAAAGAGGCTACCTTGCAAAGAAAAAGAAGAAAGTCAAGGTGGAATCAAAATGAAAAAANNNNAAGAGCAATTGAACAAGTAATTATATTCGTTAGATGAATATACACTCATGTGGGTGTATATCATGTCAACTAAAGAGACAATTTCTTTCGACTTTACAAATAAATAAATAAATTACCAATTTTGAAAAAGTCTTAAAGAGGACCAAGTAAAAGGAGCACCACCAATTATGTCTTGACTCTTGACTTGTATTATATAAAGACACAAACTGATTCACGAGCCTCATTAAGAATCACTGTACTTGTTCTTGTGCAAGTTTTTCTTTTCCCTTTATACAGAAAAGACAGGGCCAAATTTTATTGTAAGAATGGAGCTTAAACTGTATGTAGATCGCATGTCCCAACCTTCAAGGGCTCTACTAATTTTTTGCAAGTAAGATTTCTCGTATTGTACACTTTCAATTTGTGTTTAAAAATACTTTTTTGTCAAGATAATATATTGTTTTATTCTTGATTTTGTGTAAAGGGTTAATGGGATCGAGTTTGAAGAGATAAAGATTGAGCTTGGCAAGATGCAGCACAGATCCCCTGAATTTGCAGGTAGGTTATCAAAGTTCATTTGAATATAGATTGGGTTTTTTTTTTTTTTTTTTCTCT
>BKCP01007015.1:279155-305922 GCA_008636005.1 Striga asiatica | reverse complement strand
ACATCACAATCACACTTCAGCCTCATCCTCCTCCTGATACTCATCCTCATCCTCATATTCCTCATCGGCAGTGGCATCTTGGTACTGCTGATACTCTGCAACTAGATCATTCATGTTGCTCTCGGCCTCAGTGAACTCCATCTCATCCATGCCTTCCCCAGTGTACCAATGCAGGAAAGCCTTCCTCCTAAACATGGCCGTGAACTGCTCACTCACCCTTCTGAACATCTCCTGAATCGAAGTCGAGTTCCCAATAAAAGTCGACGCCATCTTCAACCCAGTGGGCGGTATATCACACACGGTCGATTTCACATTGTTCGGAATCCACTCGACAAAGTATGACGAGTTCTTGTTCTGAACATTGATCATCTGCTCGTCAACTTCTTTAGTGCTCATTTTGCCGCGAAATACAGCTGAGGCAGTTAAGTAGCGGCCATGGCGCGGGTCAGCAGCACACATCATGTTCTTGGCGTCCCACATCTGTTGGGTAAGCTCGGGAACTGTCAGAGCCCGGTATTGTTGGGACCCACGGGATGTGAGAGGGGCAAAACCGACCATGAAGAAATGGAGTCGGGGGAAAGGGATAAGGTTGACCGCCAGTTTCCGGAGGTCAGAGTTGAGTTGACCAGGGAACCGGAGGCAGCAGGTTACACCGCTCATGGTGGCGGAGATTAAGTGGTTCAAGTCCCCAACTGAACAAAACAAAAACAAGAAAAAATGGCAAAGGTTAACAAACAAAGTTGCTGAATGAAAAAGTGCTGATTTTTATCAAAGGGGTTTTGTTAAGGATCCAAATGACTAACAATACTGCAGACTAGATGAGAACATGAGACTTACAGCTTGGGGTTGTCAGTTTGAGGGTTCGAAAACAGATATCATAGAGAGCCTCATTGTCGAGGACCATGCACTCGTCAGCATTCTCAACAAGCTGGTGTACAGAGAGTGTTGCATTGTAGGGCTCCACCACAGTATCAGACACCTTAGGTGAAGGGAATACTGAGAATGTCAACATCATCCGATCTGGGTATTCTTCTCTTATCTTTGATATCAGTAAGGTTCCCATGCCAGAACCTGTGCCGCCTCCCAAAGAGTGGCAAACTTGAAATCCTGGAGAATATACAACAGATTGATAAGTGAACCCAGCATAATAAAATTCTTGATCTGGAATTATGTTTTTAATCTACAAAAACTACAATTGCAGACAAACTTATCACATATGCTCTTAGGTTATTCAAGGAAATGATGATATGCAAAGCTTCAAGGATAAGTAGCAAAATCACCATAGACGCTGCAGATGCAATGGGGCTACACACACTTCATTTACTTAGAAATCACATTGATAATAATAACCATAACAGATAAATGATTCTGATATGTATTACACGATTATTTCCCCCTTTCTCCCAGAGGGCACGGGAAGCACCAAAGACACAATCAGAACACTCGTGTAGAACCACAACACTTAAGAAGTCTACAATCAAAAACTGCTTCAAAGTTTACATGTTAAAAAGAAAAAAAACCTCACTGAATCTTAGCAAAACACCACACACTTATGGAACATTTAGAGTGAGAAACAAACAGCATGCTCCAAACAAACATACAAAAATAAATTAATTTAACACACACCGAGAGACTTGTGTATATCTCATCAACTACATAACCATCAACATTTACACTAGTTCACAGAACTCAGTAACTAAGCGCGAATGTTCCAGAAAAAATAGCAAACCCTAGCAACATAAAAAATTAAGGGTAGAGGAGAAACTATCATACCCTGGAGGCAATCGCAGTTCTCAGCTTCCTTCCTGACGACGTCAAGCACAGAGTCGATGAGCTCAGCACCCTCCGTATAGTGCCCTTTCGCCCAGTTGTTCCCGGCGCCGGACTGCCCGAAGACGAAGTTGTCGGGCCGGAAGATCTGACCGAAGGGCCCGGAACGGACGCTGTCCATCGTCCCGGGCTCGAGGTCCATGAGGACGGCCCGAGGGACGAACCTGCCGCAGCTAGCCTCGTTGTAGTAGACATTCACGCGCTCAAGTTGCAGATCGGAGTCCCCATGGTAGCGGCCGGTGGAGTCGATGCCGTGCTCCGTACAGACGACCTCCCAGAACTTGGCGCCTATTTGGTTTCCACACTGACCGCCCTGGATGTGAAGGATTTCACGCATTTTTGCAGGTGTGTGGGTGAGAGAGAGAGTGGCGATGGAGGGTTTGAGACAGAGTGTTTTCTGTGTGAAGCGAATGGCAGTGGCGACTGAAATAGGGAAAATCTATGGGGAGGGAAAGGTGAAATTTTTTGAATTTGGGTTGTGATCTGGTGTGTTGATCACATGTGGTTGTGTTTGGGATTGGGTACGTGGCTGCCTGTGAGTGGTGTGGTCTAATCTCCTGAAAAATGAAAAAGGAAAATGATAATAAGCAACAAAAAAGACAAAATGTGGAAATTTTTTAACTTAACAAATCTATATATATATATATATATAAAGATTAAAAGAATTAACATTTATCAAAAATAGCAGCAAAAAAGTCAATGAGCATTTAATGCATACTTTATTTGGAAATTTTTTAAATATATGCATTAATTGCTTTAATATACACATTTCCAAATTAAATATGACCAAAAAGATTCTTTCCTTGAATAATTTTATTAACATATGCAATAATTTTATTGATATCCATTATAATAAAGTAATAAACTATAATTTGATTTTTCGTGATTGATGTTGATAATATTTTGGTCAACATAAACATGAAAACAACTTTTAAGTCTTAACCATATTATTATTTTTTTTTCACAAATGTTGACTTTCATCCTAAAATATTTATAAACAATGGTAACATTTTAATAATTCTCCCTCTAACTAATTAGCCGAAATCAAGTTGATGAATTAATATTTTTCGATAATATTTTTTAACCTTTATTTAATTATATAAACAAATAATTTTTTAAATTAAAATAATTTACCATTTAAGATATAATGATCACATCATTAAATAATTTATTAATGGCTACATAATAAAATTAAAATATATTAACTATTCTTTACATTTTCAACATTTGATTTATTTGTATATTATTGCCAACCATGATAATTTTATCATTTTTTTTTTATTTTTATTTGTTTCCATAATGAATTTATTGTAAAATATATATTTATATTGCATAGTATGTTAAATAAACTAATAAAGCCTTAGGATGCAAATTAGAAAAAATCTCTTGATTATGTAAGGTTTATTATTTGACAATTTGCTAAATCAATTTCTTTTTAATTATTATGAGAAAATTAAATTCTAAAAAACATGTGTGTGTATTTTGTAAACACTTATAGAAATTTTTTTATTTTAAACTCATTATATAAACTAAGAAGAAGAAGAAGAAGACTACTTCTATAACCTTTATAAATAATAATAATGACATTATATGACAACAAATATTATAATAAAATAATAATTGACTATTAAATAAATGGTGAACAAGAATAAACATAAAGTTTATTTTTTTTTCTTATATCGATGGATAAATATATGTTGCAGAATCAAATTTATATCAATATAACGTGTTAGCAGAATGATATATTAATAACATGTCAACGTTATGACTAAAATAAATATCACTGATTGAAAGAAATGGAAAATTAATGATCCAACCCTATTATTTTTTGTCAAAATCGTACAAGCCATATAGATGACTCAATTAATATATGTGCCCCGTGCATCGCACGGGCTATGCACTAGTACATTATATATACATTAATAGCATCTCCAATTCTTTGAGCTATTTGGAAAAGTATTAATTGCAACATTAGATTTTCATATTTTTGTGGGGAAAAAAAAAATCTCTAATGCAAAAGGTCTAAATGATGCGATATATATAAAACAAATGAATTAGGTCTTGTTTAAATTCATTTTAAGATAATGCACTAAGTCTCCACAAAAGTTAATGGTTTATTAAAACTTCTTAAATATATTTATTTACAAGTTATTTCAAACCCAAGTTTAAAATATTATATTGAAGTGAGTAAGTCCTATTATTTATTTATTTTTTCCATATAGTTAAAGAATTATAAATTTATATAATGATAATTAAATAAAATTATACTCAAAATATTGTAAACACGTTAATGTGTCATGCCTAATTTCATGAAATCCGTTTGTGGGACATCAAATGAGAAAAATAAAAAATCTTACTCCCTGCAAGAAAATGGTATAGTATTTATGAATTTAATATATTTCTCAATATAACTTATTATTGCAAGTCAATCGTTATTACAATTGTCATTACTCAATTAATTTTGAACACCTACCTAAATTGAAAGATGCAGAGTGATGATCAACACAGCCAAACTTCATCATCACAATTCACATCAATGTATGTTTGATCCAAAAGCTAAAACACATCTCTCAGCTATATTTCATTTTTCCCTTTATGTTAGAGTATTATTCACTCATATGTCTTGTTGTGGAGCCATTTTATGGGCATCTCTGAATTTAGAGGTGCATTTTACAGTCTTTTTTGGTTCTACACTTGATTTCACAGCTGTGTGGTGGGTTCTTTCTTTAAAGATCATCATTTTAAGTGAACATAAAGCAAATATAACACCACTAAAATGGCATCCACCAACCTTTGACAAATTGTTACGGATGTTATTGGATATCAACTAAAAAAAATAATGGAAAATCTAATTAAACTCAACTTTAACGAAAATCTTACCCTTTTCAATATTATCAATATTATTTTTTATATTTTTTTCTTTAAAAATCATATAGCATTAAATGTTACTTTAAATTTTGGGCTTTAGTTCATGTCATTATTTAAAAAATAAGGTTAAGATTTATTAAGTGCGTATGTTTTTATTTTTATTTTTTTCTTAGAAACAAAGAGCAACATTAAAATCTCGGTCTCTATGTTTATAAAATCTCAATTCAAGATATAACAAAAATTTTAGAATCTCGGTCTATATTTGTGCCTTTAAAAAAATATTGAACACTAAAAAATATTCTTTAAATTGCATAATCAATCAATTAATTCTATTTTTTTTTAAAATTACTATGTTTATTTTTTATTAATATGCATAAAGTAAAAACAATTAATTCATCTTTAGATATATAATTTATAATCTTAATATGCTATCATTTGGTGTAGACATTTATTATACGAATCATAAAATATTTTTATTTCATAAAATCAAATATATTTAAAGAAAATAAGAAAATTTCTTCGGATCAATCGAGCGATTGAATTAGGGTACTGTCCAGGTTGATTGTATTACTTTTAGGTGATATTTAAAATAGTTAAAAAATTTGACACAACGTGGTTGGTTCCAAGTGACTAAGTTATGTAACAGTTCGACCACACCAAATCGATTATTGAACCTAAATATAAATTTTATATTGAAAATATTTTATTACGTGAATGTGATGTAGTCAAACTTCAAATAATCGACTGGTGTTGACGGATTCGAGAGCAAATATTTTAATAAAGCGAACTAAACTGGTTATAAACCAGTGCTTGATCCATCCGGTCGGACTGTGTCCAACCCGGTATTCAAAAACAATGAATAAATCATGATTAATGTTATATATATATTTAATTTATAATACAATCATAATATTGTTTTTCCGTGCATCGCACGGGCCACGCACTAGTTTAATTAAACTCAACTTTAACCAAAACCTTACCCTTTTCAATATTATCAATATAAATTAAATAAGAAATATGCTACAAGTACATGATAACTGTACATAAAGGTGTACATAACACTCACATGGAGTGGGTCCGCTTGATTTTTTTATTTGGAAAGCGCTACATGTACATAGAAGTGTACATAACGCTCACATGGAGTGTGGTCAACTTGATTTTTTATTTTTGGTAGGTCTCGTTCAATGTGAGTGTTATGTACACCCCTATGTACAATATTATGTACACATAACATTTTTTTTTTTTTTTTGTAGGACCTACTCAATTTGAGTGTTATGTATACCTCTATGTACATTATTATGTACCTATATAATTTCTCATTAAATAATATCAATCCATCATTCTTACACATTACATCAACGTTAATTCATTATTTATCCACTAACATAATTTTAATTATCAATCACTTCAGTTCACAACTTCACATCATCTCTTTCACATTTTTACATCAAATTAACTTTAATTATTTTATTTTAAATATTATATTAATATAAACTCAAAATTCCACTTATAACTAATCATACTATTTTTTTTTAAATTAACTATGGTAAACAAAAACACCAATCAAAACCAAATCAAATTTATATCCCGTCACACCCTATATGCTCATTTATTACATGTTAATATTTCGAAATTTTGGAAAGTCATTTCCAATCTTATCTCTATTCTTGTATAGAGTTTAATGTTTACTATGAAGTAGAGTAAAGCAAAAATAAAGTTTCGTCTTCAAGTGTTTTACGCTACAATTTGAGCTCTTATGATATCTCATTTTGTATAATTTCAGTTCTACATTCGTGCTGCACTTTTTTATTATTATTATTTTTCTCCTTAACATATATGTCTAAATACACGAATTTCAAGTAACAAGTAGCAAACCAACACTTCTCTCCAAGTTGATATTTAACTAGATAAAGTCATAAAACATCAAAAGTATGTATTTGATTTTTACTATGTTTGAAAAAAAGCTTCTCAAATAAATTTTTGTGTCTAACCACAAAACATTTTGCAAAAAATCGCTCCTGCTGCCCATGCAAAATTCAACATCACATGAATCGAACTATCTTGTGGTGGTGAAGCCCAATGGGCCCATGAGGGCAGCATTGAAAATTCCAACAGGCTTGACCCTTAAGCCCAGACTCTAAGCCCCACCTGTTTGAGATCTGTTTTGTGTCAGATTGCTTCATTTATGGTGGGTATGTGCATTCATAGGTTATTGTTCAAGCTATCTAAATTGGATAAGTTGGACCCTCTGTCAGGTCTTTGAGAATTAACTTTTGAATAAGTTGATTAATTTGCAAGTATCGAGTTTTTTACCGTCAGAATTAACACACGATCATCGTAAAAGACTGTCCTTAACGGCATAATAAAAAATCTCAAAATTTGCCTTTCTCGAATTTTTACCGTCAGATTAACACACAGTCGTGGTAAAAAGACTGTCCTTGCTAGTATAATCGAAAATCTCAAATTTTTGCCTCGGGTTTTTTCACTGTCGGATTAACACACAATCGTGGTAAAAGACTGTCCTCACCGCTATAATCGAAAATCTACCTAGATTTCATGATCCCAACCGTACAAATTCATTCACAAATTACCAATATGACAAGGTATATATAATAACAAGTCAAAAATTCAGCTAAAATCCAAGCAAACACACACACAAACAAAGATTAACAAACCAAAAACAGTGAATCAAGAAACAGTTCTCTCTACCAATTGATCACTCCACCTTGTAAAAGGCAGCATAATGTACAAAGAATCGTGCGATGGAACAACAAGCAACGGCTCGTGTTTCTCACAGCAAACGCAGTATTTACAAATAACTCATATCCCTAAAAAAACAAAAAAACAAAAACGTCGCGCTTGCTACCTTCTTATAGTTTCTCATTTACAGAGTCGCTTAAGACGAAAGTGCCAGCTCAGCCCATGCCAGCGAGGATGCCTTGATATCCGCAGACACTGACGTGTCAATTCTACTTTCCAACATCGCGCACAAGTCCCGCATGGACGCCCGTGTGCTCGTGTGGGGATAAATGCATAGGATCACAACCTCACATATCACCTTCAGTTCCTCGTAATTGAAGTGTTTCAACTCGGGATCCACCACATACGACATCACTTCTGGCAACTCCAAATATTCCTTAGCCTGCAAAAAGAATGTTATTATTTTTTTCATTATTTTAGAAAAAAAAAAGAGTGATAATTAATTTCGTAATTTACGGACCCAATCGACCAAGCACCCTTTATCCTGGCTGTATGGAAGTCTGCCACTGATTATCTCAAGTAAAAGCATACCGAACGCGTAAGTGTTGCTTTGGACATCGATATTACGTTCTTCTAGAGAATTCGGGATAATGCAAACCGAGCCTTCATTGCTTAAGGCGCCCGAGCTCTTTTCTGATCTTGAAATGATCGTTCTCCAGCATTCAAAGTCGAGAAGCTGATAAGGAAAGTCGAACGTTATAGCAGAATCGACCAATTATACATTTTTAAGGTTCGTCAAGTGATATTTGGCTAACCTTGGGAGAAAAATCATCAGTCAGATAAATCGAGCTCGAGTTCAGTTCGGATATAGTAAATGGCGGGTCGAGCTCTGTGTGAAGATACTTTAAACCCCGAGCAATCCCAACAATAATCTTCATGCGCCGTGTCCAAGAGAATTGACACGCTTCGCCNAATTTCCCCACATTATCATGATTCAGTCTTGCCAATCCCGCAACCTAAGGACGCACCACTAAAATATTTCACTGCATGTAAGAGAGAAAAAAAAAAACATTAAGATCGACAAAACGAGTTTTTACCTCTTTCTGAAAATAAAGCTCGAGGTAGCCATTCCACTGCTCGTCTTTCAAGCAAAGAGATATAACCGCAATTTCGGCCCCCCCTTTTGTTGTGCCTTTATAAACGATGCTATCGGGAGAAGATCCAATGATATTGCTGAAATCTTCACAGGCTACTTCGAGTTCTGATCTGCTGTATCTCGTCACATCCTTAAGTAATTCGGAATCTGCATAAAAGCCCTTTAGCTCAGTTCATAACTACAAACTGTACTATTTCAACACAGATATCAGTTTCACTAGCAATTTGATAGATTTTTTTTTTATAACATAGGCAGAAGCAAGAAAACAGAACACAAGACCAAGATTACAAGACGAACCTATGTAAATCATCAAGTTGTCCTTAGAACTCGAGGACTTCTTCCATCCGATGATGTTCGAAGGTTTCTTCTTAAACTTTCGTGCGGCAGTAAAGAGAGCAATGACGAATATTAGGCCCACCATAATTCCAGTCGCGATTTCAAGGGCCAAAAGCCATGCGGGTTTAGATGAACGAACTTTATGCTTTGGTTCCTCCTTAGTAGGCAATGGCTTGGACATCACTTCTGCATGGGCTTTTGTGGGGGGAGGACCACCCGAAATAAAAGCAACTGCAGAAAATTTATATACATATATATATTGATTTTTAAATTTTAAAGGAGAAAATACTCGAAGTTGTAGCTTTATAGGCAGGTTAGCCTACCACATTGTGCAATTGACCGTTGCTTGATATCTTTGACTTGCAGGCAATTACCCTGAAAACTTGATCTGTATCCAAAATGAAGATTAAGTACAACAAATATAAAGTATATTAGAAATGTAGAGAAGCATAGAAAGGGAAAGAGAATCGAGAACATAAAATACCTCGGAAGATATGCCAAGCACTTGGGTATGCTTCCAACCAAGAAATTATATGAGAAGTCAGCTACTTTGAGTCGAGAGAATCGACAAAATCCCATAGTAGTTCCATTTGAAGCAAACCTAATGTAGTTTTAGAAAGAAGCAAACTGAGTTACAAGTTGGAAAGAAATTGCATGATCATTTCATAGAAAATAAAATAACTTGAGCGAATAATATACATTAGTTGGCAAACTAATCAAACCAATACACGATCAACTATTAGAATCAACTTGCTCCATAAACGAGACAAAGTGTCATGATTCAGTCATCATGCTGCCGAAGAAGACAGCATTTTAATTTCTCCATTATTCAGAAAATTAAAGTCACGTAAAATTACTTATCTACTCACATTCCAAGAGAACTGGAAGCATAAACATTATCCGAGCTATTACGAGCAGGCACTGTTCCCATTAGCCTATTCCTATCCAATCGAAGCTCCTCAAGGTATTTCAAGTTACCAAGCTCATAAGGTAACTTTCCACTCAACCCATTGGATTCGAGATTTCTGAAAATAGNTGAGAGGAAGGAACAGAAAAGAGCAAAATAAAATTATTTTCTTTGATATTAAAACCCATTTTTCCCCTAACATTTTCAGGATGCTGCTTAAGTTCCCAATCTCGGGTGGAATTTTCCCGGTTAGCCGGTTTGATCTCAAATCGAGAACCTTGAGGTTCTTCAATAAGCCAATCTCACTAGGTATGGAGCCCATCAACAGGTTCCCATGCAAAACTCTGGTCATCACCAACATAACACACTCAGCCCAGACTAAGATCATAATCCATACATATAATTTTGTATTGTTCAGTGGAGCAAAAAAGCTTACAATTGTTGTAAACCTGACAGCTTCTTCAACTCTGGCGCGATAAAACCCTTTAAAGATTTCCCTGAAATATTTCTGCAGATTCATGTAGCATCATCATCAAAAGATGAATCAGAGTTCAGCACTAAAAACACAAGCTATCATATCCAAAATATCAAATTCATGTTATATTTCTGTTAAAACATCGACAGAAAAATCTTACAGCTCAAGAACATGATCACCAGCCGTGGAACAAGAAATGCCGTACCATTGGCACGGATTTGAATCTACAGTGCTCCAATTGGACAAAGCTAGTGAGGGGTCCTCGATAATAGCTCTCTTGAAAGCAATTAAACCATCAGCTGAAGAGAAGATGGAATTCTACTGTCAGATTAACTATTTTCTTCAAACCTTCACAGCAATTCAACTATATCTATCTACACTCTGAACATAATAGCATTCACTCAACCATTAGCTATGAAAAAATGAATTCAAGATCTGGAATGATAAAAATAAAACATCACATCACATTAGGCCAATTAGATATAAATATTAACAAGTAACAATCAGCAGCAAACATAAATTCTAAACAAAATGTGAATTAGATCAGGAATCAAGATCTGTGGAATCAACATTGAGCATTTGCCCTAAAAACTTGCCTTCATTTTTCGGAATTGCTGAGCAGCCAACGAGAGAGAATCCTAAACAGAGAACAAGAACTTCAAAAGAAGCAAATGGGTTCATTCTTCCTTGCAACACTTTACCAGCACTAACCCACACACGCGCTCACACACTCAAGCGCTTGAAAAACCCATAGAAAACAACAATTTCAAAGAACCCAGAACTAAAGTTCAGCAAAGAAAGTGAGAGAACAGTAAACGCAGGCCAGCTAAATCCTTAGGTTTATCAAGAAACAGAGAATATCAGAAAAGGCAGCCAGCCAGCCCAAAATGGGTTGTTCAGATTTCATCAAAATAAATGAAAGGAATGTTGATGGGAAAATAACCGCCATAAATGGATATGAGGAAACTAAAATAACCACGTTTTTTTTCACGCGGAAAATCAAAAGATACAATAAACAAGAAATAAAGAAAGTTAACAGCAAACCCGGAAAAAAATAAATAAACAAAAAACAGCCGCAGCCCTAAATGGCAAATGACAACAGCTGACAAGTGTGAAGCTCAAAAGGCCACAGAATGAGGAGAGCTTAGATTCAAATTGAAGATTTGATGATAAAAGAGAAATCTTGCAGACAAACAGTGTCACATAAAGAGACAATTGACAGAGAGAAAAAGAATGCCATTAATTCATTATAGTTAATATACTGCATCCACATAATGCTGCATAAAATGGTGAATGTTTTTGTACTTTTTATGAGGGTTTTTGAATATTAACTAAAGCTTGTTCTTCTGTGAGAATAATAGCTGCAGCAAGAAATATACCGTGAGATGATACTATAAGATATGATATGACATAAACAAATAAATCATCTCGTATTAGTTATGGTTTCTAATACCTTATGAGAAAATATTAAGCATAACAATTAAACGGTTTATTTATTTTATTATGTAGATGTATACTGTGAATTTTATGAACAAATAAAGAAATGAATGAAGAAAAGTTTGAGCTTCATTACTGTAAAAATGACGAGATACAGCAACTTATATTTATTCTCTCGCACATGCACAGATGTACATAAAATATTATAAGTCAGATTTGAGAATTTAATATTAAAATTTTAGATAATGAACATATTACATTTTTAAAATCTAATCATTAGGAAAAATAAATTAATGATTGTTTATTATTATGAACAATTGTTTATTATCATTAGATAATAGCAGTTTGATTATTATTATTATTGTTATTATTATTATTATTATTTAAAAGATATTAAAGTTGTTTGACTATGCTATTAAAACAATTTACTAATTGTTTTTTTAAAAAAAAAATCATGAGATATAAAAGAAAAATATAATATTGATGTTAAAATAAATAACTTGAAACAATTTTTTATAATTATGCAATTTATATTTATTGTGAATTATTATTAGTTGGTATTAACATTAATTATTATATAATATAATAGAAAAATACATGATTACACTCAATAGGATGTATTAATGTGAGAAGTAAAAAACATTAATTATAAATTTTGTAACCGAAAATGGAGAGAAAATTTTAGAGGTTTTATTAAATAGGTTTCCTTAAATGCTATTAGCTAGTAATTATATATATATAGATATAGATTGTGGCTTTGTTAATAGCACCTTGATTTTGGTTTTAGGTTACTAATTTAACATTGACTTTACACATTTTAAGATTATGGAGTGAAATCCGACAATATATAGCGTCACCTTATGTGACAGCTAAAATATGATAAAATATTCACTCGAGATACAATCAAAACCACAATCAACTGGAAGTGAACCTTATTATTTTATTTTATTGAATAATTTTAAAAACAGATAAGAATGAAAATTATACAATCTCGTAATATTAAATTACGACGTATATAAGACTACACAATTATGAGTGCACCAATTCAAATCAACAACAATGAAAGTCAATTCAACGAATATCCGTGACTTGGAAATAGGATATTTAGTGGAATATGAATCAAGCCACAATCAACAAGAAATCATCAAAGCATGAGATTCTCTCATCACACAAACCCGTTTGCTCTTAGTCAATTTAAAAGTTTTTTTTTTTTTTTTTTTTATTTTTTTTTTTTTTTTTTTTATTATTAGTTATTACTATTTTTACATGTTCGTTTATGATCTATTCAATTTTTGTGCTCTACTTTGCTTCCTTTTATCCTCAATATCTTATCTTACATCAGATTCCGAGTTTATTCTATGAACATTTTGTCATTTTTCTTCCTAGTGCTATAAAAAGGATAAAAGAAAAATGTTATATTATATAATTTTGCAATAAGATTAAAAAAAACATCAGCAACAAATTTAAATCAGTATAGTTTAATCATATACTACTAATACAATGTCAATTGTATCACCGTCACAAGTCTTAATACCGATACATAGTAAAATATCGATTGACGATTCTGACCTCACGGTACTAGGGTTCCACCATAACTTCGACTTGACGATAAATCTAAAAATCCAAAAAGAAAAAAAAAAGGTTCACCGTATCGATTAATCAGGTGCCTCGCTATTTGTAGGATTGTTCAATGATTATTCACTCATTTACCCTTACATAGGTTTCTAACCGAGCTCATTAGGTAAACGAGTCAGAAATCGAGTTCAAACTCCACTCATTTGTCAATCGAGCAGAGTTTGAGTCTTATAATTAGCAATCCGATCTCGAGCTTAAATGAGTCGAACTATACTATCAACATTCTCTTTTCAAGCCTTATCGAACCAAGCTGAACCCATCTCGTTAATAAACGAGTTTTAAGCGAGCTCGAGCTTGTTCGGACTCGAGCTTTAACGAGCAGAACCAAACTCGAGCTTTAACAAGTCAAGCTAAGCCGAGCTCACGAGCAATTTGTTTCGTTTAATTGTTGTACATTCCTACCCTATGCGCATATTCGAAACAAGTTGAGTTCATTACCGTGTATCTCAAGGCTGAGCTCGACATGAAATTCACGATATTTTAACTTTTGCATCACCAAAATATCAAGATATTTTCTTTAGTGGAAGTGATGTTTTGCTTAAGAGGAACATACTAATCATTAAAAGGGAGTAGTAAAGCACAAGGTAAACGTATTGAGGAAAGTTTAAGTCTTGATTCAGATAACCACACGCTTGGTATGATTTAGGTAATAAAAGTTCCTTTGATACACAAAGCATCATAATTGTTGATCATTTGATTGTTCCATTATTGGAATTATTTTATATGGTTGGATTCTTATTGAGAAAATTACCTAAATTATTTCGGAACTCCAAAACACAAAAATACAAAACCAATTCTCAAGCCCACATAGTTTGAGTGATGGGCCTGGTCCATATGCAAAATGTTGGCCCATAACTTATCAATAAAAAACAACACGCTTCCGTTTTCGAAAAACTTTGTCGGCCCTTTTGGGAATATAACATGATAAAGTCCTTACATCTAACATTATATAAAAAGAATAACTTTTTTACAATTTTAAAAATATTTCCCGCCAAATACATTAAATGAATTCTATATATAGTAATTGTTGGACAATATTGATAAGGCAACAAAATCGACAGATTAATTGTGTTAGAATCTGTTTTCCTTTTTCCCTTTTTTTTTGGTATTGAAAATCGCGTTATAAAATCTCATAGCATAAATCTAGAGTTTATCTCTTATCTGTTACAAAATCTCATTGCAAATTTAAAAAATCTCATCTCTTACGATTTAAAAAAATAAAATAAAATAAAAACCAATTCATCCATTATCTACTTTAAAAAGTTAATTTTCATCGGTCTAATTACTAATATTTTTAAAAATATAAGCTAACAATACATCATGGTGTGTAATCAAATTTTTTAGATGGAAGTAACGCCATAAATTCGGTATCATCTGACATAATATCTTTTTTAAATTATGCTTATAATATTTTAGATACTTTTAAACAAATTGTTTAGACATTTTTTTACATATTCGTCCATATATACATATATATATATACATACACACATATACATAATTGATGTTAAATTTAAGTATTTGTAGACATGTTTTTCTTTACAAAATAGTCTAGAAAAATTTTTTTTACACAATGTTAAATTCAAATGTTTTTAGATATGTTTTCCTTCTAAAATTGTTTAGAAAAGTTGTAGGTGACTTAACATCTTTCAAAAATAATATAGAAAAATTTGAATACTTTTACATATACTAATATAATATTTTAGGTGTTTTTAATATTAAACATACAAATTTTGTATTCTCTTATACAAAATAACGTAAATTTCATATTCTCTTATACAAAATAGTTTTACATTGTTTGACCCCGAATCTTTAATTTATAATTATTAAGTATTGTTTATCCTCCTCTTTAATTTATAATTATTTTTTTTCTTTCTCTTTTTAAATAGGATCAATAGTAGTTTCCACTTTCGCTATTGAGTGACTCAAACTCGATGTCTATTTATAATATTGTTAATTTAATATTGTTCTCGTGCATCACACGGGATACATACTAGTTTGCAAATGAATATTGGATGATTATATTGTGTGAAATTCAATATCAAATGCAAAGAGCACAGAAATTTGTTTAGGCATGATTAGTGGCTAAAATTATGAGCACGTACCTAAATTCCAAATTTTATTTAAAATTGTGTAAAAATAACGGGTGATTACATAATTATATTAATATAAGAAGAATTTATTTTGGATAAGAAAAGGCAGTTGAAAGAAAAATGATTCAAAATCTTTTANATTGCAAGTATACCCTCAAGGGTACTATAACAAATGTGTTCTTTATAGTTAGTTGCATATTGAAGGATTTATTCGATTGGTGGTGATGTGGTTGGTTATCAATATCAATAGGTGCACTTGCTGGAAAAGAGCTTTGAAGCTGATAACAAACTGGAGCCCGAGCGCAAGATCCAGCTGGCTAAGAATCTGGGCTTGCAGCCGAGACAGGTGGCGGTTTGGTTCCAAAACCGTCGTGCCAGGTGGAAAACCAAGCAGCTAGAGAGAGACTATGATGAGCTTAAGGCCTCCTTTGATTCTCTTCGTTCCAATTACGACTCCATTGTAAAGGAAAACGACAAGCTCAAAGTTGAGGTAAAGAAATGGTTTAACTGCTCAACTTTTCACTCCTTTTTATGGTGTGATATGATTATATTCGAAGGCGTTATTATGCAATGATGACTAGTTAGGTTGTGTTTGGTAAGTATATAAGCTAGCTTATAGCTTATTTAATTAGTTTATTAGTTTCTTGCATTCAAATAGACTTGGTTTGGTAGGATGAGCTTTTTTAAAAAACTCGAGTTTATCTCATAAGATTCCTTAAGTAGTTTTTCAAATAAGGCCTTTAAAATTTTTATTTCAACTAACCTATCAGCTAATTTTACTAAACATTTTTTTTCACATAAGCTAGTTTTTCAGCCATAAGTCCTAAGTTATCAGCTATAAGCTCAAATTTCACTTAATAAAGTTATAAGTTAGGTTATCAGTTAGGCTTACCAAACATAGCCTAAATGTATCTTGAAAATGTCACTTGTTATTCTAGATATATAGATAAATTCTGGCTAATAAACTAACTTATAGTTTTTAAGTGAATTTCGAGCCTGATAATTCATGACTTATAGCTGAAAAACTAGCTCATATGACCAAAGTATTTGGTAAAATTAACCGATAAGTTAGCTGAAATAAAAATTCCAATGTGCTTATTTGAAAAGCTAAGCAAGAAAGCTTATGGCATAAGCTTGAGCTTTAAAAAAACTCATCCTACCAAACAAAGTTTATTTAAATACATGAAGTTTATAAGCTAATCGAATAAACTATAAGCTAGCATATATACTTACCAAACACAACTTTAAAATACCAAAAAAATGTCACCATGTAA
Source organism: Striga asiatica (assembly GCA_008636005.1). Lineage (NCBI taxonomy): Eukaryota > Viridiplantae > Streptophyta > Magnoliopsida > Lamiales > Orobanchaceae > Striga > Striga asiatica. Next base: position 289,211 of record BKCP01007015.1, on the reverse strand, counting down.
AGGTGGAGTTATATATTTAAAAATAATAGTAATTTCATTTATATATATTATTTTTATGTCATAAGGGGATATTACATATAAAAATGTGCCAAAATTTTGAATTTTCACAATTGAAGATTTTTCAAAATAAAATTACTTTACATTCATTTTTTTCGCGAAAACTTTACTATACAAAATATACAAACTTAGGTTTCAGAAACCCTCTCTCAATCCACCTCCTCTCTGCAGCCAAGCCCTCTGCTCCTCCTCGGCGTTCACCGACACCGGGACAGCCTCCTCCCTCCCATATGGTCGTGGTCTCATCTTCTTGTTGAAGCTCCTCCCTCGGCGGGCTTCGACAAGTTTATCGTTGACTTGACGCTGCGGATGGGGCTGCCGACAATGCTCGCCAGCCTTTCGGCGGACCGAGCTTGGACCGACACGGTATTTTTTCCCTCTTTTCTATTTGTTCTTTGTGTTGGGGATGGATGGATTTTCCGGCCGGCGGCTTGTTTTCTTCTTAAGAGAAAATGAGTCGGCTCCGTCGGTGTTGTGTGGGGAGAAGTGTTGGTGTTCGGCCTCTTGGTGCTATTGTTTGATGGTGTTTGTTAGAATATACACTTGTGATTTGTCTCACATCGTCTATACAGGGAAAATAGGCCTAACTTATAAGCCTAGTGGGCTACTCCTCCTACCACCAATTGGTTTTGGGATAGAACCTCACTTGGACTTCATTTAGGCTTCCCTGATTTGGTGCGCTTCGTTCGTGGGACCGCACCAGTCAACCCCCGTTTATCATGGTATCAGAGTCGGTTCACCCAGTCCAGTTGGGCTTAAGCCTACGTGAGACCGTGTAATGACGTACCCGTCACCCAGCCTAGTTGGGTTGGGGCTTCCGAATGACTCACAAGTGAGGGAGAATGTTAGAATATACACTTGTGAGTTGTCCCACATCGTTTATGCAGGGAAAATAGGCCTAACTTATAAGCCTAATGGGCTACTCCTCCTACCACCAATTGGTTTTGGGATGGAATCTCACTTGGACTCCCTGATACGGTGCTATTCGTTCGTGGGACCGCACCCGTCAACCCCCGTTTGTTGCCAGTGAAAGGGGGCTTCGGTTCACTAGGTCCGGTTCTAGCTAGCCTTAGCCTTTCAGGAGTTCGGAGTTTCTATTTCTATTCTAATTGGGGCCAAAGTCTTGTGTTTCTTGGTGGTCGCCTCTAGGTGTTAGCTTCGTGTGTGGTTCTGGAGTAGCTTGTAGAAAGCAAGGAGGACTTTAGTTTATTTTATTTGTAGTTTAGTTTTTATGTTTTAGTTTTGTGTAGTGTCTTTCTGCTTTCTCGCCTTTGGGTCTCCCTTTGGGGGTGTTTTGTCTCCCATTTGGGGAGTGCTTTGGTCTCTTAGTAGAGAAGTGTAGTGTCTATTTTGGTGTCTAGTGTGTGGCTCTTGGTGGATCCCTCTGTTTGAGTCTTTTTTTATCTTTGTGTTTGGTGTAAAATTGTAAAGGTGCTTTGTAACTTCCATGGGCACTCGGTTGTAATTTTCGGGAGTGAATNACAACCGTAAATCCACCATGTATCATAACTTTCCATCCTGGATTAAATAAAATCAAAGTTTGATAAGGTTCAAACATGTTCCCCGAGCCACCTCATCAATTGAGACAATAAACTCAAATTGGAACTATAACATCTCTCAAAACCTATTGGGAAAACCTCATTCGTCTTATGGTTCTACATGAACTTCCTCTTATGTCGCTAAAAGACTCTTTCCAAACAACTTTCGACCCTCTTATGGTTCTACATGAATTTCCTCTCAAGACTCTTCGTAGGTCAGAAGCTCACAACTGACTTTAAGGGCAAATCCACTCCAAAGGCAGGGGTGGGCTCCAATCTGGGCTAGTTAAAAGAAATATATTAGTAAGCTCAATTCAATATTGTCATTAAGTCAGTCCGTGCTTGATTTGAATAAGACCCATATCAGATGCAATCACGCAAAAAATTACAAAAGATGGACGATATGACAATAGATACTTTCACATAGAGGATTCCAATCAATCTTCACTTTCTCACACGCCTGTCTGCAGGACCGACTCTTTGGGGAAGCAGCTAGGCCCATGCCTAGGGCCTCCCATATATTTGGGGCCCTATTTTTTCAGTATTATGTATTTGTGATGAGTTTGGCTTATTTGTACATATGAAGTGACTCATGGCTAAATATAGACTTGACCCATTACACAAATGAAGGGGTTAATTAATGAATGAGCTAATGACAAAATATGTACTTTGTGTAGAAATTTAAGGCCCTAAATATTTTATTTGTTTTCTTATGATGTTCGGTTAGAACAATTGTGTTAGAATAAATATTTTTTGCAATGATATGATTTTTATTTTCTTCTTTTTGTTGTTCTTATGACTGCTTGAATATAAATTATTAAAGATCGTTGTAACCCATGGGTAATTTATCAATTCCAAGGTCTAGAAAAACAAGAAAAAATATTCTTTTTTCAACTATTTATTTATTTATTTATTTAATAGTCTTTTTTAATTAGGTTTTTTTTTTCTATGATTCTATTTGCAAATAGCCTAATTACCACACAAGCTCAAATCGAGAAATTCGAAAATGACAAACTTGTCTAGGGCCTCCAAATTTTTAGAGACGCATGTCTACAAGAACAAAGTCATGTTTACTTTCAGTAGTCAGTTTAATTTTTCATTGTTTTTATTTTGTAGCCCATGCATTTATCCAATATTGTTGTTACCCTAAGTTTGATATCAATTTAGAATGACTTTTATTATTGTTCTAATTTAAGGTTGGAGTTATCTAACAAAGTCATAGCTTGTTTGTTCCTTTGTTATTGTTGTTGGTGTATTATTATTATTATTATTATTATTATTATTATTATTATTATAATTATAATAGTTTTTGAACTGAGTGCAGTTATGTTCTTATAAGTAACATAAACAAATTACTTACTGGACTAGCTTATTTAGTGGCACAAATATCGTAGCTAGATATTTGACACTTTTGTACACTAAAAGAAAATAATGAAATTTTAATAGAAAATTCCAATAGGATTCCAACGGTATTTCTATGGATACTACAATGCCATTATTTTCGTATGAATTTTCAATAGATTCTAATAGAAATTCCAGCAAAAAATATGCCGTTGGAATGAGTTTTTTATTAGAATTTTTCCTGGACTTTGACAAGTTCAACAACAGATTTTCCAATGATAGAAATTGGAGTGGAAATAAAAGTTTCGAAAGAAATTGCATATTCCAATGAGAATTCTTACAGTAAAAAAACCGTTTGTAAAATAGTCATTGAAATCATCAAATTATATTTATAATTCCAATGGAAAGCTCATTTCAACTGAACATTTTCGTTGGAATTTCTATTGAAATCATTCCCACGAAAGCTATACATTTGGAATATGCGTTAGAATTTCCATTAGTATATATTATCGTAAGATTTTTCGTTGGAATATGACAATTTTTTTGTAGTCGTAATTTGTTTTGTTATCTAATGAGCAATTCCAAATCTATTTGACAAATTGCAATGAGCAAAGTTCATAAATTTATTTATAGATAGTTTTATTTGGTATGTTTGTGTTCTATGGAGTTTTTGCATACATGAATATCAATAAAAACTTGAAAAATATAGCTAGCTATATAACTTGGAATTTATTCTATCTAGTTGGAGACAATATTATGAGTTGGTATGATTTGTAGAATTTAGTATCATTTTGTAGAAAGACAAACTTATGTATAGTAACTAGATTATATCCTATTGCATTACTAATTACTACTTGATGTATCATTATAACTATCGTGCATAGGAAATATCGGTGTACCACTTGTTGACTTCCGAGCTGAGCTGGGTGGGCACAAAATTAGATACGACCGTTTGATGAAGAAATAGCCGAGACAGATACTCGGGTAGTAGGATTAAGAGTTAATCCTAAACTCAGGAGTAAGGACAGTCGGGTGCCGAGCGAGAATCAAACAAGACACCTAGGTTGGGCAACCATAAGTGTGAGGTCGACTAGGGAAATATCAAAATCAGCAGAATCAAACTCAAGACTTAGGTAAAATAAGCCTAAAGTTGCTATTGAAGACCGAGCCGAGCGCATTGAGGCGGAAAAAAATATTAAAATAATGGCAACTTGTAGCCATATGATGAAAGATGGGGCGCGCCCCTCAAAAGTCTGTCAGTCTACGTGCCACAGCCTCAAAGGATCACACGTCGCATTAAATGCGTATCTTTTCATTTTATGCTTGGTCTACTGCCCGATGAACAGTAGACGGACCACTCTTACTATAAATAGTCCTGGAAATCAATTGTAGAAAGGTTCTGAAATTTCTCAACACGCAAAACATAAATTCACCTATTAAATTCAACATTAAATACGAGCACCAGAGCTCATCATCAAAATATCCGACTTCGTTTTCACTTGCTTTTTCACATATTTAGCACATCACATCGAATTAAACAACATATTAGCATTACTTCCATCAATATCAGTTGATCAAAATTTGTTGGTCAATAGTTTGGCGCTAGAGGAAGTGCCTCATATTGTTTGAGGTTACTATTCGATTTGGAGAACACCACATCCGCTACCAACCACACAACTCATGAGGATAGCCGAAGAAGATGTCTTCATCAAGCCAGGAAGTGGAATCTCAGCCGCATACGACGGAGCAACCACGCACGGTGGCTCCCACTATCGAGTTCACATCGATGTTTCAAGATTCGGAATTCCTAAGGGCATGGCGGACCTCATGACGCGAGTCTTGCTATCGACGTCACACACGCCTCCACCAAAGACACAAACCCCACCGGAGACGAGGGCAACAGGTCGGCCCAGTCATATGTATCTTCCATAATTTAATATCCTTCAAATTTTAATGATTCCACTTTAAAGAATTCATGACTAGTTAGAAGTAAATGTCTCAAATTATTTTATATATTTTTTCCAAAGTAAAGCAGACTAGAGGTTTTGCAGTTGGAAACCAACTCAAGTAAATAATTTTCGTTTTGTAATTCATAACAGTGAAAATGATATTTTTTTTCGCAACGATAGACTTTATAAATAACAACACAATCTACAGACTAGACAACATCTAAACAATCGAATAAATCAGTTGCTCAGCTGAATCTAGTTGGGAAGACTACACCACTAGTAGCCTAGAACAAACTTGAAAATTTCCAAGAAAGGAATACAAATGGGGGTGTATTGTTTGGATTTCGACTGACATTTTGGGAGTTTTTAAAATTTAAAATTTGTTAAGATTTTCAGATTTAGTAGGAATCATGAGAAATCTTAAGTTCGAATGTGAGATTTGGAGTGATATTTTGTTTATGGTTTATTCTTTTGAAATGTCAACAAATCTTAAAAAGTGTTAAGGCATGCTTGTTTATGAAATAATTTGCTCACATTTATTTCAAATTCAAAATTTAACTCAACTTTAACTCAACTTCACTATCCTTAATATTATTTATATAATTAAATAATACAAATCAATCGTACTTACATATGACATCAACTTTAATTCACTATTCATCCACTCACATAATTTTAACTACCTATCATTTTCAATCATTTATCTCCTATTTCTACATCAAATCAATAATAATCATTTTATTTTAAATATTATTTTAAATATATCATTAAAATTCTACTACCAACTAACCTTACCACATTTTCAAATTTAACTCTAGTTAATCAAAATAACTCATTTTGAGCAAATTATTTCATAAACAAGCATGCCCTAACAAATTCAGTTGTAAATAATGTAAAATACCTCAGAATTTTTAAGACTTTTAAAAATCTCAAATGAATACCTCGAGACTTTTAAAAGTCTTAAAAGATCTAATTAAATAAATCAAGATTTCTAAAGTCTTAAAAGCCTTTAAAAATCCCAACCGAATACATCCCTCAAAGCTCCCACAAGTGGAGAATGCGAATAACACAATCCCAACAGGAGAAAAAAAAAACACAAAAAATTGCAGGAAAAAAAATCTAATAGTTAGACTACAAACCTAAGGAAGTAAATGGGTAGGGTTGGGTGCGGGTTTTGGCAAACCCGAACTTGACCCGCATATAATTTACCCTACCCGTACCCGACCCATTATCCAGTTAGGGACCTTCGGGTTCGAGTTGGGTTTTACCAACGGGTTATCGGGTCTTTGTCGAGCAAACAGGTAACCCGAATTCTTAAATTTGTCCCGACCCGACCCGACTCGACTCGACCCGTTTCATGTGTAAATAAATAAATAAAATAATTCTGCAATTAAATATAGTGTAACTAATAATTATTAACTAAGTTTGACAATAAAATTACTATAAAAAATTCTGTATTATTTTTGGAATGAATATTAAGGTATAATTATTTATTTTTTATAGTCTAGCTAATAATATAACATTTAAAAATTATGTATTTAAATTTTATATTTTACAACTAAAAGAATAATTGATAAGAAAATCGGAAAAATAAAATAAAATTTAAACCATTAACCATTAACCATAATTTTACTCAAACATGACCTGAATTCCGATCATCTCGAGTTTATCCAATTCAAAAATGCAGATAATCCAATCGTGCGAGTTTTATTGACATGCCTATACAAATCTCCAAGGAGAACCACAAGCCCCTACTCGCCCAACACCATATGTATTTTAATACTATTTTTCATGTCACTTCACACTGTAACACAGAATATACTATTCTCATCCATACATCATTATGATTATGCATAGTGCATAATAAAAAAGTGAACTCCTATCATAAGGAGTCGAATTTTGTAACTGGATTGGTCCAAAATGATATCATTAATCCATTAGAAGACAAATACTGTACAAATTGTGGATGGAAAATAATTTATAAATTGATTAATCAGTGATAATTTGGGGGTTGAAGTTTTTTGCCCCATCCATTATATCATTTTAATATATATCTAAAATATATAAATCTTACGGTAAAAAAATTATTTTCATTTTCCACCACAATCTGCATATATAATAGATATATTAATATGCATTTATTATCAATAACATCTTATTATTACATATTACATATATTACATTGGTCAGAAGAAAATACATATAATAAACTTATTTTTTGCATTTGAGTTCGAAATTACTATTATGATATATTTTTTATAATGGAATGACGATTTTGGTGTCTAGAGCTGCTAAGTATTTCGTTTAGAGTTTAAATATTTTACACACCCATCTAAAACATTGTATTAAGGTACTCAAACTCCGTATTATTTTAAATAATACGTCTTATTCCTTTAATTAGTTCTAAATATATGTTTGTCTTCTACCTTATATCATCCCCATATTATATCAAATATTTCAAACACTTTTATTTAAAAAGTACACCATATTAATTATAATCATGTTGGCAACTTATAAATTAGTGTGGGGTTTTGCTTTATAAACTATTCTAGATTAGATGCTAGCCACACAACTAATATAAAGTTTCTTTTTTCATTTTTTTTTTAAATAAAATAAAGCACGCTTTACATGAATTCTATTTGTACATATAACAATTTTAATGCAATATAAGTAGTCCCTCTCCAACCACCGTGTGACCAAAAAAGGGTAGACTAAAAATAACAACCCATCATAAATAACAATTAAAGTAACCATTTTAAACTTTGGACTGTAGGGTTTTAGGGACGCCAATGTGAAATTATTATTTGCAAGAAAATTTGATCCCAAACGTGCATAGTATACTTTATAATCTATATAAGTCAAATTAAAGATTAGAGCTTCAATCCTAGCTAGCCAAAATGCCATTTTTATAAACACATACATATCATCACACACACACACACACATATATAACTTCAATAATCTCGGAGTCCATAGCCATATCCTTGCAAAAGCTCAAATCTTTATCCTAATCTTTCAATGGCTAAAATACACCCGAAAAGCCCGATATTCATCGATAGCCCTTGTCAATACTCATCGTCCGAAAGAGAAATATTTACCGTTTGGATGAAATCCCTAGTGATCAACGGCAATGGATGCACGGTTTTCGGCTCGGAAGGTGAAATTGTCTTTCGGGTCGACAATTACCAAACGAGGCGCAGTCGAGAGGTATTTCTAATGAGCTCTGATGGCGAAGTCCTCTTCTCCGTAAAAAGAAAGGTATTTACTATTTACTATAGTTAGTTATTTTAGCCACTCGAATTTTTTTTATTAGCTTACTTTTCTCATCCGACGATCTTTTTTTTATTATTTATTATTTTTGCAGAATTTGCAAGTTTTTAGGAGTTGGGGAGGCCATAAGTTCCTCAATTCAAAGCTTCATAAGGAGGGAGAATGGTTCAAAGTGAAAAGAAAGTGCAACATTTTTAGGAGAGGTCTAATTGAATGCGACGTCATACTTGGATGTAACAAGGTGACATTAAGTTGCTACAAGATTGTAGGGTTAAAAGGGAAATCAACTCTCAAGATAATGGATTGCGAGAGCCGAGTTATAGTCCAGGTAAAATAATATTTCATAAATTCTTGTGTGAAACGGTCTAAATGTTAGATTGGTCGACCCGTTATACTTTTGTAATAAAAATATATACTTATGTTATGAAATGTCATATTTTTATAAAGTATATAGTTCATTTCAGTTTAAAATTAAATATGCATATACTATTGAAAAAATATGGTCGTTAGTCCTGCATAACAATAACTTTACTAGTTAATGTTAATACCCAAGGAAAAAAATGAATAATTAATGTTTGGCTAATGAATATTTTCAGGCGACTCCAAAACAGTCATTTGGTGGAGTTTCTTTGGGAGATGATGTGCTAACCCTGATGGTGGAGCCCAAAATAGATCAATCCTTTATTATGGCTCTAGTGATAGTTTATGCTATGATCAACAATAAACTATAGTTTTTGGGAGCTTCATGTAAATTACACACATTTTTCTCTCACATCTCTCTCTCTCTCTCTCTCTCTCTCTCTCTCTCTCTTTCAATGCACATAGGAATTTTATTATTATTATTTTTTTTGTGGAGAAATTGTAATTATGCAAGAATAGACATTGTAACTTTTGCAGCAAAATTTTTGTGAGATCAGATTATGCTACAAATATATGCAGTCTCTCTGTACATTGCACTTAGATAAGTATTAGGGGGTAGATGGTCTACTCATATAAATAATATTTTGCTAATAATTGAAATTTAATTAGTTAATCAATGGGCTAAGTGTTCTTTTCTAGTTCTTGAATTTGTTTAGATTATAGATCTGAAGAAGATTAAAACAACGACGTGATTGCTTAATTTTATTATTTGTTTATTTATTTATTCAACCAAAGAAATTAGTCAAATTACAGAATTGCTTAAACAACCAATGAACTTGAACTTACATGTCAAGACTGGTCACTATCAATTCCAGTAATTCCATTGCTCACCGATTAGAAATTTAGGATAATCTTGGTAATTATGGCAGGAATTTCAATGTTTGTTCATGGCCCATGTGTCTCAATCGTTGATGTTGATCAACAAGTAATTATATTCTTATTTGTTAATTTCTTTCTAATGATCTATAGTTTCACTATTATTACATATACAGAACATGGCTACATGAATTAGGAAAGGGAAGGCCAATATCGTCTCCCACTTAAAGAAACCTTAATCATTATGCCTAAGCCAGGACCAAATTTTCATACCTTTTACTGGGTTAAGAACAGGAGATACTATTTAAAATTTAATTTCTAAACTATATTGCAGATCTTAAAAAATCATATAAATCCAATAAATCATATGCGACTAAGGTACACACAACTTCTGTTGTGATACGTTAGGCGTGTCAAGCATACATATTGAAAATGTCGTACTTTTGTTTATATTTTTTTAAAATTATTGCCATTTTAATTTGAAAAATATGCATATCAGTTGAAAAAAATAAGAGTGTCTAATTGTTATTCATGCCTAACTGCATCAATTTAAAACATCACAAATCACAATAAGCATCCAGATCAATATTATAAAGAAACAACACATTATTGACTACATAGAATGAAAAGGAAAGTTGCATAGTCACAAGCTGAGTGTAAGGTAC
>BKCP01007015.1:249897-266847 GCA_008636005.1 Striga asiatica | reverse complement strand
TCCCTTGAAGCGGATAAGGATCCATTTAGACCTAAAGAAGATACCGAAGAAAATTTAGGACCAGAAGTTCCTTACTTGAGCGCCATTGGCGCATTACTTTATCTTGCAAATTGCACCAGGCCTGATATTGCATTTGCAGTAAACTTGCTAGCAAGGTTTAGTGCTTCTCCTACGAGGAGACACTGGAATGGTATTAAACATATTTTTAGGTATCTTCAAGGTTCACAAGATCTTGGTTTACTTTATAAGAAAAATCAAGATATAACATTGGTGGGCTATTCGGATGCTGGTTATATGTCTGATCCCCATAATGCTAGATCACAGACTGGTTATGTTTTTCTTTGTGGTGGTACTGCAATATCTTGGAAGTCAGTTAAGCAGTCCATGGTTACTACATCTTCAAACCACTCAGAAATAATTGCTTTATACGAGACTTCACGAGAATGTGTATGGTTAAGATCTTTAATCCAACATATTCGTGAGTCATGTGGAATTACAAATGATATAACCCCCACTGTCCTTTACGAGGATAATGCAGCTTGTGTTTTACAAATGAGTAGTGGGTACGTCAAAGGAAGCATGACAAAACACATTGCTCCAAAATTCTTTTACCCACACGAGCTCCAGAAGAGCGGTGAAATTATTGTACAAAAAGTACGATCTAGTGAGAATTTGGCAGATCTATTCACCAAGTCCCTTCCTACATCTACTTTTGAAAAATATATTTATGGTATTGGTATGCGTAAACTTGGAAGACTATTGTCTTCAGGGGGAGGGACAAACTCAAAATAATCCTGAAGATTAGGTCCTGAAGACCAAATGCTGTACTCTTTTTTCCTTAACTAAGTTTTTCCCATTGGGTTTATTAGTTAAAGGTTTTTGATGAGGCAGCTAGTAAAACACATGAATTTTTATAAATCATGTACTCTTTTCCTTGACTAATTTTTTTTTCCCTTGGCGGGTTTTTATTAGCAAGGTTTTTAATGAGACATGTAGTAATGTCCAAGGGGGAGTGTTATAAATATATGAATGTGGACATTACTAATATACAATTGGGCCTGAAGTCCATTAGTTAGGAGAATTAGATTTTAGGGCTTCCCACTTGTAAACCCTATATAAGGGTGATATACGATGAATAAAGTGATAGACTTTTCTGCTCTTCTGTCTCTTGTTCTCTCGCTCGTTTCTCTTTACTTTGTTTGGTATGAATGCTTGAGGATCCCAATTTACAACAAAATAGAAGCATTATATGTAGTTGTATTGATTACATAGGAAATGTGAGGCACTAATTCAAAAGAATAATTAAAAAAAATCACAGGTGATACGAAGCAGGTATGGGACAAAGAAAAGTACAATTGAGCTCCTGGTTCATCTCGCTAACGAGTCTTAACAGTCTAGCTCGAATCTTAACAAATCGAATTATACTTAAAATTTAGAAAATTACGTAAAATCTTATTTTTAAAGCCTAATAAACCTTAATAAGTCCAGGTGGAACTTGACTATGCCTAACAAATGAGTCTAAATCATTAGTGATTTTATTTTTTTATGAATACTTTAGTAAAAAAATATAAGTAATATTTGTCATTTTACATAATTAAATTTTTTATGGATTATTGTAAAACAAATCCGACCTTCTAAATGACCAGTAATCACCCCTTGAAGCTATTACTTTCTATTGTCGGTGCATTTTATCCCATATAATTTCTTTTCTCTCTCTTATCCTCTGTTTGTTAAAAAAATGAGCAAAAGTAGTTGTTTTTCACCCAATCTTTTTAGAATATCACTTGTGAGTTGTCTCACATTATTTCTGCATGGTAAATGGGCATAGTTTATAAGTTTAGTGGGTTACTAATCTCATCACCAATTGGTTATGAGATGGAACCTTACTACGGTATACCTAAGCTCATGCTCTTATGGTGCGCTTCACTTGCGTGGGACCTGCAAGATGGAGGGAGAATTCTATCACAAGTCGTGCTTCAGGTGCGCCCACAAATGGTGTTCCCTAACGACGTTGTCTTACGCAGCTTTGGACAGAGTCCTCTATTGCAAGCCACATTTTGTCCAACTTTCAAGAGAAAGGCAGCTACAACCACCTCAACAAGTCGTCGCCTCTAAAAAAAGTGTCGATCAAAATAACACGTACTAATGACAATCACAACGCTAGTGCCCCCAAGGAAACTCGATCATTGGAAAACCTTCAAGTTACACAAGAGGATTAATGTGTATAATCGGAATATACAATAAATAAATGTTTATGGATGTAAATCTTATTTTGGATTTAGTTTTGTTCAATTTGTTTATATCCTTGATTACACTTTTGCTAATGGATGTATATTGTACTTGAGGTAAAATTTTACTTGATTTAATTCAATTTTGGTATTTGAATGTTTGTTATCTTTCTTTCACTGCTTATCATGTGTGTTCATATCGCCTGATCGTAGAAAGTGTCCATCTTACTAAGTAGCTTTCATATGTGTTCAAATAAGATTAATTTAAGTCCCACTGAAGCATGTGGGCTCGATTGGAAGATTGATAATTCGAAATGGTTGGTTAATTATACAAAGTCGGACTCAAGCATTATATGTGGTGTTGGCTAGAACAGTTGAAATTTTAAAATATTTAATATTGTTTTCATATATAAAATTAGTAAACATACTGATTCCATAAGGGAGCTATCCGATAGCTTCATAGAATTACTGTATAAACCATAGTGAGTTGTTTTGGCATTTTTATACTTGCAACATTTTTTAATGTTATATTTGTTTTTAGAAAAATATGGCTATATGTGGTTGTGTGAGAATATCTTAATGTGTGTTTAAAGATGTACTTGGTAAAAAACACATGTAATCAAGAACAATAAATATGAACCAATGAGTATTAAGAAATAAATTCAACCGATTCGACTAGTTATTTTAAATAAATATTTTTTCATCTCAATTACTTTTTGTACTAACTTGTTCCAGTCCAGTTCCCTCTTATTGTATACCTATTAATTGAATAACCAAATATACATATATACAATTTACATACATTTAATTTTATACGCATTACTCCGTTTCATAATTGTTTTATTTTTATGCTTTGGTTCTTTATTTTACACTAGTGCGCATCCTGTGTGATGCACAGACAGACTTGTTATTTAATTTTATTTTAAACATAATTATTTATATTTAACATCTCATTATTGAAAGAAAAAAAATATAAAATATGAAAAATATATATTATTTAGTTGAATATAACAAGTGATCCTAACGAAACAATAACATTCAACACATGATATATGATAAAATTAATTATATAAATCGTCATGCTTTTTAAAAATTGTATAAATTGAATAAATATGGGATATTTAATATTCGCATTAAAATTTATAATTTGAATATGAGATGAAAAATGAATGTGTACAAAAAAGGGTGCCAAGAATCCACATAATATGAGATTCTTTCTAAACTATATGGATAAAAAAATCATCAATTAAGTTGAACAATCCGAAATATAAAAACTAACTTGCGAAATTAACATTCTTTATGAGATTTGTAGATAGATAAATATGGACAAAAAATATTTAAATTTTAAGTTGACATTTTGAAGAAAAAAAAAAAACAATTAAGTTCGCATGACTTTTCAGAATGATTTCAAAAACCTTCACATGTTAAATAATTGACCGGATTTTTGTAACCAAATTTACACGTTTGACCGAAAAAATTTAAAGAAATGATTGGTCGGATTTTTAAAAGTAAGATTTTTAAGGTTCTTTCTCACTGGTGGCTAGAGCCGTAGCACTTAAGGAAATAATTGCCCATATTTTTAGGAATTAAGGTGTGCACAATATCTTTCTCATATAACATTTTTTTTTTGAATTTTTATTAAGTCAGCCATTTAAAAAGAAATTCCAAGAATAGTAATTTTGAAAATTTTAAACCAAAATTTTAAGTAAATCACTCTCTCTAATATATAGTAATATATTTCATTTTCTGTGTCATAGATTTTAGTGTGTTCACGGTCCGGTTCTAACAAAAATAAAAAAACCGTCAATCCGGACTGCAGATCGGTTAAATGGTCAGTTAAAAAAGCCTTAAAAAATCCAGTGGTTAATTTTTTTAACAATCCGAAATAACCGGTCCAGTTAACGGATTATCTGGGGCAAATCCGGTTTAACCGGACCGGTAAATATTAAAAAACTATAACAAATATATATATACATTCAGTCATTCATTATGACCGACAAATACAATACATTCACTTTCACTTTTTGGTCTTTTGTTGACTTAATTTTGTAAGACACTATAACTATTCACTTTTTCCCACCTTCGTTTTTTCATTTTCAGATTTTCCCACCTTCTTTTCCTAATTTTTTGAGTTAACCCTAATTTTTCCCATATTCCCACTCCCAGTCTTCTCAGTTCCCCAACCTTTTTTCGACTTATTTTTTTCTTCAATTTCATTATTTTTTTTTTTTTAATTTTTAGGTCCAAATAATCTCTTTTTGGGCCCAAAATTAAAAAATAAAAATTAAGTTCAACATGAAAAAAAATAAAAATTGAAGGTCCAAAACAAGGATTTTAGATTTAACCGATTAACCGCCAAACCAAACCGTCCAATGCGGTCCGGATTGTGGCCGGTTAAAAAATAAAACCGGTCCGGTTATGAACAAGAAAAAAAATTAATCGTTAGGTCCGATTTGATCATGATTTGAGCTAAAATCTGACCATTCCAGACCGTGTACACCCCTAATAGATTTTGTTTTTTGTGTTGCAATTTTTTTTTTTTCAATAAAAATGACAATAAGCGGACCGATCCAAACTACTCGAAGTACTTTTTAGCTGCCTATTAATTTCAAGTTTTTCAATTAAGCCCCTCGTTTTAACTGTGTGTCCACTTTAACCCTGAAAAATAAACCTTTACCTCAAGACTACACGTTCTTACTTACTCTTCACACGCACACAGCCATTCTCAGGAAAAAGGCAGAAAATCAATCAAGATTTTTCTTCTCAATTTCACTATTTCATAAAGATTCAGAAAATTTCCGTTATAAATTCCATCAGATTTTCAGAAAGATTCTGCTTTTATGATGAATAATAATTATTCGCGAGGACGGTATCCACCGGGGATCGGCAACGGTCGCGGCGGCGGAAATGGAATTGGAGTTGGGAACGCGAACCAGAATTACCCGAACCGGAACCCGCAATACCCGCAACCGCAGCCGCCGTACCCGCAGCGAACAACCGCACAGAATCAACCTCAGCAGTGGATGAGGCGAAACCCTAACACCGCAGCCGTGTCGGACTCTTCTAACGAAGTTGAAAAAACCGTGCAGCCCGATTCAACTGGTTCTACGTACATTTTCTCGCTATGGCTTGTGTTTATTTAACTTATGTATTCATTCATTAGCTTTCTTTGATATGATGTTGGTTTTCATTCATTAGCTTTCATCCATTTAGATTAAGTTATTATTGGGTGTATCGTTTCTGTAAGGATGGTTTGATATGATTTATTGGCTAGAAGGTTACTTATAACTTGAGATTTGGTCAATGCTGTGCGTTGGATGTGTTTATTTTCTGCATTTGTGTGTGTGTGTGTGTATGTTTTCTCTGGAATTAACTACTTGCATTTGTTTGTTTTTCGGTGGTTTCGTGGGATTATCAGCTCTCAAGATTGGAAGGCTCGTTTAGCAGTCCCGCCTCCTGACACGCGATATAAAACGGAGGTAGGATAAAATTATTTTTATTCTGACAAAACTTATTTTTCTAATGCTAACTGTTTAAGTTTTAGCTGTCTACTGGTATTGGACTTGCATTTTACATTGGAAGTTTGCTTACTAAGTTAACCGAAGTTGCTGTAATGTGGAACACTTGATGGCTGTGAGAAATGTTCTCTTTGGGCTCTCTTGTATTGTCTTGATCTGTGAAATTTGAAACTATCATAAGTTTGTAAATACAGCAGATACAAAAATGTAAACTTGCTTTGATTAATGACCAAATTAATAAAGAATTTGATTCTGGGGTAGTTTCAAATACATGATACCAAAAGAAATGGGGCTAATCTTTGGAATAGTAGTTGTGACCTGATACTAAATTGACTACAGTAATCTCTTTTCTTTTCTTAATTCTTCTTATTTTGACTATGCTGTCTTCCTTTGTTATAAGTCTACACTCTAGTCTTAAGGTTGACTAACCATCTCAGTGATGTATTCACCACAAGATAACTTTCCAGTCTTACTATTGCACATGTTCATGAACAAGACTCTGTGCTTGTTAAGAAAAGTTATATTAGCAGTGGAAGTGGCCTGGATTTTTATGAGTAATGCATTGTTTTTCTGTCATACTGTGGATTAGATATAAGGAAAATGGTTTCTTCTCTTTTGTTTCCCTCGACAGGCTGTGGCCATCGGTTTCCCAACTACTGGCTGATTGTACTTGTGGGAATTCATGCATTTAAATCTTTGACCAATACACCTAGTAAAAGTTGCATCATAGAATTGCAGTTTCACTAGAGAATCAAAATTGAGGTCCATATATTCTGCTTTTCCTGCTTCATTTTAAGACTAACTGACGCACCATGCTCCTATCAACTGTGTTTTTTTATCTCTTTCACTATGTTTTGACCGGGGTCCAACCAAATATACATGTACCTGTCAGATACATGTTGTATGCCCTAATATGACACTTGGCTATGCACATTTGTACATCTTGTTTCTGCTAGTATACCTGAATATGGAACCCTCGCGGCAGATGAAAAGAAGTGTATTCTCTGTTTGTTAACTGTTCAAATATTTTATTTTCACTTAAATGTTTCGAATTAGGATGATAGATTTTTTTCTTTACTTGTATATGATCTATATATCCTGCTTCTACCATTTTTTTTTTCTCTTTTTTGCTTTTGTGGCTCACATGGGAAGTATTATTGCTGAACCAAACTTTCTGAGGAACTGAATGCTCATCTTATTTTTGTCAATGGTGGATATGCTTTCTTTCATGCAGGATGTTACTGCAACAAAAGGAAATGAGTTTGAAGATTACTTCCTGAAACGTGATCTACTCATGGGTATATATGAAAAAGGGTTTGAAAGGCCTTCTCCTATCCAAGAAGAAAGTATTCCTATTGCTCTCACCGGTAGTGACATTCTTGCTAGAGCTAAAAATGGTACTGGAAAGACCGCTGCATTTTGCATTCCTGCCCTTGAAAAGATTGATTCGGATAACAATGTTATTCAAGGTAAATATTCATCTATTAGTGTATGACCAATATGAAGGTAACATTGTTGTCGTGAAGTTGCATTCTGTGGATGCATTTCTTGTTCATTGTTTCTTAGGAGTGACTTGCCTTTATTTCTTCAATGCCAACCAACTTTTCACCTTGTGTTAAATGAAATGTGAAGGATGCATGTCCTTGCAATTTGATCGAGCTATGTTATTTTCTTCACATATGCATGCACATACACGAGAAAGAACTACCGCGGTATGTAAATTCAAGGATATGGTTGATTCAACCATTTGGTGAGTGAAAAGGGATTAATTAAAATAGAAGCGTAATATGAACTCTTCATTTGTTATTGGGGAAATGTTGCTGTCCATTAGGAGGGCCTTGTGAGAGTTGATGCAGTTATGCATCAGAATATTGTTATTCACATAAGTTTGTCGTGTTCTGCCAATTGTCCATATTATTTTTAATTTTCAGTGGTTGTATCCTTATTTGATGATGTGGATTTTAGTTTTTTTTTTTTTGTCTACTTCGTACATTCACGTTTCAGACTGTTAGTTTATTGGGCCTCTCTTTATTTTCACAGGATACTTTATTTAAATACAAAGTTGATTTGAATTTTAGTTTTTGATTTTACTAGACTTTATGTCCCCTTCTGCATTTTTCTCATATTATCAGATTATTTTTTTCTGTTGCATTTTTCTGCTCCTTCACGTTCTACAACTAAATATGCACGCTAATGACAAATGCAGTTGTTATATTAGTTCCAACAAGAGAATTAGCTCTTCAGACATCCCAAGTATGTAAGGAACTAGGAAAACACTTGAAAATTCAAGTGATGGTTAGCACCGGAGGAACCAGTCTGAAGGATGATATAATGAGATTGTATCAACCTGTGCATTTGTTAGTTGGAACTCCTGGAAGAATACTCGATCTCACCAGAAAAGGGATATGCATTTTGAAGGATTGTTCAGTGCTTGTTATGGATGAGGTATATGGATTGGCAATATAACATTTTTTCGATGGATGTGTCTAAATTTGTATCGGTCCTTATAAGCTTTGCACTTGGGAGTTACTTCTGTGAAGTATGCTAAAAAAGTTTGTCTTTCATCCACTGCTTTTTCTGGTTTTGGAACTTGAAATTTGTATCATCTTTTCTGATTATTATTGACATTGGAAATCTGGTGGCTTCTAAGTTCGGTTGAGTCTTTGTATCAGGCTGACAAGCTGCTATCTCCAGAATTTCAACCTTCAATAGAGCAGCTGATCGCCTTTCTTCCTCCAACTCGGCAAATTTTGATGTATTCAGCTACATTCCCAGTAACTGTAAAAGATTTTAAAGATAAATACTTGCGGAAACCCTACATCATCAATTTAATGGATGAGCTCACACTCAAAGGTATAACCCAGTATTATGCTTTTGTGGAAGAGAGACAGAAAGTTCACTGCCTCAATACGCTCTTCTCCAAGGTTCTCGATCTATACCTTAAAAGAAAAATTCTCACATTGTATTCCTTCTCTTTTGGTGGAAAAATTACATTGGTGCTTTCTTTACAGTTGCAAATTAACCAGTCAATAATCTTCTGCAATTCTGTAAACCGAGTGGAGCTGCTTGCCAAGAAAATCACTGAGCTAGGTTATTCTTGCTTCTATATTCATGCCAAGATGCTACAAGATCATCGTAACAGAGTATTCCATGATTTCAGGAATGGTGCATGCCGGAATCTTGTTTGTACTGGTAAAAATCATCCAATGTTCATTAGCGAATTCCATTAACAGGTCAAATGACCAATTCGTTTAATTGAAGCCTCTGAAAGCAAACTCATGAATTATTCTCCACAGTTGTCTCTAAATTACTAGTTTTAACATGATGTGCAGATTTATTCACAAGGGGAATAGACATCCAAGCTGTCAATGTCGTCATAAACTTTGACTTCCCTAAGAACTCAGAAACCTATCTCCATAGGGTACGCAGATTTAGTAAAATTTATCTAAAAAAACTGGACAAACTTTCTGTTAATCGTGGTTGTGAATCTACTTGTCTAGGTGGGCCGTTCTGGAAGGTTTGGACATCTTGGATTGGCTGTGAATTTGATTACATATGAAGATCGCTTCAACTTGTATGTCGTTCTTATTCATTTGCTTTTTAGTTAAAAAAATCAGTCTGTTCTGTTCGATGTGAAATTTACTCGTACTATTGTTGACATTATTGTTGCCTTTTAGTTTTCTTTCTTCATTTTTATATCTCTTCTCTTTCCGTTTTGCAGGTACAGGATTGAGCAGGAGCTTGGCACTGAGATAAAACAAATCCCGCCTCATATTGATCAAGCTATTTATTGTATGTGACACCTGATAAAATCTGACATCGGTGAGTTTTATTGAACATTAAATCATTAATTCTTATAACAAGTGAAAGCATAATGACATAGTTCACTCAATGAATGTGAATGTGCCCGTCTATGATTTTCTTCCGCTAATCAATCCGGAAAGCATGCTTTTCTTTGTTCACTCGGTACACTGTACCATTGATAGATATCATGTAGTAACTAGTAAACAGTTATTATTTCATCCTTTTTCTTTTCAGGAGCTTTCCCTTTCCCAGATGCGAATTTAATCAAAACGATAAGTCGAGCAGCAGTTGCTAGTTGGTTGACTCAGAGTAATTGGAGAAACATGAAGTGCTGAATTTAATTGAAAGCACAAAACCGCAAACTGTTTTTTTTTTTTTTTTTTTTTTTTTTTTTTCTTTAGCAGTCTTGTCGAATGTAGTTTCTTTTTAAATCGTTTTCAAAATTTTTACCCTCTTCGTTTGAGGTGGTGTTGCTCGTAGGCTGTACTAGATTCTCACCATGTTTAGAATTTTTTCTTGTATTATTCAGATATTAATAACTAGTAAGAGAACATGAATTTCTCGACTTAGATTGCTTCTCGCAGTGGCTTTTTTTAATATTTGCCTAGAAGTTACTCAATAGTTTAATTACAACAGTGAATACTTTAAAAAAAATGGGGCAAATGCACTTCAGACATTAGACTTTTAAAATTATTATAATAGAACTTGTAAATTGAAGTGGACTTTGTAGGCAATTTATATCATATGTCTACGGCTAAATGATGCAATATGAATTGGTGAAGTACAAATGCCAAAAAATGAATATAAAAGGCAATGATAATGAATACAGTGATGATTGATAAAGGTAATTTTCGTTACATGTAAGTTGCATATTTGTTGTTCAAATATGGAAATGCACGATATAGGAGTGATATGTAGCGAATATAAAAAATAATGACATCTCAATATTGTGATAAATGTAAAAGTGCTCAATAATTAAGTGACAATTAACAACTAATGGATATGCTATTAGTTTCTTTTTTTAGCTTTTCATGCAAAACAAACTTAGCCCAACGCCGGAAGTCAAGGAAGTTGTTGACCGGGAAGTCGGCCGGCGACCGAAGCTAAGAGCGTTTGTTTATGGAATTTTTTAAAAAAGTTCCCACATTTTAACTCAACCATTTTTTTTAACTCAATTTTAACTCAACCCCACTATCATCAAAATTATCAACATAATTAAATAATATCAATCAATCATTCATACACACCACATCAACCTTAATTCACTATTCATCCACTCACATTATTTTAATTAACCATCACTTCAAATCTCTTTCTCCTACTTTTACATCAAATCAATTTTAATTATTTTATTATAAATATTATTTTAATATACCCACTAACAACTAACAATTACCATCGTTTTCAAAATTAACCAAATCAAACCAAAAAATAAAAAAAAAAATTATAAACAAACATGCTCTAAAAATTCAGAAAAATTATAATTATTATATGATTTAAATAAATAAAGTATTAATCTAAGCTGCGGTGAACAGCGTAACTAAAATCCAAAGAAATTATAATTATTGTATGATTTTAATTTTTATAAAATATTAAACTAAAACCTAGGCTACAGAATTCGATCGGACTCGCAATTTCATCCATTTCTAATCGGACGGCCAATATCTTCCAACAAGTGGGCCCCACAGAACCCAAATCCCATCCGTCCAAAAGCGCGGGAACACCACCACTGGATGAGCATAGACCGTCCGATAATAACGGAATGGGCCCCACTCGGCCACCGGTAACCTCCATAAAAGGACAGAAAAGGCTCGCTCTGTGTTTTCCTCTCATTCAAGCTACAAAATACAGTCTAAAAAAAAGAAAAAATACAAATCCATCGAGAAAAGGGTTTTCGCCACCGTCGTCCGAGCTCCAAACCCTCGTCCCCAAAATGGCGCCGAAAAGGAAACCCGCCAGCGAACCCTCCACCCCCACCGCTGCCAGAGTCACCCGAAGCGCCGCCCGCACCGCCGTCAGGTCCACCCGCAGCCGCGGCTCCGCCCTCGCGAACGCCGCCTTCTCCGACCCCGAACCCCGCCGGAGGAAGAAGGCCAAGGCCGACGAGGCGGGCCCGTCCTCCGCCCCACCCGCCGCCGGCGCCCCCTCCTCTTCTTCCTCCGCCGCCGTCGTCCCCTCCTCTTCTTCCTCCGCCGCCGGCGTCCCCTCCTCTTCCTCCTCCGCCGCCGCAGGCAAGACCGTGATCATCGAGCACTGCTTGCAGTGCGACGCGTTCAAGAACAAGGCTGCCCAGGTGAAGTACGGCCTGGAGGAAGCTCTTCCCGGCGTGAACGTGTTGGTCAACCCGAAGAAACCCAGGGATGGCTGCTTCGAGATTCGCGAGGAGGGTGGGGATATTTTCGTCAGTTTTCAGGATTTGGAGAACCCCTCTGTGGCAATGATGGCGTTTGACGTGGGCAAGGTCGTCTCCGGCATTGTTGAGAGGATTAAGTAGAATGATGGGTTTTTGGTTATGGGGAGGTTTTAGGAGTAAATGGGTATTGCTTTTTTTTTTTTCTTTTTCTTTTTCTTGAGTCTTTTTTTCCCCTTGTTCTCTTGATTTGGTTTTTGGTTTTCCTGCAGGTCCTCTGTTTTCTGAAAATCTTCTTTCCAGTGGTTTTGTTTTTCTGGGTAGTTCTGTTCTCTGCTGTTGGGGTTCAGGGGTTTCGTCTGTTTGGGTAGTTTCCTATTAGTTTTCTTGATGTTCTTTGCTCTGAGGAAGCACGATTGATGGGTTTTCGCTCCTTGGTGGTTTCGATTTCAGTGTTCAGGTCACTTACTGTTCAGGTTCTCTCTCGATCTTTATGCTGATTTTTCCAGGGTTTATTCATTTAGTTCGACGTTTTTTTTGTTACCTTGCATTTCTTTGGGACTTTGGAGGAAAATTTTACATTGACAAGAAACTATGGTAGCTGTGGAATGCAAATACTGATTGAAAGGTTGTGTGTTTTGAGCTGTAGAGATACTTTCTTAGTGTTTTGTGACTGAAGTTTGAGGTGTTTTTGGCTATGAAGTGTAAGTATCATTTGCTTTGTCTACTTAGTGATTGGCCTTTTGAGTTGTAATTGATAGCTGGATCATCTTCCATATTGTGATTCTGAGAAGAGAATTATATGAAAAGGGGAATTTTCCTGATGTAGTTTGTCTTTTGCTTATGTTGGATTGAGTTAAAATTCTGATATGAGCATAGTTGTTTGGAATTACTGGCAGGTATCGAATGATAATCGTGCTAGCATTTAGTTAAATGCTGGCAGTACAAAGACTGTTGAAGTTTCCAAAAAATAAAACAGTGAATGAATATCAGTTAGTATAAAATTAATTTTGAATATTAGTTTTTATCTCTTCTTGTATTTTTATGATAATTAATAGTTTAACATATGTACTTGACTTTTATAAAATAACTGTCATTTTAGATTTTATCCTTACATTTAAGAAAGATGAAAATTTACATATTCAAGCAATATCAATAACAAATGCTCATAAATATATTTTTTTCTATCTTCCATTACTCATACATTGTTACAACATATTATTTTGATTTCTACATAAGTGATTGTAAAGTTGAAAATTTGTGACAAATAATATTAACTGACACTAAATTTGAAATGAATGTAGTGTATATTACTCTAAAGTTATAAACTTACTATTTTTTAATTACATCAAATTATTTTAAATTTTGTATAATTTGTAATAAGATGTATTATAAATATTTTAATTTTTTTGTTAATCTAATAATTTGCATGATAGTTGTACATCAATTTATCTATTATTATAATTTATAACAATATATATTATAAGTATTTTGATTAAGATAATAATTTATATTGTTGTTCAACGCATAACTCGTTGGTTTATTATTATAATTTATAACAATATATTATAAATATTTTAATTTTTCTATGTAAGTTAATAATTTACATGGATAGTTGGACAAATGATTTGTTAGTTTGTTATCATAATTTATAGCAACATCTACTATAAAAAAATTAATTTTTCTTTTTAAGCTTATAATTTACACGATAGTTCGACAAATGGTCTGTTGTTTTATTATAATTTATATTAATACATATTATAAATAGTTAGATTCCTTATAATCTAATAATTTACATGACAATTTGACAAATGAACTTTTGATTTATCATTTTAATATCGCATATACCTGATTCTCATAATAATTTTTTTACTTATAACTTTATGTTTTTTATCATTAATTTTTTATACCCACAAGGGATAAATATATCAATCACTATTTCAGATTATTATATACTAAATACGTTTTATTCAATATAATATATATATTATCAATAATTTTAGGCAAATTTCTTATTTTCAAATCAATATTAAATAATAAATTTATGTTCATTTTATATGTTCAATATTAACTAATGAACTTATTAAGGCTCTAGAAATACTTATTATTTATTTATAAATACAATATAAGTGTCCAATCAAATATCGCAAAATGATGACTAGTTTAATATTATATATTAAAAATATAGATAACAAAAAAAAATGAAATGACATTAATACTTGATAAAAAAAATAGAAAAAAGACAAAAGAAAACAGTGAAATGGAAACTAAATAGGAAAAAAAAATCACGTTTAGGAACTTTTATTAATCTTGACGTTTCAAGAAATATTTTAACTTTCATATATTTTTACTTGTATGTAATTATTATTAGAGTGGTTAATCTATAACCATATATGTTAATTTATATTTCAAATCAAATAAAATTCTATATTACGTAGAAATAAAATAATTAAGTAAAAAATTTGTAAAGTCTAATACAAAGTATTAATATCATGTAACAAAAAACAAAAATAGATTAGATAAAATTAAAATAATTGATTGAATTTTTGTAAAACGTTTAATCGTATATTTAGATGAATTTTTGATATCACATATGGTAAATAAATAATTATCAAAGAAAATAAAATTAAACAATTAAAAAATTCTTAAATAATTTCTTTAATTATTTATTGGCAAAATCATAATATTTTAAGTAAATACATATACATACACGCAGGCGATGCAGAATAAGAAAAACGTGCACACATTACAAAGGCATTCAAAATAAAACGTACTTTAGAAAACAACTATCTCGATTTTAGTTACCTTGATCAAATTTGTTCTCCTCATAGAATTTACATAATCTTTTGATAAAATTGATATTATATTAATTACATTTTTTCATTTAAAACTTGCGAAACTGTAAATATCATAAATCCAAATAATAAGATTATGACAATAGCATTTGTCCAACAGTAATTGCTTTTTGTATTTTTTAAATGTTAAAAGAATAATAAAGTAGAGGTCAAATGAAGNAACTTATATTTTTTTTCGAAACGATAAAGATATTATATAACAAGCACAAATGTGCAAAAGATCAGCCACCAGCTGAATACAAACAGCCAACAGCTGAAAAAGTGAGAGGACAGGTCAACAGACCGCCTAGATAACCGACCCCAATAGGGTAAAACACGAGAACAACTAAAAACACTAAACACACTAAACACAAGGACCCCAACAGAGTAATATAATATTAAATTACATTTATAACGAATAAGATATACTGAAAAAATCTCTAATCTTTTGAAGACATACTTTTGTTGTTGACCTTAAATGAAAATGATGCTGTAATTAACTGATACATTGTAATCCAAAAAACTTATCACATCAATATTATTTTAATATAAATTTAAAATTTCACTAATAACTAATCATACTAAATGTTTAAAATTAACCCTACTTAACATCAACAACCAATCAAATACCAATATATTTGTAAATGAAAATTATATTAACCAATCAAAATTATATTTGTAACTAGCGGATACAAATATATTAGTATTTGATTGGTTTTTGTTGTTAACTAGGGTTAATTTTAAAAAATTTAGCATGATTAGTTGTTAGTGGAATTTTAAATTTGTATTAAAATAAAATGATTGAAATTAATTTGATATAAAAATATGAGATAAATGATTGAAAATGATAGTTAGTTAAAATTATATGAGTTGATGAATAGTGAATTAAAGTTAATGTGATATGTAAAAATTATTGATTAAAATTATTTAATTATATTGATAATATTGAGAATAGTGAGGTTGAGTTAAATTGGAGTTAGAGTTTTAATTGAGATTGAATTTTTCTTTTTTAGTAAATTAACAAACAAGCTCTTAGGCTTCTTACCTTTCATTTTTCACAAATTCTTATCTAAGCAAATCTAATAACCACTCGTAATATTATATAAACAAAAACAAATATTATTACTTTCGAATGCTATGATTCTATTTTGCGATTTCTCATATTACGATTTTTTTAATAAAATATATCTATTTAAAATCCAAGATAATCTTTGTATATGTTAACACTTAATTAGTTTGTAGCCCGTGCGATGCACGGATAAACAATATGACTTTCATAACATGTAAAATTGTATTATCCCACGTGCATAATAAGATCTACATCTTACGTTCATATTTTATGTTTTTTAATGGAATAAAATCCTTCATTTTAGGGATCATATGTAGTTAATCTGTTCAAATTTATCCACATATCGGCAATTTAAATTTTGAATTTGAAGATAACCCGAATCTATGATTGCAAAATATCGTTTAATAATTAAATCGGCTAGACCTTTAGGATTTGGTATTTTGAAATTTTAGAAAAAAATAAAATCATTAATTTAGGGGAGATATATGATAAATCTATCTAAATCTTGTATACACCACGTTTTACAATTAAAGAAATTTAAATATGGAGATTAAGATATTTTGAATCTCTGATTTAAAACAAAGACCATAAAAATTTGATTTGGTATTTTGAAATTTAAGAAAAAATAAAAATTATTAATTTAGAGGATGATATGTGATAAATCTATTTAAATCTTGTATACATCACGTTTTACAATTAAAGCAATTTAATGTGGAGATTATTCTTATTTTGAATATCTGATTTAAACAAAGACTATAAAAATTTTGATCGTTTCAAAATTAGACCCGTGTATTATTTTTCGTTATAAATAATTGTCAAACAAAACAATTGAATCAACCACAACTTCATTCTTTCAATTGAAACTGACCGATTTGATGGTTAGAAAAAATGTTTTCATAAGAAATAAACAAATGATTTTTTTATTATATATTTTTACCCTTAAATTAGCCGTAATTTATTTTAAATAAAATCTGCTAATCAAAACATATGTATTAGCCGATTTTATAGAAAAAAAAGTTTTCGATATTTTAAAAATACAAAAGTATATATTTATAGTTAGAAAAAATAACACATAATTTTTTTTGTTATTAAAGCAGTCGTAAATTTTTTTATTAAAAAAAGCTGCCAAGCAAAGCAATTGTATTAG
>BKCP01007015.1:204897-244897 GCA_008636005.1 Striga asiatica | reverse complement strand
AATCAGTTCTCTCTCTTTTTTTTTTTNTAAAGCTTGTTGCTTTTGAATTATTGTTGGTGAAAATTGCTGGGCAGGTTGAATGAGTAAGAATTGCATTAGATCTTGTGTTCTTATGTTTTAACTGAATGAAAGTGGTGAATTTGTTACTTCCCATTGAGTTGTTCAAGTATTCGTGTGTGTGATAAGCTTGTTAAGTGGCTGCATGTTGAAAATGAAGAACAAGATTGGTTTTGTTTTTAACTTGTAGATAGAGGTCTGTTAATGTTGGGTTGTTGCAAAGTTTTGAGCTTAATAAATGTGTAGAAGTTTCTTATTTCTTCTTGTATGCGTAACTGGTCGTTATTCTTTCAGTGGCCGGCCTTATAGAAATGTACGATCATGGTAAGAACCCCAACAGCCTAGGATTCGTTTAAGGAAATGAAAGTGATAGGGTTATCTCCTCCGAGTTTAACTAGAATTCATTTCCAAAAATAGAGATCATGTTACGTGCTTTAACAAATTACACATTAACGCTTCACGTAGTTACATTTAATGAGCCAACATGTTTAATCATTTAGTGATATTTGAGTTGAAGATATTACATGTGTTCGGAGATTATGCTACGTATTACAAATATTCTATATAGGCGGTAAAGGACATTTATTTTTAGAAAAATGGAAGCTATGGGTGTTGTATGTGGACGGTTTGTTACTTGTAGCTATTTGATTGTGTAGCTTTATGTTTTGGTTAAGCAGGTGAAAGATGAGAAAATGTAAAAGTAAAACTAAGTAATAAACAATATAGTGAAAAGAAAATGATCAGAGTTAGAGTTAGGTTATGTTTGGTAAAACTAGTTTATAGCTTATAGCTTATATGTGATTTTCGAGCTTATAGCTTATGCCTTATAGCTGAAGCTAGTTTATATGATAAAAGTGTTTGGTAAAATTAGCTGATAAGCTAGCTGAAATAAAAATTTCAAGGAGCTTATTTGAAAAGCTAGCAAAAGAAGCTTATGAGATAAACTCGAACTTTTTAAAAAAGCTCGTCATACCAAACAAGGCTTATTTGAATACAGGAAGCTTATAAGCTACATATAGGCTATGTTTAGTAAAACTAGCTGATAGCTGATAAGCTATCTTATAGCTTATCAGTAATTTTTTAACTTATTGCTTATAGCTTATGACTTATAGCTGAAAAGCTAGCTTATATGATAAAAGTGTTTGGTAAAATTAGCTGATAAGCTAGCTGAAATAAAAATTCAACTAGCTTATTTGAAAAGCTACCTAAAGAAGCTTATCAAATACGCTCGAGCTTTTTAAAAAAGTTCGTCCTACCAAACAAGGCTTATTTGAATACAAGGAGCTTATAAGTTAACCAAATAAGCTATAAGCTAGCTTATTTGTCTACCAAACATAGCCATAAACTATAAGCTAGCTTATTTGGCTACCAGACATAGCCTTAAACTTCGGTTCCTTTATGGACGAATCTCTTTTGTCTCTATACTCGAAAAAATGTGAAAAGGAGCAATTAAACTTTCAAAGATAATAAATCGTATATCAAATAACACGCATGCATCTTGTGTTTATCCGATCGCAGTACTACTACAATGATGCAACGGGCACAAAATATTATTCAAAGAAAGATGTATTAAGTTGTGCTACAGCCGAAAATGGGCTCATTGGTACGCCTCAAAGTCAAATATCAAATGGAGACAAGGAAATCTCCTCTAATGGCAAAGTTGAAGCTGTGAGTTTTGAGAGTAAAGGTTTTATTTTATGTACTCTGCTGCATGCTCCATTTCATTTATTATTTGATTGTATTGTTCTGTTCACAGGAGTTGGATACAACAGATGATTCACCAAAATGGTTGCCTGATGGATGGAAAATGGAGGAGAAAAAACGACAAAGAGGTCCACGCAAGGGATCAGTGTACAAGGTTTGTAATGTATT
Organism: Striga asiatica; assembly: GCA_008636005.1. Classification (NCBI taxonomy): domain Eukaryota; kingdom Viridiplantae; phylum Streptophyta; class Magnoliopsida; order Lamiales; family Orobanchaceae; genus Striga; species Striga asiatica. Next base: position 242,968 of record BKCP01007015.1, on the reverse strand, counting down.
ATAAAAAGAAAAAGAAAAAAATTCGTTGTTACTATCAACTTCCATCTTTACTTAATCCACATTTTTCTTTTATAGAGAAGTGAAAGATATTGTGCTACGTGGAATTCATAGTTCCTAAGAAATTTCTCAAACTTAAATCCACCATATTGAAAATATGTTTGTCATACTTGCAGTTGAAGATACCCTTCGGATTTCTTATTGCGTTAGTGTGCTTTTCCATCTTTTTGTAGGTATATACTGATGTGTCATCTGGAAACATATTTTATTCGAGGGTAGCCGTCACTCGATACTTGAATTCCCAAAAACATGCTGTCACCATGACCACACAAACTAAAGTACGCATTGTGTTTCTAATATTTTAAATCATCATTTTTCTTTGTTCTTTCATTTTCTTTTCTTTTTCTTTTTCTTTTTATTTCTTTGAGTCAAACAAAGATGTTATATGCAAAAAACGTGAGTTTTGATATACCTTTTTGCTACATGTTTAAAACTTTAACATGATATTATAATAATAATAATAATATTATTATTATCATTTCTAATTTGCAATTGTTGAAAAGATACCTAAACTCTTTTACAAAAACTATATACACTAAAGGAGATATGCATTAACTGTATATTTTTAAGCATATTTAAAATAGTATCTAATTATTTGTGTGTGAAATTAATGGATGACTTTTTTCTGAGCCTTATGTTTCATTCTATAACCTTTCAACCTTCGTGCTTCCATCAATTTTTTGTTGTATATAAAAGTTGCTCTGTTGAAGTTTATTATTATTATTATTATTATTATTATTGTTATTATTATTATTATTATTATTATTATTATTATTATTATTATTATGATTATGATTATGATTATTATTATTATTCTACGTTTTTCAGAGTGACAATGCTGATACTATATCTCCAAGCATGTCTCAATCATGCACGTCCATGACAAATACAGATGAAATTCACAAAGAGAAAAAGGAGGAGAGCAACACAATGGTTTGTTCTTTGATGAGCTCAAAACTCGATCATCTAAAGTATCTTGTATTTTGCTATTCTTTGTTGGATGTTTTAACTGTTGGTTTTTTCAGACTAGTAAAGTGGACGAATCATCTACAAATGGCCTATCCATCACAAACATAAGTGTCATTCAAGAAGGAAAGGAAGAGAGCCCTTCTAAGACGGTATGTGCTTTGATGGGTTCAAAACTGCATTTTGTCCATTCTTCGAAACTTTCGTGTTTTACTTTTTATTTTTATTTTTATTTTTCCCTTTTCTTTTACAGCTTGACAAAGAGGACAAACAATCTCCACTCATATCTCCACAAAGCCTGTCCATGACAAATCCTGGTAGTAGCACTCATGGAAAGAAAAAGAAATCCAACTCTTTCATACCGGTTTGTCCTTCTACGATTGCAAAAACTAGTTATAAATCTGGGAAAAAAATCAAACGATTTAACTGGTGACTTCAAATTTTATTTTAGATTGCCTCTGAAAGCTCTGCAGCTGATGACCTGCCTTCAGGCTGGATAAAAGAAATCATAACAAGTAAATGTGGGAGTAAAATTAGAAAGGATCCGGTAATTAATCTAATGTTTATTTATTTATTTATTTATTCAATAGATTGTGGTGATTTGTGGAATATATCCTGAAAGGTTGTTAAATATCTGCAGTACTATATCGACCCAATCAGTGGCTACATGTTTCGTTCTAAACCAGATGCAATGCGGTTCATTAATACCAATGATATTCGTTACTGTGCTATCAGACCAAGAAAAAGGGAGTCGAGTGAGATGAATCTGGTCAAGAATGAAGTCCAGGTGAGTAAAGCAGCTTAGTTTGCCACACTCATCTACAGATAGTTTGATTAGCTTTTTATTATTGCTTTATTTTCTTTGCTTTATATAGTAATGAATATCTCAGATCAGGTTTGTTTGATTAGGAGGCAGGATTAATCTGATTTATGATTAGGAGATGAAAAGTAGTCAAAGTTTCCTATTGAACATCGTATAAGTAAAAAATGCTTGGAAGATTGTATGCTGCGATTTATCAACTGATAATCGATACCAAACGTGTCCAAAATAGTAATAATACCATGATGATAATTTGTCTTTCTAACATTTCTGCATTAAAACACTTGCTGGGGAAATTGTTAGAGAACATATTACTTCATTTGAAGATAATAAAAGGTGTTGTGTTATATTTGAAATGTTAATATTTTTGTTTGTAGTCTTCAAGTGCTGCTCACGAGAAATTACCAGAACACCCCCAACGACCTTTTGCCGGTGGAGAATCGGACGGATGTAAGAATGACACATTATATTACTCCAATTATATTTACAGTTACATTAGCCAATGAATAATATATCCTGAACTTTTTTTTTTTTTCTGTTCTTTTTTCTTAGCCAATGTATTTATGTATCCAGCAAATTCAGACACCAAATTACCGAACGACACAATCAGTGACAACAATGGCACTGCCGAACCCGAAAATAAAGCAGCTCCTGAAGAAAAACCCGAGCAGCAGACTCCCAAGTCCTCCGAGACAGAAAAAAAACAAACCGAGAAAAAACCTCGGTCAAACCCAAAAAACCCCAGAAAAAGAAAAGATCCAATCTTTCCTTCACGGGCCTCGAAGAGGCTCGCTGGCACTGAACCCGACCCTCCGCCACCCAATTCTGCTTCAGCCACTGAAGAAGCTAATAATAATTCCCAAAATACCCCTGCTAATAGTATTCCTCCATTTTCTGAAACTCCAAAAGAAACCGAAAATCCTCCAAATGGGACCACCGAAAATCCTCCGAACGAGGCCCCGGTTTTTCCAGAAGCAAAAACCGAGGCCAAGGCTGAAGAGAATAATAATAATAATAATAATAATAATAATAGCAAGCAAGAATCGAAGCTTTTTTTGGATTTTGGCGATTCTTGGTCTGACCCGTTGGAATTTGCGCTCAAGACTCTAAAGGGTGAGATCTCGATTGACGATACATTGGCTGCATTCCCGGGCTGCTTCAACAAGAATCTCGGTGTACCTTACAATAACAATAGTAACAATAATTTGTTGGATGGAATCTTTGGACCAACAGAGACTAAATCCAGTTTGCCCGACATTTTACGAAATGACGAAATTGCCCCCAGCTGCGGATCTTCCGGGCAGCAAGGTGCGGCGGAGCAGTTGCCGGTAAATTCGTCTGCCTTTGGAAATACGAGCTTACCACCGGGTTTTGGCGGCTTCAATGGTCAACCGAGCTGCCAGGATGGCCAGACAAAGTTTGACTTTAACCGTTAGAAACTTATAGATGATTACATTACATGCACATGACGTCTGGTAGGTTTCAGGGTGACTGGTTTTGGATTTTTTTTCTTTTTCTTTTTTTTCAGGACTTTTATTTTATTTTATTTTTAATGATTTTTTTTATTTTTATTTATTTATTTATTTTTTTCCAGTAGACAGAAAGGTTTGGACTTTTGATAATAGAGGAGAAACTAGGGTAGGATGTTTGCTTCCTCCAAAATATATATGTACTTGCTAAGTTGTGCAATACATATTTTCATGTAAAAACGCTGTTGTGTTTTTTGCAGATGATGTGGTACAATGGTACACTTTTGCATGTTCATTTTATTTTTTTATCGTTGGATCAATTTTGCTGCTAAATTGGATGAAAGACAAACGAGAGAGCTTAAAATTAAGAAGGATATTGCACAGCTACAAAGTTTGAACACATTTTGTATGTATGATCTGAATTTTACTTGACATGAAAGAAAGTACTACAAAGTTACATCTATACTTATATAATAAGAATTAACATTTATCCAAAATAGTAGGTCAAATTATGGTCAATGTCGGATTTGCATTAAATATTTTCCAAAACTGGTAAGTTTTTGTCTTTTTCACACTTCTCATTAATTATGTCCTTTTCACACTTCTCATTAATTATGTTCTTTTCACACATTTAATTAATTCATTAATTACGACATAATTATCATAAATCATTCCATCACACTTCTCATTAATTATGTCTTTTTCACACTTCTCATTAATTATGTTCTTTTCACACATCTAATTAATTCATTAATTACGACATAATTATCATGAATCATTCCATCCGAGCTTTTATCGTTAAAATATATAGCGACCTATTATGACCTTATCCATTGATATTTCCATGAAGCCGTCCTTATGGCGTTCTATTTTTTGGTAACCACTCTATATTAATAACCGAATATTTGGTTAATGGTAGCACACGTCTTTATTTCAAGGAGCGGATATTCTTTGACTTTTAATTAATCTGAACTGATTGCCTTGATTTTCAATTTTTAAAAACTCTTTTTTTAAATATTTCGGCTTAAGATTCAGATTTCATTATACAAGTCATCGGATTGTTTGAATGAAAATGAATGAAAAGAACACCAAAAACAGGTAGCCTTATTAATATAACCAATCCTAAAATATTAGTTTGTTCAACAAAAAGAGACAAATCCTAGAAATCCTAAAATATTAGATTGTTAACCAATTCTAAAATATTAGTTTGTTCACCAAAAATATTAGTTTGATTTTTAGGATTTGTCTCTTTTGAAAATATTAGTTTGTGATAATAAGGAATCACCAAATAATCAAACTCATAATGTTGTGTACAAGGAGGTTTTTAACAATATATGATTGTTACCGAACTCTTTATGATTCAACAATGTTCCTATGTATTTTAATGATTTCAATTTCGATCATAATGCACGTGAAGTTATATTATTCTTCCAAATTTTCGCACGGGTTACGGACTAGTCTAATTAAAATAAAAAACATCATAGCACCAAGAATTCAAATAAAATTTTGAAGTTTCAATTTGTTCTCTAATTAATTCTATTTTTTTTCCTTTTTCTTTTCTCTTTTCTTTCAATATATTTCCTGAGAATTAATAAAAAAAACTAAAAAATAGTTTTTCAAAAATTTTATTATCATGACTATTAGTAATATGTTAATTTTTTTTTATCAATTTTTAAATATCTTATTTTAGTAATAGTAGTATGCTAGATACACCTTTATAATTTTAATGAAATATTGTAGTAAATTAATGCGAGACCACTGGTCCACTTCCCCTGAATCAGTACCCATCATTACCCCCACTTCCTTTGAATCAAATAATTCCCGCACAACTTGTTATTTTTTACAAATATAATTTTTTTTTTGTATATATATAAATACTGAAATAAATATTTATATTTTATATTTTTTGGCTATCCTTTTCTATATATAAAAATATTGAAATAAATATTTATTAAGTATCCAAATATCAAAATAATTAGGTGTTACTTTTCAACATCATAACTTAGTTAATGTTATTTGGCATTTTAGTTTTGTGCCGACATATTTATATGTTTCTTAATGTAATGATAAAAATATTTTAAATACTTAAATTTTTTAGAATTTTCTGTTTCTTTTTAACTTATTTCGAAATGAATATTTTGAAAACATTTTAAAATTATTTTACTTCCAATGAATAATTTGAAAACATTTTATAAAATAATTCCACATTGAAATATACACATTCTTTATTCATTTTTTTAAAACTTTATGTACAAGTCTATAATATATATAAAGAGAGAGAGACTAAAATAAACAAATAATGTTAAAATCATAATTTTAAGTTAAAAGAAAATTAATAATGCACTTTTTGCAGGAAAATATGTCTAACAATTAGGCAACCTACCAATTATAGTATTTGTGTTGATATCGAGCCAATCATCAATGAGTTTCATGAGTGTAAAAAATTTTGAGCATTTAAACTACCAAAATTAAGAAGTTATGCCTTTTGTAATGCAACTTATTAATAATTTCAATAATTTTAAAATACAAATTTTTACGCCTTTATGTGTATGTGTGTGTGTGTGAGAGAGAGAGAGAGAGATGAAAAATTATATAGTCCCCTCGAAATGTTATTCGTGCCGAGTCAAGTTGAATAACTCATGTTTAAGCTTATGACAGTTAATAAATGTGTCTGATCAGCTCGAATATTGAATACATAAACAAAAAAATGAGCTCTAGCTCTGCTTCTGTAAGCATCACTATACTTGATTTGTTTAATAAGAAAATTTGAATAGTTCTAGTTTGGTTTATTTAAATATATAATGATATGAGATCAGACTGTCACGAGTTGAGCAAACACGATCCGGTTTCAATAACCGCTTTAGCCCCTCCAGAAAAATTTTCCTAGCTAGATCTGTCCCTGGTGGCGAGGTGATGAAGTACCAGCAATGGTGGGAAGCGGGTATGCCGTACGCACATGATGGCTTGATGAAAAAGATGACCCTGGTGAAACGTCCTTTCTCCTTTGTGCCCTCACTTAAGTTGTTCTTTTTGGGCTGATTATATGGACATTATTGGGCTGGTGTTTCTCAGCCCAACAGACCAAATAATGGGATGTCATAACACTCTTGTGGGTTGTGTAGTTGGGTATGTACAAATGCATGGCTCGCACTCCATTTCTATCTTTCTCTCGCCGTTTTCGACTCTAAAAATAATTCGAGCCTATTTTCTGTCAAAATTTAAATAAAACACCTCATCATAGCTTAATAAAATTAATTAAATAAATAATTAATTATATAATAATTAATTAAATAATAACTAATTATATATCAAACTCGACGGAACGGACACGAAAATCACTATAAAATGCACGTAAATATAACGCATATCAACTCCCTCCCCTGGTGTCTAGCATAATTAATTAAAACTATTAATCATCCCGTGCATTTGCCCGAAGGAGAATACTTAGAAAAGATAACAATATAAAAAGAAAAAACAAAAATACATAATCATAATTTAATTCATAAAACAATACATGAATTAAGAAAATAATTCTAAATATTATTAAACACTTCTTTATATACAACATTTATGGTTTCATATCGTCGGAATCACCATCACCACATATCATTATCTTCAAACTCTTTCGATTCATGACTTTAGAAATAGCAACGTACAACTGTCCATGATTAAAATTAAAACAGGGTTCGTCAAGACTAAGTCGACGTGATAGAGAGACTGGTCTTGACTCTTGTTGATCGTCATAGCATATGAGACCATGATAGGAAAAGGTGTCCGCTGAAACTTGAACAGTAGCCTCAAACAAATAATGAATAATAAAATGTGTGTCGAATTTATTATAATAGCCATCAAATATAAATATTTAGGTCGAAATTATCTACTGAACAAATAATTGCATTATAAACAGTTTGTTGAATTTGGTTGGGTAACAAATTAAAAAAATGGTAAATTGGGCTTAATTTTTTATAAAAAAATCTGTAAAGGTGGCTTTGGTCAATATTATCAGTAAGGTTATTTGTTTAATGAGCTCGATTTAGTAAAACTCTAAAAAAATAATTTTCAGATTGCACCTAATATACATTTTTTCAACAAAAAAAAAAAAAGAAGAAGAATCATGTAATACGTAAGACCGGTTACCAAATAAAGGGTTACAAAATCCTCGACTTATACAATCCGAACATTCCAAGCTCATTTCTCTCTTGTTACCGGCGGATCACACATTTTTTCTCTGTGTCAAATATATCAAGATTTCATTTTTCTTATCAATATCTGCCATAATCATGCTATTTTCTTTGTTTTTCCGGCGAGATATTTCGATCAAATTCTAAATGTTTTCGAAAAATAAAAAAATTCAAACAAAACAGAGATATAACATCAAAATAATTCCGAATTTACAATTCAATTTTAAGAAATCATAGTTAAATAGTCCAAATTGGCCGATTACAATACAGATCTATCAATATCTGAAATTTTTTATTTTGATTTTCAATTCATAATTTGTTACTATTATTTGCATTTTCAATTCTGTGCTAAGACATATTTATATGTTTCTTATTGTAATGATAAGATGCTTTTAAATACTTGAAATTTTTAGAATTTTCTGTTTTTGATAACTTATTTCTAAATGAAAACATTTTACAAATATTTTATTACCAAATGAATAATTTGAAAACATTTTATAAAAACATTTTATTTCCACAATGAAGATATACACATTCTTTATTCAATTTTTTTTAACTTTGTGTACAATTTTATAATATTTAAAAACTAAAATAACAAAAAATGTTAAAAATCATAAAATATATTAATTAAAAACTAAAAGAAAATTAATAAAATAGTATTTATTAAAAATTAAATAAATAATTATGATTCATATGTGTCAATTTTAAGTAATACTATTTTATTAATTTTCTTTACTTAAAATATTGATTTTTTTTCTTAAAACGATAGAGATTTTATATAATAAACGCACAAATTTAAGTATTGACTTAAAATAAGTATGCCATTCCTTACTTACCAATTTTAAGTATTGATTAATATAATTTTACTGATTCACATGTGTCAATTTTAAGTAATGCAAAAAGAAAATAAAAAAATAAAAAATCATTCCATCTAGTTCTAGTAAATCAAAATATATTAATCAATACACGTTTGTGAATTCAAAATTGTGATAATGTTAGTTAATTTATTTATTTTTAATATCAATAAATTAGATATAGCAACATTTGTTTGGATATCCAAAAATATAATATTGAGATATGAAACCTAAGTTTTTTTTTTATTGAATAAAGTGAGATAAAATTTAAAAAGGATGATTACGTATGGTTTTAGATTGAATTTTGAGTTTGTGTTTGGATATGAGTTAAAATGTGATGATTGAAGTTGATATAATGTAAAAGTAGAGATATATAATATAAAATGAGTGGTAGTTAAAAATATGTGAATTGATTAATAGTAAATTTTGTTGAAAATTATTTTGTACTGACTGATTGATATTATTTAGTTATATTTAATGTACTTGAAATATCGGTCCACCAAGATCATTGATTGAACCACCTCGTCTTGATCGACTCGTACCTCGAACCGAACGAACCTGGAAAACAGCACTGTGGGACACCTGAGTGCCTCATATCGACCTAGAAAACGTGTAGGACCTATTGGAATAATAAGAAGAATAACATTCGTGTTTTTATTTTGGTGATTTTTTGTACGACCCATTGGAATTTGCGCTCATGACTCTAAGGCCTGATTTGTTATAAATTATCTCGTCACTTTTCATCAGATAATATTTTTAACTTAAAATCTAACTCATATTTATCCCAACACAACCCTCAATCAATATTATCAATATATTTAAATAGTATCAATCAATCATCCCCACACACAACATGAACTTTCATTCACTATCCATTCACTCACATAATTTTAATTACACGTCACTTTTAATCACATATCTCATACTTTTAATACAAACTCAAAACTGACTCAATCAATTTTTTTTTAAAATTAACTTTGATTATTCAACAAATTCAATCAAATCCAAATAACTTATATTCAATCACCCCTGAAGGGTGAGACCTCAATCAATGACACACTGGCCGTATTCCCACGTTTTGGATGATCAAATGATCAGCTCAACGGCGATGCCTAGAATAAGGATGGTCAAACAAAGTTTGACTTTTGTTGATCGTCCCTCACTATGAGATACATGAAAAGTCATACTTTTGTCAATATTATATTGTAGAGTGACAATTAAGATTTAAAATATATCTATTTACGGGATAAGTATGTTTGTCGAATCATTAGACAATCTAATTCAATACTTATAATATGAAATGTCATACATTATGTTGAACAAGAAATTTCCTCTTCCATGTGGAGAGTGACATTGAAACTTTATATATATACACACATTGAAGTGATTAATTTTATAGGTTATTACCTCAATTCCCTTTTTCCAAGTAATAAGAAATGGTCTTCTCCAATTTATTTCTTAAAATAAAAAATATTCAATAATTTTTTTAACGGCCCACCATTAAAACGAAATACTCTTTTTACAAATATATATATATATATATATATTTATTAAAAACTATTATACCTTAATTTAAAAAAAAAACATAGACAATTTTAAAAAAAGACAACGCATACAAATCAACGGTACATAAAATCTGAAAATTTTGCAAGTTTGTTGTTTATTTTACCACCATAAAATATCTGCTTGCAAAAATATCATCATTATTAAAATTTAAAACCTCAACCTATAATAGTTCACGGAGAAAAAACAAAAAAAAAATCCAAAATATCAGGGGCAGAAAACGACCCGATAATTGGTCCCCTCGGGGCAGGTAAAAGTTCCGGTCGGGTCGTCCTGCGGGTAGGTGAACGCGTCCCGGCACCTCTCCTTGAAGAACCGTGACAGCTCCGTCGGCCGGCACGCGCCCTCGTGGCAGCAGTACTCCGCCGTACCGTACACCGTGCACGGGTTGTTGCACCCGCCGGGGGCCCGCAGCCCGTCGGGGCACTGAGCCGATAAATCCGCCGCGCACCTCACGGGTCGGGCGCACCCGTTCGACGTCGGGGCGAGCTCGACTGGCACGTTGAAGCCCTCGAGGACGGAGACGCTGTAGTAGTCCCGGTGGCCGAACGAGTTGAGGCCGTACTCGGCGAGGGTGCGGGGCGGGGAGCCGTACGAGTCGCACTCGAGGCGGCCGCCGCAGTCTCCGGTGAGGCAGGTGCCGTTGGCGGAGTTCGGGCCGAAGGTGCAGTTGGTTCGGGCCCAGATCTGGGCCCGACGCGGCCCGGTGAGGAAGTCTAGGGTCCAGATCTGACCCGGGTCGAGGCGGCGGCCGCCGCCGGGGACGGAGGCGGGCCAGAGGGTGTAGGGGCAGTTGTTGGTGATGTTGAAGACGATGGCGCGGCTGTGGAGGGGGAGGAGGACGATGAGGAGGATTAGGGGTATTTTGGGAAATTCCATCTTATTTTTTATATACGTACTATTTTCGAGAAATATTTGTTGGATGGGTAGTGACTAGTGAAACATAAATGGAGAGCTTTATAGGGGAAAATAGATTGCGTGGTAGAATTGGATTTGGAATTTTTCAATGGGTTTGAAATGTTGATTAGTAGTAGTTGGTATTATCATGCATATGTCATGTTACTTCTGTTGAAATGTTTAAATAAAATCTACGTACCCTTTACTCTTGACAATTCCATAGAATATAGCCCACTTTCCAATATTTATAAAAGTTCAACAAATTTGAGGAGACAATTAGTTACTTATTAAAGTCGGGTCCATTTCTAGAGGCATCTAATGAAGATCTTGTATCGAGACTCGATTTTGTGTAAGTACTCGCGCTAACGGCCTTAGTTTGAACACGATAAAATGTGTAACACCGCATTGACGACCTTAGTTGACACATTAATAAGTGAAAAACCTACAGTATCGGCCTCGGTTTTTCACTAAGACAGTACTCGGAAACGAGCATTTTCTTAAACTTTATTTCATAAAACTTCATTCTCCAAATATGCATACAAAGGTCTTATTTATAATACACACAAACAACATTCAAATATAAATATTCAAACCTACAACTAACTAACTAACTGACATATTTAAAATTTAAGAAGAAACTAACATAATTAATCTAGATTAATCCTATCTAAATTATCCTAACTAGTGTGTGGCCCGTGCGATGCACGGGAAACTAATATTACGATTGTATTATAAATTAAATATACAAATAACATTAATTAGATTTATCAATTGTTTTTAAATTAAACCGGGTTCGACACATTCCGACCGGATGGACTGAGAATTGGTTTATAACCTGTCTAGTTCGCTTGAATAAAATATTTGCTCTCAAGTCCATCAATACCAGTCAGTTGGACTGGTAGGATTGATATGATTTTATAAATAAATTTTGTTATATTTAAAATTATTTTAAATAAAATTACATATTTAAATAAAATAAAGATTTATAAATTATTTATCAATTAGTCTAAACATTTAAATTTATAATTTGTTTAGATATCTAAGTAACACATTTTATTTAAATTTATTACAGAAAGTACTATATATATATATATATATATATTAAAATGTTTAAAAATTAAAATCTGAACAAACCACAAATGATTTAATAAAATAGCTTGATCGTTTCGATGATGGTCCAGTTCTGTAAACCTTATATTTACTATACATTCATAAATATTAATAAAATATTATTTAATTCACATAAATATTAATAAAATGATATATCAGTATTCATAAATCATTAAACATGTTGTCATAAAAGTATTGTTAATACGATTATTTGAAGTTTGGACTACATCACATTTACGTAATAAAATATTTTCAATATAAACTTTATATTTAGGTTCAATAATGGATTTGGTGTGGTCGAACTGATACATAACTTAGTTTGTGTCAAATTTTTTTATTATTTTAAATATCACCTAAAAGTAATTCAATCAACCTGGGTAGTACCCTAGTTCAATCACCCGATTGATCCGAATAATTTTTCTTACTTTCTTTAAATATATTTAATTTTATAAAATAAAAATATTTTATGATTCATATAATAAATGTCTACACCAAATGATAGTATATTAAGATTATAAATTATATATCTAAAGATGAATTAATGATTTTTACTTTATGCATATTTATAAAAAAAATAAACATAGTAATTTTTAAAAAAATTAAGATTAATCGATTGATTATGCAATTTAAAGAATATTTTTAGGTTCAATATTTTTTTTAAATGCACAATTATAAAGACCGAGATTCTAAAAGTTTTGTTATATTTTGAATTGAGATTTTATAAATATAGAGACCGAGATTTTAATGTTGTTCGTTGTTTCTAAGAAAAAAATAAAAACAAAAACATACACACTTAATAAATCTTAGTCAGATTTTTTAAATTATAAAATGAACTAAAGCATGAAATTTAAGGTAACATTTAATATTGTACAATTTTTAAAGAAAAAAATAAGAAAAATAATAAAACTTATTATTTATAGTTTACATTAAATTCTGACCTATTTTTTTGCTTCTATTTTTAGTAAATGCTAATTCTTATTATCTATGTATATATATATATATATAGTTTAATTCTATTCAAAATGCATGAATCCATTTCACCCGCCATTATCTACGCGATCCGATTTCTACTCAAAAGTCCGATTCACATCAGCATCATCGCACGCATCTTTTTCATCTATTTTGACTTGTTTAGGCCACTTTTTTCTTTCCTTGTTTAATATTCAAAAACTTGAAACCAGGTGCTTCACCAATTGTTAAAAGAAGCGTTCATATTATTGTATGAAATTTGTTGATCAACGCAAATTTTTTGCACCAGNCAATGAACCTTCCGGTTTCCGAATCCCCTAGGGGACCGACTAATCCGGAATCGAGCCGGGTAGGACCACAAGGGCGGCAAAGCTCTACCTCAAGAGTTTTAACACAGCTGCATTCCCAGGGCTCGAACTCGAGACCTCTGGTTAAGCTGGGAGAGACCCCAACCATCTCACCCACGTGCTCTTGGGTAGGCGGTCTAATTGTTAGCAGATGGATTCATCATTTTTTTTTTTTTTTTNNNNTTTGGTTTTATAAAACTATATAATTATGTTTTAAGATGTAACATTATTGGTGTTATTTTTTATAGTATGATATCAGTTTAAAAAATCATTAAAAGTTAACTAACCTAACAGCATAATTAATAATTAATAGGTGACCATGAATTGCACCAAATGATACATACTATGAGTATGAGAGTATCTATGAATGAATTGAATTTATTTATAAGTTAATCGAAAGTATTATTGTAATGAGGTTGGTTTGATATTAAACAAAAAAAAAAAATGATTTTTCTTATTTTATTTTTTCATTTTTGTTTTCCTCCATTCACAAAAAGTCTTTACTTTGACAAGTCATGAGCAAGTCATGAGCATATATGTAAATCGAACATGTAAAGTTCAACAATTTTCTACTATCTTTCTGCTTATATGTGAAGCAATGACATGGAAGTATAAATTAATTTTATTTTAGTTTTTTATTTATTTCTATACTAATATAATACCCGTGTATTACACGGCTGTTGAATTAAAAAAAATATATAAAAAATATTAAAGCTTTTATTTTTAATTTTTTTAAACTAAAATATTTTGTAATTTAATTAAATTGTCAAACTATAATTTTTAATCATAATAGTTAAACGTCTGTATATAATTATAGAATTTCGATGTTAAACTATATTCTTTTTTAACTATATATATAGTTTTAGAATTTGGATAACTAATTATTTGCTTTTATTAGATTGACATCATACTAATTAACATGTAAAGTTTTAGAATTTGGATAACTAATTATTTGCTTTTATTAGATTGACACCATACTAATTAAAATATAAATAAATATCATTTTAAAAGAATAATATCGTATTACTTCAATAAAAGAAAATGTTTAATATATTATGGAAGCATATTTGTTTATGGAATTTTTCAAAAAATTTCCAACATTTTAACTCAACTACTTTTTTTAATTCAACTTTAATTCAACCCCACTATCATCAAAATTATCAATATAATTAAATAATATCAATCAATCATTCATACACACCACATCAACCTTAATTCACTATTCATCAACTCACATTATTTTAACTAACTATCACTTCAAATATCTATCTCCTACTTTTACATCAAATCAATTTTAATTATTTTATTTTTTCATATTATTTTAATATACTAACTAACAACTATCATACCACATTTTTCAAAATTAACCAAACAAAATAAAAAAATCCAAACAAAACCAAAAATTTTTATAAACAAACATGCTCTATATGTTTACAAAGCACAAGTCATTTATCATACCAACACTGTCAAGTGCTTCCCACTGTTTTTTCACCACATTATGTCCGGCAAATGTTCCGTTTGCCATTTTAGATTGTAATCCAAGTATCGTATTGCATTGATTTTACATCTCTTCTCCAAGGATCAATCAATCCAAGTACAACATGTGATTTTAGCAGCCCCTGCAAATTTGCAGAAAGGGTAAAATAGAAAAGAAAGTTCGTAAACATATAGCATTTGCAAATGTTACAAGTTCCCCAGTAAACGCGTAAAGACTACAACAAACGCTTGAATGCTATTCTACAATCTTCAAAGTACAGATTCAGAGAAGCCCAACATTCGGAGAGTAACAAACATACAGCCTCAAAACTCAAATTACTTTCAATTACCAGCATTGTACTATAACAAAGAATCTACACCAAATTCTAAAACACGCAAAAGGTAAAAGATCTCGAACTGCAATTTTTTTAACTCTTAACGTTTTCACCTCTCACACACGAATTTCAACAGGCCATTCATAACAGCAAACACAGTTAGCTTGTAAAGGCCTTAGACTCGACCCACAAAACCAAATCCTCGCGAGTCGCGACAAACAAACCCGATTTCCCCTCACTCTCATGAAAAGGCGCAGCCATCTTCTCCACATGGGAAGCAAAAGCTCTCCCTAAACCATGCGAGAACTTATGAGTTCCAGCTCCCGTGCTTGCAGAGAACAAAGCAGGCAAACTCTCCTTTCGCTGCACGATTTTAACCAAAGTTCCCATCCACTCCTCGAAGGCAGTCTCGGCTGCACCAACTGACAATGACCGAACGTTCAACCGCCACTCTTCTTCAGTCTTGGTGTGTAAGCCTTGGTACAATCCGTAAACAGTCCCCAGATAAAGAAGCTCGTGGGCCCTTCTGTGAAGATTCCTTTTTCGGCAAATATCGATTAAGCAGTTGCAGAACGGCCTCCGGGCCTCGACATCCGTGCCGCTAAGCACGCTTTTGAACTCGTCCTTCAATTTATCGAGACCAACGTTAACACTTTCATCTTCGCCGCCACACAAGAGGTTCACGAATGCAAACAGTTTCGGGTTTGCTCGCTCTAAACAAGAAAGGACCTTATTTGCATCATCATCATCATCACCCTCGCAATTAGACAAGACTGAAAGTAAGCAGCCGCAAAGCCTATCGTCCGGCCGAACTCCATTTTCGACGGAAGTGTTAAAAACCCTCACCAAGTCATCGATTTTCTTGGATTTTCCCAGGCAGCGCATTAGAGAAGTGCATCCCATGACGTTAAGCTGTAAACCCATATCGGACATTTCTTGAAAAAGAGCCATGGCCTTGCTGACATCACCCGCGCTCCCGTATATGCTCATCATAGCCGTGTAGCTCCAGCTGTCGGGTTTTCTCTTTCCTTTGGCCTTCTTCATTTCGTCAAAGAGCTTTTCTCCCTCGTCCACCAATCCAAGATCGGCGCACATGCTCAACAGCGAGTTGTACAATATGAAATCCACAGGCCAACCGTTGGTCCTCATACGTTCCCAAAGCTTCACAGCATCACGGCCCCACCTGGCCCGCCCGTAAATTTTTATCAATATTGTTAAAGTCTTCTCGTTGGGCTCGATTCCTAAGCCCAACATCTCCTCGAACAAACTCCTGGCTAGCCCGGGCTTCCCGGCTTTGCCTAAAGCCTCTAGCAAAGTGTTGTACAAGACTAAATTGGGCTTTACGCCAAGCGATTTTATTTCTTGCAAGACACTGTTAATACCATCATAATCCCCTGTCTCGCCAAACATCTTTGCCAGCACAGAAAATGCGAATGGGTCGGGCTTCCACCCGCTTGCCCGAGCCCTTTCATATAAACTCAAAACCTCCCCAACTTTACCGAGCTTTGCATACACATCAAGGATGGCCGAATAAGTGACCTCATCGGGCTTGAGCCCGGTTTTGTACATCTGCTCGAACCAATCGGCCGCTTTGTCGAAAAGATTGCATTTTTTGGCGCAGGTGATTATAGTCGAATACGTAATGTTGTCAAGCTCGATGCCTTTCTCTATCATTTCAAGAGCAAGGTCCTCTGTGTGCTGAAATTGCTTGCCCAGCCTCAAAGACTTCATTGTTACATTATAAAAGATTGTTTCCATGGGGAAGACATTCTGGGCCTTAACCCAATTGAGGAAAATAAGGGATTTTTGCCATGAACGCAAACTATTTAACACCAAAAGCGCATTTTCACGGGTGGGCGGGTGAGGGATACCTTCGAGAACAGACAAGAAATCGGATTCATCGCACTCGTTGAGCTTCGATGAAAACTGCCTGAGGTCTTTGAATTGGGGATTGTTCGTGTATGAAGACGAGCGCTTGTGGCGCTGGAGGGAGAGTACGGACGGTTTGGGCTTGGTGGGGTTAACCCATGTGGATTTGGGATTGGATAAGAGATTGGTCTCGTTTGGTCCGTCGGAAAGAACGGTGGTGGATAAGGGTTTAAGCTGTTCGGCTAAGGATGGGCTGTTTTGCTCCCCGCCTACGGTGGGCGGCGGCGGAGGCGCTGCTTTCTTGGATGAACAGTGGACGGTGGTTAACCTTTTATTCGCGTGGGGAAGAAAGTATGGAGTGGTGAGGTGGAGCGGACGGTGGTGGGTGGCGTCTGAGTGGTGGTGGTGATATGGGAGTAGAGCGGCTGAGAGATTTGTCGCCATGGAAATTTGGATTGGAGAAAAAGAAGAGTGAAAAGGGTTTTGGGGAATTTCTTATTTGAAAATGGTGATGAGATTAGAAATATCCATTGCAAGCTGAAAGTGAAAGGGTTCTTCTCTTCTTTGTTGGGGATATTTCTCTTGAAAGTTTAAACCTTATCTTCATTTAGTGAGCCATTGTATATAAGCAGANTTTAATTTGTTATACTTAGTTAAGTCATCTCTAAATCAACAATTTTTATTTTTCATATTTAATAGTGTTAATGCATTATGTCAAAATAAAGTAATAAACTTCTTTCTAAAACGCAATAAAGGTTTTGCTTAGAGTTGTTGAATGAAATGAATTACTCGTGGATCGGCCTCAAACTCGTTAAGTTAACAACTTGTTAAAGCTCGACAATAGAGGTTCTTATGTAATATTTTGAATTTTTATCCCAATTCGACTTAATAATGCTCGAGTTGAGTCCATTAATATTAACAAGTCGAGCATCATACATTCAACTTCGGGCCTTCGGCTCTATTCATTTACATCACTTCCTTTCATGAAGTGGAGATTGAGAAGCTCGCGGGTTATCTCTTTTCCTTTTCATCAGTGATTCATTAAGTATTATGCTAAACAAAGGAGGTGGTGCTATTTTAAGCAAAGCTCATGTAACATAATATATGGATTAGAAGCTAAACAACATTCACTTTCTCATTCAATTTTCATGATACCCTATCTTATGCTTAGAGAAAGCAAGTGCTTATAAAATAAGTAGATGTTCACTTGGTTTAGGTAGAAATTTATTTTTGAATTGAAAGTGAATTGAACAATTCATAGCTTATTCATCTTTCTAATTTTGACTATTATCCCTATCAGAACTTATCAAATCCATTCCCAGGACTTAAAAAATCAATCATTACACGTCCACTTGGTTTAGGTAGAAATTTATTTTTGCATTACCAATATCAATCAGCAATTGGTCTGGAAATCTTCCAGCTTGTGCACAAATGTATTATCAATTCCAAAACCAAAACAATGTAAATTACAATTAGTCTTTGTAAGAATAAAGTTGGATGGAAACAACAAATGTATTATTAACCATTTCTCTGAAAAATAACAATTAAACCTTTGCTCACCACCAAAAAAAAAAAACAAAAAAAAAAAAAAAAACAATCGGACCTTACTTTGTAGCGAGTGTGGCATCGAACAACGACCTTATAAGACTCTCGACTTTCTTCCTAACAGAAGGGTCGGGAAAATGCTCGATCACCTCAGCCGCAAACGAGAAAATCAGAGCTCTTCTTGCAGCTTCCAAGTCAATCCCACGTGCTCGCAAGTAGAAAAGCTGATTCTCCTCAAGGTCACTAATGGCAGCTCCGTGTGAGCACTTTACATCATCTGCAATTATTTGGAGGTTCGGTTTAACGTTGACCGTTGCCCTAGGTGACAAAAGAAGGCTCCTCGTGAGCTGTCCCGCATCTGTTTGCTGAGCTTCTCTGCAATAACAATTAACAAAACCAGAAGAATTAAGGATTGATTAGGAATTTACTACCAATGTCTGATTCAACTAACCAAAATGAAGGATTGGAAACACAAAATTGATGATTCTCTGCATAAAACGGAGAGGAAGAACTTGTAAAACCTATTGACTTGAACATTGCCATCAAAAACAGCTTGGCCTTGAGAATGTGCTACAATACACTTGTGAAGTTGACGTGAAACTCCCCGTGGATGATCCAAGACAAGTTTACTATGCAAGTCTTGTAATTGATCGTTGACTGATAAGTGAAATGTAGATAACTCTGTTACAGTATCTGACCCTTCTTGCTGAACATGGAGATTGTGCCTGCTCAACTTTCCACCAGTGCTTACTTCACTGACCTCATACACACTTTTCGACTCCTACAAAATCAAACACATATAAGAACTGTAAATAATGATAATATTTGATAAATCAGTTTGGAGGCATGACTCTAGCGGCAGCAGTTCTACATTCTTAATTAGCGAATCTGTGACGAACCATAATCGGAGGAGATTGATATCATGCGAACAAAATAAAGCGGTCATGCATGATCAAGATAATAGCATATTCTAGCAGCTCATTTAAAATAACAAACTTCTCAAAGGGACAAAGATATTTCAATGTGTTGCAAAATGGCACTGTTATTATAAAAGAGTTCAGAATCTTGCATAATGAAGCACAAGAACACTTCCAATATGATACAAGTTGTTAATGTGTTCTAGATTGAGCAAGCAAATGAACCATAAAAGTAAGTCTTCAGACAACAAAACTCATCAATACATGGGTGTCTAACAAATAGGAATAATGGAATTCTCGAAGGCAACTATTGACATCTGTGTCACTAAAAGTCTAAAAGTGCCACTAAATCATGCCAACAAAGCCTTTATAAATTATAATAAGACGCATATCAAATTATCCTTACATATTCCATTACTATGGTGATTCCATTATCCTTGCGTATTCAGTACATGACTACATTCAAGACAAAGAAACAATGATTGCTCATATCCAGAAAAGGACAGTGTCCCTCTTCAATAACACCCAAGACAAAATTGAAAAGAGCATATAAGTGCACTGTGTTCAAATTCGATAAAAGAAACAATGATCTTATCCAGCTGGGAGTGTGAAATTCTAATGGAAATGAAAACTCATCCTCTCGAGCATACAAAAAGATTGTGTAGACACCATCACTACCTGAAATAGGACTGCAATTAACAATCTTTTCTTTCATTTCATTTTCCTCCATAGTCTATAACATTCAAAAGCAGGCAAAGGCACAGACTATAAATCAAAAGGCAAGCACATTAAAATACATCACATATGGAATTGGACAATCGACCAAGATAAGGGCCTCGAGAAGAAGAAAGAAAGCTATAGCCTACCTGGCGAACCGAAGTCCACTTAACATGTGCAGCACCGAAAGACTGTGACTGAATATACGAATGGCTGACCTTCCCTGCATCTCCTATAACAATTTCCATAACCGAGTTCGTCCAATAACACTTATCATCCCCATCTCCACCACTATACTCCTCCACTATACTAATCTCCCCGCCTCTCTCCACCAAAGCCAAAACCCTCGGATTCGAAACTGGCAGGGTTTTTGAATCCTTATCACTTCCATTCAGTGAAAAGAACTTCAGATGCAGAGGTTTCTCAACCTTACAGCCCTGAGGCACGTACACGATAATCATATCCTGAGCACCCACACCATTGAGTGACCAAAACAAATCTCCCTGAAAACTGGAAACGTATTTGGACACCTTCTCCATCACATCCTCTGAAGTCAATCTGGATAAAGCTCCCACAAACACCCCATCGGGCAGCTCAGGTAGCTGTGACAAACCATCCACCAAATAACCATCGACAATAGCGAGACCAGGGGAAAGGGTATCAATCAAACCGCTCAAAGAAGCAAGAGACTGCGTGGATAAAGGGGAAATAGGCTGAACATCGGAGTTCCTAATAAACGAGGTGTCTGTGAATCTAAACGGCTCGTCCTTCCGCGAAGGCCAGGGCGTGGACAGAAGGGATTGGGATGAGATGTCCCGGAGTTTCTGGAGAGGCGGCGGCGGAGAGGAGGAGGAGGCGATGGAGTCCTCGAGAGTCTCCGCCAACCGGAGAACGTGAGGGTCCGAGAGGACCGCGAATACTTTCGTCCTCGTGGTTCGCGGTGGCCCGGTGACTGACCTCGGCGGCGGGCATAGTTTCGGAAGAAAAGAGCTGATGTTGGAAAAGGACATTGGATTGACTATCACCATCGCTTGAATCGCCGGGACCTGACGGAAACTTGCCGGAAATAAGGGGTGTTGTCAGCCGGAGCTCCGCCGTTACTGTTTGGGCCCGCCGGGACTTGTCATGTTGAAGTAATTAGTAATTACAATCAAAAATCACGAATAGAAAAACAAATTGAATGCTTTAATTAAGGGATTTGATTTTGAAGTGTAAAAAATAGGGGATGTGGAGGAGATGACTGATGAATATGATTATAGGATGAAGACTGAAGCTCAGATACCACAGTATTTGCATTTTGGTCGTGATTGCATTGCAAGTTGCAACTCCACATCCAATTTAATTTTATTTTGAAGTCCCAAAATTCCGAGTTCACAATTTAATCAAATATTTTTGTTTACAATTTTTTTTCAATTTATATACTCAATTCATATTCTAAATTTAACTCAACTTTAATTCAATCACGATATCTTCACTATTATCAATGTAATTAAATAATATGAATAAATCATTCTTTCACATCACATTTATTTTAATTCATTATTCATCTATTCACATAATTTTAATTAATCATCATTTCACATCAACTCTTTTTTACTTTCAACTTTAATTATTATATTTTAAATAATATTTTAATATAAACATAAAATTCCACTAATAATTAATCATTACCAAAAAAATAAATTTTGAGCGGATATATTTGTATCCAATCAGGCCCGACATGCAATTTTTCACTCAGTTGGTTAGTAGATTATTTTATTTGAAAATTTATTTTTGGTTGGTCGAATAATATTTTTATTTTACTAAAATTGTGATTAAACATAGTACTTTTTTATTTTTATTTTATTTTATTTTTCTATCAACTTCCACTAACATATTTTAAAAATAAAACATATCTTTCCATTTTTTAGGCTGTGTTTGGTAGACAAATAAGTTAGTTTATAGCTTATTTGGTTAGTTTATAAGCTCCCTATATTCAAATAAGCCTCGTTTTGTAGAACGAGTTTTTTTAAAAAGCTCGAGGTTATTTGAAAAGCTTATTTAGGTAGCTTTTCAAATAAGTTAGTTGAATTTTTTTTATTCCAGCTAGCTTATCAGCTAATTTTACCAAACACTTTTATCATATAAGTTAGCTTTTCAGCTATAAGTCATAAGCTATAAGCTCAAAAATTACTGATAAACTATAAGCTGGCTTATCAGCTATCAGCTAGCTTATCAGTTAGTTTTACCAAACATAGTCTAACTATCAACTATTACTCATTAATACTGCATTTTTTTATATTAATACTTTTATTTTACATTCACTCACAATTTAAACAATATTTCACTTTTCTTAAAATTATTTTCTTCAGTATTTCATCTTTATTATTTGTAAGAAATCCAACAGGGATCCAATGAGACATAAGATTCTAATTAGAGGGGTACGGTGGACCAAAACTTCGATTCTATCTAATTTCCATGACAACATATATGTATATATTTAATTTCCCCCTAAATTTATAAATTCGTATTAAGAAATATATTTTTATTATATATAATTTCTTATGTGGTTGGGCTTGTGCGTAGTTGGACATTCGTGGTTGGTTCCAGCTATTCTCACATAGCCCAGCTATATAAATAACTTTACCACGTGGGTCGCAAGGTTTTTGTATCAAGCTCTTATAACCACACAACACTTCATCATTTTCATTTCCTTTGGTGCAGAAATTATATATAATCATCATCTTAATTTGAGAATTGGAGGTAAAACCTTAAAGAGTAATGGTAAAATATATAAATTTACATTAGACATATTTTAGTAATAAATTAGAAAAAAATAATTTTTCCGAAATATTCGATCATGTCCCTCTGAACACTTTATCATACCCATATGATTCACACACGCGTGCAGTCGTGTTGTGTATGCTATCGTGTGGTCATAAAATTCCATTCAATAACTACGTCAATTGTCATATCATCCACTGCAATTCAATATTAGTTAATTCTATTCATCTTTATGGATAATATATTCTTTTGACTATTTTTACATACAGTGAATCAGAGAAAAAAATACACACTCACCAACCACCCTCAAGTGCAAATGAACCTTGCAATATAATATATATAAATCACACTATTTAACTTGTAAAATCACTATAATATCAGCTCAAGGCATCATCAAGAAATCAACTCGAATGCTCTTCTCCAAGCGTATAAGGCCCTTCATCACTCTCAGCTCCACCTCAAACGCCACAACAAACATTAATAAAAACACTAAAACGTACAAAACAAGAGTGGATGAAAGAGGAGGCGCGAATCCCACGTGGGGCGACAAGTTTGTGCTGCCGTTTGAACAATTCGTAGTCAACGAGAGATATCCGGGAGTTTACCTTCAGCTCTACACGAAGCATCTTTTGATGGGCCGGACTCAACTTGGGTGGTGTTTGATTCCATCAGCCGACATTGTGAGCCGGTTTTCGCCGGTGGGTTCGGTTCATTTCTTGAGCTACCGTCTGAGGGCTAAGGATGGGTCGAGGGGTCATGGGGTGTGGTCAATGTTGCGGTCAAGCTAGAAGGCGCAAATGGAATTGTGTGTCCTTTGAAGGCGTTGAACTCAAATGTCCCATACCTGCAAGATATTCGAGAGAGACGTGATTCGGTAATAGGATTTCCAGTGAAGTCGTGATTTCTTTTTGTTGCTTTTTTTTTTTCTTCACTTGAAGAAGTGAACAAGAAAAATGTGCAATGAATCTGTATAAATTTACAAGATGAAGTGGCTCGAATGTTCCCTTGTTGAATTCATAGCAAAACTGTAAATGACGAGGTGTCAGGATGTATGTAGCATCAAATGTCCATATGGGGTGGCATTAGTTTACTCTTTTTAAGGAGGAAAATATGCGTTGTTTAGGAAGCACTGGAGTTCTGTGTATGGTTCAGGAGCTATAATGTAATTCAAGAACAACGCTATTTTCCTAAGGTTTATTATGATTGCAGCATTCGAAAATACGGAGATTCCTTCAAGCAAGGCAAACATATTTCCCTGGTTAGCTGGACTGAAATCAGCTTGTGGAACAAAAATTTCCAAGTTTTGCTTCTCACGTCATAATATGAAAAGAATTAAGAAAACAAGAAACAAAAGCAGGTTTATATGTAATTCAGAAATTCACGTCCATAAGAAGCTACTCATCGATCATTGTGGGTACAAATTCAAACCTAAAAGATTATATTTTGTTCAATTCAATTAGTGTAAACAGTTTTCAAAATTACAAGCATAAACCTAATATTATTGGCTGAGAGTATCTCCAACAGCACATTCATGACAATTGTGGCCATAATTTCATCAACATTTCACCTAAAATCATTAAAATCATATTAGAAGAGCCGAAGACTTCTCCCCACAGAATCTACAGGAGTATATGTAGATGACATTTACCCAACCAAGCTTGACTTTCTGTATATAGTCTCCTCCAATGGGTATTAGTTTCTCATATTTTCTACAACCATGCATCTAGACTAAACATGTCATTCTGGAAACAAGAAATGGGAAAATTACATCTAAAGAACTCCTCATTCACTAGGCATATCGCCTACAAACCAAAATCTGAATCCAAGAAGCGAGGGAGAAGAAGATGAAAACTAGGCATCCACTATTACACTTTTTTGAGATGAGGGAACAATTAACAATATACACTTATACCCCATGAATTATCAAAAAAGACAAAGGTTATGTGAATGAAACTTTATAGTTTATACAATCTGAAATACCAATCACATATATCAAATAAGTTCGCACAGTACAATCAACCCACTCATATTAATTTAGTCGCATTCCATCACACGAAGAAAAAGAGCTAACAATGTCATGTCCACAAATCTTGACACTATGTAAAGGGCTCAAGTATAAACAAAACACAAAAACAATAAAGGAACACAATACAATTATATAACCAAATGAACATCAGTATTAATGCAGTAGCTTGAAAATGCTCCTATAATATGGAGATCTAAACTAAAAAGATGAACAACATAACAGTTAAGCAAGGTGATTTCATCAGTTGATGTTAAAAGTTCGACCCATTCATGGAATTAGGTAGGGAAACAAGTACAATGACATAATAATGAGACCAAATGACCAATCAGTATCAACACCTAGGTGTCTTACCTTCTACATATGCATTTGCGCCATTAAATATGAAGCACCACCACTGGAGCAAAGAATGGATGCAATAACTCCATCTGTCGTGTATACTGCGAAGATTGAAACCCCTCGATTCAGGCGAGATATAAGTTCTGCGACCAGAAGCTGTCCAGATCAAGCATCAGATGACCGGAACTGCTGCCGGAACCGGAGGCGGCGGCCTACTGGAGTTTGGATTTCTCTTTATTCCCACAATGGGAAGTCGAAGATTAGAGTGAAATCAGTCCCATAAAAATGGTGCGCTTTTTAGATTTTAGTCCTTTAGGACACGTATATTTCATTATTTCGCATAAGGCGCTGTTATTTCTTACTAGTTTTAACCGTGCATTTGCACGAAAAGCAATATAATAGAATAAAGAATAATAAAATTATATAAACAAAGTAAAAATCATAATATAATCATTGGAAAAATGTTCTAAGAAAGAATAAGTAACTATTGTTAAACAATTCTTTATATACAACGTTTGTGGTTTTTCTATCAACAGAATCTCCATCACTACAAATCACTATTTTCAAATGAGACATATAATGGTTTTATTTTTTTTAAATAATTATTGTATTTTGTACTATAGATCATATAGGAAATTTAAAAAAAAAATACTAAAAAAAACCAGCAAAATATTACAAAATAAATCATTGTATTTGGTTGATAAATAACGATATGTGCCAAATATTTAAGACATTTGAACAAAATGGCAATTTTTTGGGCCATAAATAAATATATTGATTGAATGATAAAAAAAGCTCAAATTAGAAGTCCACTTAATTTTTTAGGGTAGCCAAAACCAAATATAAAACATGTCAATGATAACATGACTATAAATAGAGATAAACTCTTTGAGAGTGATGCCATTTTTTTTGTTTGATGTCGGCGTTTCTCTCGTTATTCACTCTGTCTGAAATACTAATCCTTAACCCGGTCTTACGACAAACTCGGCGAGATTCAATACAAAACAAATGCTTTATCGGAGATTTTCTCCCGGTAAAAGCTTAAAAATATATGTATATATATATATATATATATATATATATATATATATATATATATATATATATATATATATATATATATATATATATATATATATATATATATATATATATATATATATATATATATATATATATATATATATATATATATATATATATATATATATATATATATATATATATATATATATATATATATATATATATATATATATATATATATATATATATATATATATATATATATATATATATATATATATATATATATATATATATATATATATATATATATATATATATATATATATATATATATATATATATATATATATATATATATATATATATATATATATATATATATATATATATATATATATATATATATATATATATATATATATATATATATATATATATATATATATATATATATATATATATATATATATATATATATATACATGAGTAATGTTGTTTTTGTGGCCAACAGTAGTGATCGAAAAATAAGTATTCGTCCCGATTTCTTAATCTATGTTACTAAATCTTAACAGGTCGGTCAAAATCGGGCGATAATATTACAAATCTATGAAGAGCTGAAATATTTTTTGCTAACCGTAGTTTTTATTTTTTATTATTTTCAATGATCTGTGTCGTTTTTCAAAATTCTTTGTGAATAAGCTTCAAAGATATATCATATTTTTTACATAATTCGAAATTATTTAGATGTTTTTCGAAATCGTTTTTCGAAGAGAACATGACATTGGTCGAACTTTTTCAAACTTTTATGTATTTTGTTTTGGGTTTGAAAAAATAGGTAAGTTTCTAACAGATCTGTTCAGCTCTACTAACAAATATATAGATAAGTTTATGACATATCTGTTCATATCTGCTTATAACATACATATGTAACTTTTTATGTATTTTGTTCAGATTTTGAACACTAAATAGTTCAATTTTTTCTTGTTTTTCTCATCATATCAGTAAGTGAAGCTTTTTAACACTTGTTCAAAATCGCTTTTTGAAGTTTTTAGTATTTTGTTCAAAATTTAGAAATATTAGGTAAGTTTATAACAAATCTGTCTAGATATATTTATCACATATTAGAAATTTCTTATCTAATGTTTAAAAGAATCTATAGGAATTTTTATTTTTAAAACTTTTACGCAAAAAATCATTTTTTTTTTATTTTTTTAATATAAAGGCAGATGACTTGGTAAAAGTTGAATGTGTTTCTTTCTATATTGTATAGTGTCCAATAATGTTCCACATAATTTGCTGTGTTTTTAATTTTGATTTTTTCATACAGATTTGACTTTGGTTGATTATTAATTATGTTTGATATTTCTATATTATGCAACAATCTGCCATTACATACAATGCCTTGTCAATCCTCATTATTTGACTTTGCCAATTTCTGTTTAATATGACATTTCTGTTGCTGAAAGTATGGTTTTTAATGCATTAAAATATTGATGTTTTGGATATGTTTTGATGGTACAATCATGCAGAAGTTTGTCCCGCCACTTTTTTCTTAAAGAGGAATTGTTTAATGAAAAGTAACCATATTTATATTTATAATTGTGAAATAATATTTTTTTTTCACGGCCAACAATTTTTTTTTTAATGAAAAATATGAGACAATTTATTCAGCACACTTTTTAATTTATAAAACAGAATGTTGATTGCGATAATCAAATCTGCAGAAATCATGCATTTTATTGAATAGTAGTAATATAAAATATTATTATCAAATGGAAAGTCAAAGATAGTTAATTTTGCACTATTAATTATGATCATATGGATTTTTTTTATACATATGTTTTTTCAATGAACTTTTTAAATGATAATATTGACAATATAGACTTTGCTATAATAATTATATAGACTGTGCTATAATAATAATTTATTTATTTAATTCATTAATTTTTTTAATTCATCTTATTATGCGTGTAGTCTAAGTTTATAAATTATATGTCATTTAAATGTATCTATACTACTACTTTATAAGGTTTTACCAATTGGGGGAGCTAAATTTTAATTTTAATTATGAAACTAATATTTCTTATCATTTTGCAGCTATATGTATGATGGAGTATGGTTGGAAATTAAATTACAAAAAAAATAAAAATTATTTTTTATGTCGTAATGTAACATGATCTGTATTATTTTGTATTTAATACATTTATTAATATTTTTTATAACTGTAATTGCTTATTCAATTCATAGTGGAATAAAAAAATAATAATATATAGTGTTTGCACAATAATAATGACTGCCACGTTTATATATATAAATGAGAATAAGAAACATAAATGTGGGATTAACTAAAAGAAATCTTTTTAATTTAGCTATTAACTAATTAGGTTTAACTAATAGAAGCCTTTCTAAATGTGGGATTAGTGAGTAATTAATAAAAAAAATGTAACTCCTTTTGGAGGAAAAGTGAAAATGTTTTTATTTAATGTTTTATTAAATGAGATTAGCTAGTAATTATATATATATAGATTTGTAATTATTCTCGCGTGCGACACATGCCATGATATTGCAATTTTGGCATCGTCTCTGTTGCATCTAGCCATCTCTCTCTCTTCTTTTTTCTTTTTTTTGACCTTTTCTGCATATTATTATTTCATAATATTCAATTTTGTGCACTAAATGTAAATAAAATATTATTTATTATACATATATATATAATATTTAAAATTATAAATTTAATAATGAGTATATTAAAATTTTAACTATTAATAAAAGTGAACAATATAATTATACAAAAAACTGGTTTTAAGATTCAGATTTTGGTTTGGGCCGTGAAAGCTAAATTTCGGCTTACTCATTCACTTAAATGTGCCGAAGTCGAACATTTTATGAACTCATTTATTTAATTAGTCGAATTTGTACGCATGCAACTTTTATTTTTTATTTTTTATTGATTTTAAGTGAAGTAGTCGAGTCAAAATTGTTCGAAAACAATTCTTTTAAAATTTTAAATATATTAGTGTAAGTTTTCACAAACTCAAATATTGCGTTCACACTAGGGACGGTACCGTAATTAATCGATTTAAGTGTGAACCGTCCTTAATGTGAACGCAATGCTGTATGTTCTAATCTCATCCTACTTGAATTGAATTAGTTAATTACGGTACCGTCCTTAGAACAAAAAATAACCAGAGTGTGAGAAAATTTGGTGGATAAAGTCTCGAAACAAAAAATAGCATAAGTTGCGGGATAAAAAGTTAATAAAAATAAAATTAAAGAAAGGTCAAAAAATGTAAAAACCGAGGAAACGAAAAAAGAGAAATCCCGCCTCTTTTCCAGCAAGGGTTTCAATCGCCCTCCCAAATTCATTTTGTTCGCAGAGGAAAAATCCTCTCACCAGAACCGCATATGGCGTCGTCGTCATCTTCTTCGTCCGTAGGCCCCGAGATCCCGTGGGTGGAGAAGTACCGGCCGACTAAGGTGGCGGATATCGTCGGCAACGAGGACGCCGTCGCCAGGCTCCAAGTCATCGCCCGTGACGGAAACATGCCCAACCTCATTTTATCAGTAATTTTTCAGCTGAACCTTTTTAATTTTATAATGTTTCTTCTGTTCATTTCCCCTGCAAGTTGTGTGTAGTTAGAATTTTGAAGTCTAGAGTCCACTGAAATATAGGTACTGAAGGTAGAGATAATTTTTACTTGAACTGTGGGGCGGGGAGTGTAGGGGTTTTGATGTGTGATTTTTCGTTTTGAGGAAACTGAGTTGTTAATTAGCTGCTTATCCGAGTTGTGTTGTGCCCTGAAGCATTTGCACCTACTTTTAGTGTTAACTGATGATGTTTGAGTTTATTGTATTATTTTTGTTCATTGTTAGGAGCATATATCTTAACTAGATGAGAATATACGTTGTGATGATGGTGGGGTGACAATTTTTATGTCTTGGAAAGTTTTGGTGCTTAGGCTTTTAGTTCGTGTGAAAAATGATGATTGCTTAGCCCTGCATATCTCATTTTGGCGTATTGAGTGGGTTTTAATTGCTAAATGATGTATTAACATAAGTGACTTAAATTTCTGATTAAAAAATGATATGCATTCATCGATTCTAGGACATGCTACCACAAAAGTGTGCATTAAGACCAGCATGTAATTAAACTTGATGTTTCATATCACTTGTTTTATTTTCCTGTAGTGTTATCATGAAATAACAAAGACGGTGGTGTTTTTCTTACCTTTCCACACTTTCTCTTGAAGAAATTTGATTTCCGTGACGGTGATAAGGGGATGAATTTGATACCTTGAAAGATAGAAATTAGAATAAAGTCCTATGAAGAGTTATGGCAACTCACAAACCACATTTTAATGCTTATGCAGGGTCCTCCTGGGACTGGTAAGACTACCAGCATATTAGCTCTTGCTCATGAACTTCTGGGACCAAATTACAGAGAGGCGGTTTTAGAGCTAAATGCATCAGATGATAGGTATAAGACTCATGTCCTCAGTTTTTCTGCTCTCATTATGTACATATGTTGTTCCTTTATTAAAAGAGTTTTCTCTTTTCCACTTGTACAGGGGTATTGATGTTGTGAGAAACAAAATAAAGATGTTTGCTCAGAAGAAAGTTACTTTGCCTCCAGGAAGACACAAAATAGTAATTTTGGATGAGGCTGACAGGTGAGTCATATTATTTTTTTCTTCCTTCTGTAAATGAAAGACCTATATATTTTATTTTTAGTTTGTATTTTTATTGAACTACCTTAACATTTAGGCCTTAATGTGACTTATTATGCACAAAATGAATCTGCTCTATTCATATGTATTTCTCTGACTTGTTTGAATATGTTGACTTGTAGTCGTTGTGCCTAATGTTGCCTTATTTGATAAAAATCAGCATGACATCTGGAGCTCAACAAGCCTTGAGGAGGACAATGGAAATATATTCTAATTCCACACGCTTTGGGCTCGCTTGTAACACCTCTTCGAAGATTATTGAACCTATTCAAAGTAGATGTGCCCTTGTCCGGTTTGCTAGGTTATCTGATCAAGAGATCCTTGGACGTCTCATGGTAGTGGTTGCTGCAGAAAATGTAATACCCTTTTCATCCCAGATTCTTGTTGATTTGTCACCTTATGTCATCATTAATTTCTAGCATCTTCCTGCATGCGGTATCTTTTGTCCAAGTGATAAACATTATTACACACAGTTATTCTTGCCTAGGCTGCCATGCACAAAGTTTGGTTGTTTCTCTACTTTTGAACTAATGCCATTTGAGTGTGTCATGACATAAATGGATGGCACATGATGTTCTATAGTTCCTCTTTCAAAATGCTCGAAAAATTATCTGGCTCTGATAACATTTATATCAACCCCATGTTGGTGTAGGTTCCTTATGTTCCTGAAGGTCTTGAAGCAATCATCTTCACTGCTGATGGAGATATGAGGCAAGCATTGAATAACTTGCAGGCCACAAACAGTGGATTTGGGTTTGTGAATCAAGAAAACGTCTTCAAGGTCACAGGCCATGAAAACCAACATTATCTTATAGTTAATTTTCAGTTCTTCACAATCTAAACTCTAATATTCATGGCCACCAGGTTTGTGATCAACCCCATCCCTTGCATGTGAAAAACATGGTGCGCCAAGTAATTGAGGGGAAATTTGACGACGCTTGTGCTGGTTTGAAGAAACTCTATGATTTGGGCTATTCACCTACAGATATAATTACTACCCTTTTCCGTATCATAAAGAATTACGATATGCCTGAGTATTTGAAGTTGGAATTCATGAAGGTTTGGCAATGCCGCTATTAAATCTTCTACTCTTTCTTTCTCCTTTTTTTTTTCTCCCCATTGGATGCTCTCTCTTTCTTGACTTTTGTATTAGTCCCCGGTCACTGTATTTAATCTGTAGATGGTTTTGGTGGAATTGCCACTTTCTTCACGAAATATATTGCCGTTTTGATTTTTTCAAATTACATTGTTACTGAGATCGTAAAAGAATGTTTGAGCAGAGAAAGTTGATTAGTTATTGTAAAAGCATGAAAATTGAAAACCAATCTTTCTCTTTTATGATTTCATAACTTGGCCTCTATTTTTATGATTTTATTCAGGAAACTGGATTTGCCCACATGAGGATTTGTGATGGAGTAGGTTCGTATCTTCAGTTGTGCGGTTTGCTAGCAAAACTTGGACTGGCGAGGGAAACAGCTAAAGCTGCTTGAATCATTAGTGTTATATTTGTGCTTTCCATTTTGTGAGTTGTCATGCAGTGTTGGTGGGTTACTATGGAGAGTCGAGTTAATGTCTGGTGATGATCGATGGATGGATGCATACTGACAATGTCTATTGTAAACTATGTGACGAAATTTAGACATGCTATGTGGATCTAGCTATGTAGTGCAATTGGATGCTTTTCAGTGGGATTTGTCATTTGAATCTGAGATTGTATATTTTTCAAAACATCTCGTAATATGGTCTCAATTATCCATTTATCCTGTTTGAATGAAGTCAGAACTAACTAATGTTTATGAAACAATTCAATGGAGTTGATAGTGGTGATGGCTGATGACTGATGACTGATGAGTGGTGAGCACTTCAAAATTGGTTTGAATATTTTGATTGACATGAATTTAGACTGGAACAACTAATCTCACTTTATGTAATAAACCCAGTGATTAATTCTGGTTTGAAAATTATTCATATAATAACTGGAAAATGAAATGATTCCTTAAAGAGTATTCTAAAAGGCCAAAACTCTTGCGTCTTTAGAACAATCAAAATGTATGAAGTTGTTAACCCCTGTTTGTATGAAGTTTGCTTGTTTGTACTTTGTATACATTTCGTTATGTTTAAAAAAAAACAAACAAAATAAAAAAAAACAAAAAAAAAAAAAAAAAAAAGGAAAAGAAGCTATAATCTTACAGTGGGCTTTGAATCGTTTTGTTTGTTAGTTAGCCCAAATATAAATGGGCTCAGGTCGAAGGGGCATATGACGTCGTGGGGTTTCATTTGTGGAGCACTATATCTCTACTGGGGTTTTAGGGTTTCAGCAAATCCAGAAAACAACGAAGCGCAGCTAGCTGACATACATCTCCAACCATGGTTCTCAAGTAAGCTCTTCTCATTCGATCATTCAATTTAGTTCCTTAGCTTGCACAAGGCTTTATGATAGTGTTCCTTCGAAGATCCATTCTGATTCGTAAGATTGTTCTTGTTAGTGAGACATTTGATTTTCTGATTTGACACTGATTTTAATGAATCTACCATCACTCACAGAGCCTCTGGCTAGATGTTCTTTTGTTCTTGGATTTTTGGTATTTCAATTGTTGTCTTTTTTCGTCCCAATTTTCCGCTGCAATTGATAAGTGCGATGTTTGTATCTAAGGCCATTGATACGGTTGAAGTGAATATAGTGCCCTGGGTTTTGGTCTTGGACCATAAGGGTTCACTTAGAAGCCTTGATCGTGTTTTGATTGGGCTGCTCCTGTTCACTTTTGAGTAATAGAACCTTGATAGAGTTTGGTTTACTGTTGCCATTGATTGTTATCCCAAGTTACAGTTCCTAAAAATTGTTAGCTCCTTGTTTCTTATGTACTGCAGTGTCTGGATTGTCTGGTATCCTAACTCAGAGCTTCTTACAATTCATTGAAGCTAATGTTTTATTTACTGTTGATGTTGGGTTTTCAGGACCGAGCTTTGCCGTTTTAGTGGTGCCAAGATCTACCCTGGGAAAGGCATTAGATTCATTAGATCTGACTCCCAGGTGGGTTTAAGGGAGAATGTCCTTACTGTTGGTAGTTTCCTCACATAATATCTGTTTAAAAAGAAGCATGAACACTACTTTTTAACACTTGTTCCATGTGCGGCATTTTTTGTTTAAGGTTTTCCTCTTCGCCAACTCAAAATGCAAGAGATACTTCCACAACCGCCTGAGGCCAGCAAAGCTTACTTGGACTGCTATGTACCGCAAGCAGCATAAGAAGGTAAAAACATCTTGATATACCTTTTAATTGTTTGTTCCCCACATCTATTGATTTCCTTTTTGTGAATCTCGTTTTTTTCTAAAAATCCATTCTTGATTTACGAGTTAGGACATTGCTGCTGAAGCTGTGAAGAAGAGGCGCAGAGCGACCAAGAAGCCTTACTCAAGGTCCATTGTTGGCGCCACATTGGAAGTCATCCAGAAGAGAAGAACTGAGAAGCCTGAGGTCCGTGATGCTGCTCGTGAAGCTGCTTTGCGGTGTGTTATTTATTTATTTGTTTATTTATAAGAAAAAGTTAGCTTTTTTTATTTTTCGGATCATGAAAGGCAATTAATTGATTAATGTATTGAATCTCAGTGAAATCAAGGAGAGGATCAAGAAAACCAAGGACGAGAAGAAGGCAAAGAAGGCTGAGTTGGTGTCCAAGCAGAAGAGTGGAAAGGGAAATGTGTCAAAGGCTGCCATGCCCAAGGGTCCCAAGCTTGGAGGTGGTGGTGGCAAGCGTTGAAATAATGTTTTTCCAAAATCTTGAAAAATGTTGTTAGCTTTGTACGAAGGACATGGGACAGGTGATGTTCTGTTCTGTTACTATTTTGAGCTGTTTGAGGTTGTTTTGACATGCAATTTTTCTTTCGTGCTTCGAGCATTAGCTTGTATACGCTATTTGGTTAGACGAGTTCTCTTATTAAAAATGGCCCATGGTTTAGTTTTGTTTTTGTTATGAGCTATTACTTCTTCTGTTCAGGGAGCTATTGATTTGCATGTGCATGATTTAGTGTTCAAGTTGTATGCTTGTTGAGCCGTATACTTGAGAACAAATGGTTTGAACTCTGAAGTATCAAACCTCTGAAGTACATTCAACCTAGCTAATTGCACTTCTCAGTGAACAAATGTTCAAGAAATTATTTTCTATTATTCAGGAAGGCTTCTTCATTTATTTCTTTACTCAATTCATGTTATCCACATATATGCCTCAACACAGCCATTATTATTGAGTAAGCCATTCTTATATGCACACTTTCTTTGATTTGATGCAACTTGTATTTTATTTTTGGATATGTTGAGAATGAACATGGTGCATTAACATAAATGATGGTGCATTAACATAAATGATTGACACAAATTTTTATATAATACAAACATGTTGAAATTGTTTCTTGAACCGGTTGGACATGTTGAATCGACATATTCCTTATTCGGAAATCAATGAAGAAAAAAATAGTGAATTTGTTGAACAACAATTTGATGATCTTCAATTTCATTTCTTAATCGTTGGAGCATTTACGCTGGAAGTCTTTCTGAACCGTGTGGTAGAAAGGGTCGAAGAGTCATCGTCTAAGTCAATCCGGACCCACTCTAGACGATCACATCATTATTTGGCACGATTATTTCCCAGTATGAAACCATGTCTTACAAAATTCTACCTAACATATGTTATTCACATAAAATTTTTACATGCCACCAAAAATGTTCATCAATTTTTATTCGTTAGGGATAAGGTGCTGCGAATTTTGATGGCAATATTACACCGGATTACAAAACAAACGCGTCATCGAAAAAGAACCGGGATAAGTGTTACGCAGTCAATTTTTTAAGCTGCACTAATCGTCAATCCCTGATTAAAAAAACAAAAAGAATAGATCTGTCTTACATTTTAAGGAAAAAAAAAAGAATAGAATAAATAAAGTGTGGGGCGAGTCTCATAAATACGCATGTAATTTCATTTTACATAATACAGATACTTTATTGGACATGAATCATTACTAGTCGTATTTGTTACGCATCCATGAGCACAGACCGATTCGTCGATGACTTGTAAAATGTCGGGAGGAGTCCCGGTGGAAAAGGCTCCGATACTCAAGTCAATCCATGCACGGTATTGAGCTTAATTTTATTTTACAATTTTGTAACAATTGTCAAGTAATGTTTGTTTTAATGGAGCTATGAAGATATCTCCTATGTTATGTAATCATCAAGAGCTAATATGTATTGTTTTGTGATGAAAAGTTCAAATAAACTTAGTTTGGATTCATGCACACAACTTGTTTGATGAAGTAAACACTTGAGATATGCAATTTAAATGTGTATAGGTGAAGAATTGCATATTTGAACATTGTTTTGTCTCTATATACTTTTGTTTATAGTTTAACATGTTGTTTTTCTTCTTAATATTTTCTTTTTCATTTTGCTTAAATGAAAGTCATATTGAATCATTTTATTCGAGATTGAATCATTTTATTCAAGACAATATTAGTTATTCACGTAATTCATATTTCATTGCATTTGAAATGTATCATTTACTTTATATTTTAATTTTATATAATTAGTTTCTTTTAGAATTTCAATAGAACATTTATTATGTGATTGAATTAATGGATTTTCATAATATAGTTTTAACATTCAATGATTTTTTTTAATATATTTTCATTCATTTAACTTTGTAATTCATGTAAATTGTATCGAGTATTTAAGAGAATTATTTTCATACTTTGATCTCTTTATGCTTGGCGTCTAGCTAGAAATGTCATTCGAGTCGAGCCAAGTTAGATATCTTATGTTCAAACTCATGATTATTTAAGAAACAAACTCAATTACATATTCGAGCTTAGCTTTCTGAAGGGTATGAACGAGTTGAGTTTGATATTTCATGAGACGAATTGAATTGTGTTCGCAAATAGTTTGATTTGAATAATAACTCAATGTTAAGCAGCCTCAGGTAAAAAAAATCATAGCTGCGCCTAATTTACAATAACAAATTTAAGGTTATGTTTGGTAAATCTAGCTAATAAATTAGCTGATACCTTATAAGAGTGTCATTTGCAAGCATCCAAGCATATAAGTTAGTTCATAGATTATTTGGTTAGCTTATAAGTTTTTTAGTAGGACGAACCTTTTTAAAAAGTTTCAGCTTATCTTATAAGCTTTTTCGAATAGCTTTCCAAATAAGCCTGTTAAATTTTTTTACTTCAATTGGCTTATCAGCTTATTTTACCAAACACTTTCATCCTATCAACTAAAATTTCAGCCATAAGCCATAAACTATCAGCTGTAAGTTCGAAATTCACTTATAAGCTATCAACTAATTTTACCAAACATAACATAAGTGAATTTCGAGCTTATAGTTGATAGCTTATAACTTATTGCTGGAAAGTTAGCTTATATGGTAAAAATGTTTGGTGAAATTAGCTGATAAACTAGCTGAAATAAAAAATTCAACGAGCTTATTTGAAAAGCTACCCAATGAAAATTAGAAGATAAACTCGAGTTTTTAAAATAACTTGTCATACCAAATCAAACTTATTTGGATAAAGAAAACTTGTAAACTAACTAAATAAGCTACAAACTAATTTATGGTGCATACTAAATACACTCTAAGTGTGAGTCTAGTTTAATCTTTAGACGACTCATTGAGTATTTATAAAATGCATATTTTTATTGTGTGAGTAGTTATTAAAAAATATGATATTCTAGTTTAAAAAGTATATATTCTTTGAAAAAATATGAATATTTTTTTTTTTGCAAGTAAAATATCTAGAGATTCATTCAACCAATGTCAAGGAATTGATAGATCCCGAAAAAAGGAAGAAAAAAAAGACGACATAGAATCCGTCCAAAGAAACGAGTCAGACGCCCCTAAAGCCCATTTAGCTAGCTCATGAGCAATTACATTATTTGCTCTAACAACATGACTACAAACACCATAATTCAAGGATGACAAAAAATTGATAATATCTTAAAAAACATGTGGCAACGTATCATTTGGAAGGCGGTAAGTGTAAATACTAGACTGGAAAGAATAACATGAAGGTGAAGAAACATAAATTTAAGAACTTTTTTTTTTTTTTTC
>BKCP01007015.1:189017-202128 GCA_008636005.1 Striga asiatica | reverse complement strand
TTTTTTTTTTTGTTAATCATGGTTAATTTTGAAAAAGTTGGTTGAGTTAGGTTTGAGTGAAATTTTGAATTTCTATTTAAATAATATTTAAAATAAAATGATTAAAGTTGATTTGATGTAAAAGTAGGAGAAAAGTGATTGAAAGTGATGGATAGTTAAAATTTATGTGAGTGGATGAATAGTGAATTAAAATTGATGTGATGTATAAGAATGATTAATTAGTATTATTTAATTATATTGATAATAATGGAGGTTGAGTTAAAGTTAAGTCAGATTTAAGTTGAGATTGAATTTTTTTTTGGAAAAAATTTTTAAACAAGCAAGAACGTATATACTCAATTATACGTCATTTCTAAGTGATCCTTTTCGGATTGGATGTATAAATTAGAAGATTTTTTTATTTTTTTATTTTAGTTTTGACTAAAGAGCTCTTTCTCAAAATTGCTAGAATTTTCTTCAACGTGTTCTTTTTGATGTCCAATCGAAACCCATCCGTTTTATTGAGTGGGATGGGATGATTGTTAATTCCAATACCTTTACGAGTGCTTTGTAATTCTTTTTTATTTACAATCGAAATCCATCCATTTTATGAATTTTGTAGATTTACGGTGGGATTTGTGATGCTGTTCAAGGGAGAAAATGCGAACGATAAATGCAGTTGGTGCCATTATTTGAGCTGCGTGCCTACACCGAGATGGAGCTGCGACAATTGATTCTGAATTTTTTTTTTTCGGAAAAATCGTGCCCTTTGTTCTCCGGTTTTCTCGGCTGAGAGAGTTTGATGATTTTTGTTTGTGGAGATTATTGTTTATATCTTGTTAGAACTCATTCATTCCAATGCCTTTGTGATGATGTAAATGCATAGCATTAGAGAATGTTATATAGAGAAAGATTTACAGAAATGTGCTGAGGTTGTACTGGGCTTTCACCAAGCAAGCTTTTATCTGCATTATATTTAGCGGAAAAAAAAAAAAAAATGTTTTAGCTCATTATATTTGTTTGGTTTAATATTATGTAAAATAAATCCAATCCATGTTTATTGGTCTATATATTATCGAGTTTTTTACGATAAAATCAACACAACGATGTAAAACTCGGTAAATGTTGCAGATTGAAAATTTTCGAGTGGTTGATAGCTACAAGTTTCTCACCTCCAAAAATTCCTCCATGGAGTCAAATCAGTTGTATCAACCGGAAACATATGAAACGTGTAAAAACCATCGACTCTGACATTGACCGTTCATCAATGACTAAACAGTGTAATTTGTCAGTTGATAGACATAAAAGTAAAAAAAATACAAAAACTAGCATGACATAGCCGAGTTTCTCTTCTACGTGCAGGGTACAATTTTAGCTGAAATCCATTTAGAATGCGGCCAAAACATCCACGTTTTGCAGTGTTTTGCAATTACGGCACAAGAGGTTTGAAGGATAGTTCGAAAACATCTTCTGGACGAGCCCCTGTACAAACTCATTGTAGATTCCTTTCTCTAAAGCAACAGCATTTTCAATCTTTGGCACCATTCAAGATTTTTTTTATCTTCCTATCATGATTGAGCATAGTACTCACACTCTCAACCACCAGAATAATCTGCAGGAATGAATTAGGGATACATGTACGAATTATAACTAAATAAATATTCTTCAGAACACGGATAGAAAGAGATCTGGATTTAGCAACTTCAGAACACAGATGTAGATTTTCCAATCACAAAAGTTTCATTATCAGTAAAAAGGGNAACCTGGAAACAAGCATATGCCATTGCAGTTGCAAAGTAAAAGTTTGCATTTCCAGTCCCCTGCAAAAAAGTATTAACAAGTTAAAAATCAGCATAGCAATTTAGTTTGCATGATAATTAAGACAATTAATCCCAGGAACAGGGTCGTACTTATCCATCTAAGCCGACAGATACTTACCCTCCAAATCCATAAATTGTGCATCACTGGGCTCAAAAGCGAAACTCCAACATATCCACAGAAGAGAAAGAATGAAAATTGCATTTCTGCATGTCAAATAGTTTATCAGGTTCAAGTCTTGATTGTTAAGATGAAAAACAAAAAAACAACCTGGTGTGTGTGCAGATAAGGGGACAAAAAAACCTGCTAACTCATTCACAAACAGTCCCAGCAAGCTGAGGTATAAGGCTGAGTCCCCAACCTGATAATGAATAAAGATTAAATTTGAATGTCCAATAAAGCTTCAAAACATGTGCATTTTAAAAATATAGAGATGGATAGAGAGCTTACTGAAGGATATGATTTTAGCATTGAAGAGATAGCCATGTAAACGAAGACCAAAAAGCAGGGCCTATGTTTTAGCCTTATAGCTAAAGGCAAAATCATGAATAGGATGTTGACATGGAAAACTATCAGGAAGAAATTCCTGAAAAAATCGAACACTTCCGCGAAGAAGTACCTGAAATAATAAGACACGTATATATTATTGAAAGTTTGACAAGAAACAAACATATATGCAGCGCAAATGCACGTCTAACAGACAGACAACGAGTTCGCTTTTCACTTACCATAAGACACCAATATTTGGAGATAAATCTTCAACAGAAAGAATAAACCCATGTGTCCTGCAGAATGACATTAAAATAACTAATTTATCAAAAGGACGAAGGAAGAGTAGTTATGCATACCTCAGAATTCTCCATCATTCACCAATAAATTGACCATAAAATAATTACAAACATGACAAGCCATTTTAAATTTTGGATTTAAAAAATTTAGTAAGTACGCTTTTTCATTCATTTTTTTTTTTTTTAAAAAAAAGGGCCTTCCGACATGCACTTGTCGAGCACAAAATGCAATGATGCAACAGATTAATGCTCGCAAGTTGTAGTAATAGACAAGTATTAGAGTCGGGCTTTCCAGATGTAATCCTACAACCTGGAACTGAAAGTTACATACACTGATGCTATAACCCAGACTAAAAGACTCATTAAGAATCTGATGTGTGTATCCTCCAGGGAGACAGATGAAAGGAGGGTGAGGGGGACTATGTTTTCAGGGAAATTTCCAGAAACAAAATATACCCACGTAAAATGCAATAAATGCAAGAAAACTACCGAGGTGAATATCTAAATGCAAGAAATGAGTTTCAAAAGTCACACGTACCATATTGAAAACTACTTGGTTTCATTGATTAAAAGAAACAAATAAATTCAACGACAATAGAAAGCATCATGCATGACTTTCCTGCTATTACGTAAGGACGTAGACCTTCACATAAGATTGAGANNAAAACAATTAACTTCCACTGCCATCAATTGGATGTTTGTGCTAGGATTCATAATTCTTCTTACCGATTAAAGTCTGAAACTCCAACATTAATTGAAATAGAGAACATAAAAACAACTGGCAGATAAAACTTCTGAATCCCCTGAAAATTGGAGTGAACTTGGAAAAACAAAGGGGCATTCTGCTACACAACTTTACCTCTTAAGCATCTCATCAAGACCACCATATTCTCTCATAGAGATAGCACACAGAATTAACACATAGCATATCCATATCGATGCCCATAAAATGAAAAGAATGACACGTCGCCATGAAAATGACGGTTTTATGGGCTTAGTAGTCGGGGACTTGAGGTCCACATGTTCAGATGAACTCTCTTCTGCTTGTAGGTCACTTTGTGTAAACAATTTTCTTGGGGGCGCATCCATACCATAACCTAATAAAAAGATTAACTGCAACAAAGAAAGTTGAAAACAAAATAAAGATCCTCTACCTGTCTGTCTTTGATAAGTCTGCTAAACCAATTGCCAATAATCTAAGAATTGAGAAAACATACGGGGATAACTAAAACCAATGGATAAAGAGACAAATGTGATGCCACGACCCATCCAAAAGCTGCCAACGGAATTAGCCCTGCGCATATTGTAAATATTAACTTAGTGAACATAATTAGAATCTATATCATGATCAGAAGTGTCTGATTGACAGCCATCGAACAGACTTACCAGTGTTGCATCATGACAAAATATCAGATACAACACAAAATGCTGAGTCATTTGACAAGAGAGTTAAACCAACAGCAGAGAAGAATCATGACTCCTCCTAAGTGTAAGTATTGTTGATCATGCATATTGCTGAAAGAGAGAAAGGAAGTCGACTTCGTACCTGAAGATGCTCCATAAAGAGATAAGATGACAAACAGATTTTCGATGGGCGATGTATTAAACCCAATGCATGAGACTATTGTGAAAGGATTCCACAGATACACAAGAGCAGCAATATCGCCAGAGGGAAGAATCTCTAGTTTCAAATAAAAGCAACTTCATCAGTTTACATGAAGCATTCAACAGATGAATGCTCCGAGACAGAAAGAGCGATGTGGATTACCTACGTCCTTGGTCAGTTTTTCAAGTCCTAATGATTTCAAAGTGTGACTATGTGCTGTTAGAAGACTCTGCCCAGTAGCACGGATGAGAACTGCACTCAAAAAATCTGCAACCACAGAAACCAGACTATATCCAAAATGAGCTGATAATGTATACACTGAATGATATTGAAAGAATAGACTACTAAATAAAGAAAGTAAAGAGAAGACGTCAATGTAATTTGTAGATCATCTATAAGAAAATCAGGAATCTGTGAATATTGCAATAATTGTTGTTATTCCATACAGAATTCTGGGGGGGTGAAAAAAAACTTAAGATATATCCATGTACTAATTGGTGTTACATAACTGTCCTCAAACTTCTTGACAGACTGATTTAGTAATATCTATGCATGACAACTATAGTAGAGTTGCAGTTGTTGGCATGGTGAGAACTATTCAATCATTAGAGTCTAATGTGAAAACTGATACTTTGTTGGACATAATACCGAAGCGAACAAAGGAGTTACGTGCTCTATAAAAGTAAATTAGATTTTATAACTCCAAAGACTATTTAGTAAAGTTGTGGTTTTGAGAAGACAGAGCTTGTGCATTTATAAGCGCATATTGAAAATCACATTCTGAGACTTGCAGTTCGCAAGAAGGCAAGAAGGCTATGTCGGTATGATGATATCGCAAAACATGACGAGTGTTGTGCCTTGCCACAAAAAACTCTGTTTATACATGGTAAGAATTCACGCGAAAATTAAGATGTCCATAGTATAAGTTTCTTACAATATTCATCCAAGAGAGTAAGAAACTAACACAGATACTTGAACCTTTTGCTACTGTTCAGGAGACGAATACTAATCAAATAGTGATAAATATAATTAAAAATCTTTACCCGAATCTAACTTGAACTTCACACATCATACTGCTAACAAAAATCATTTTGAACACATTGCCATAAAAACTAGAGAGTTATTGGCTTAAACTCATAATCACACACAAATGGTTTTATGCTATTACAGACCAATGTGCATTAGAGTAACGTCAAAAACACGGATCCGTGAACACAATAAAGATCAATATATATTACACAGAGATAAAAGGCTAATACCTGCACAATAGGTGAGTAGATTGGCCCTCAATCCTGCATTATGCAATTAGATTAATCATCAATAGCTGCATAATTTAGTCTACCCAATAGAGCTATGAACTTATTCAGAAGTTAATTCAATAGATAATATGAAGAACTGCTACTTCACAGTTAGTGGTCCGAGCACTGAGAGCAATAACGGCGATCCATGGTACATTGAACCTGCTTATCACAGCCATTACGATTGAATTAAGCCAAAAATCCATAAACAGAAGCCAACTGTTACTGGTTAAATATAAGCACTACAAATGAAAATAGACTAACCCGAATAAGGCGACATCGATAACTGCTTCAGCCAGTAACCCTCCGCCACTACAACGGCACATACCAGACAAAATCGAAGAAACAAAGGGTTAAGCTTGATAATTACTTCAAAAGATGGATAAATACATACATGATTACATATATATGTTACAGAGAGGGAGAGAGGAACTACAGCGGCGCAGGCTGGTGACCGGTGTAGAGACTTCCGGCCGGGTAGAAAGGTTGAGTTTTTCCGAGGAATAGCTCATGATTAGTCTGAATATGACGGAAGCTATAGCCCATTTCCAGAACCCCAGCTTCTTTATCTTAATCCCGATTTTGTTTCTCTCTTCCATTGATTCTTGGAAAAGTGTCTTGCTTGCATCCAGATCGGGAGATTTGCCCAGTGTTTTTGTTTTTGGAGAAGTCGTTTTCGAGCTGAGTTAAGCCGAGTTCATAAAACGACTCGCTTCGTTCGTTTAGTGCATATACTTGTTTATAAAAAACCAACACCAACCAAAAA
The DNA here is from genome assembly GCA_008636005.1 of Striga asiatica. NCBI lineage: Eukaryota > Viridiplantae > Streptophyta > Magnoliopsida > Lamiales > Orobanchaceae > Striga > Striga asiatica. The sequence goes on along the minus strand of BKCP01007015.1, from coordinate 195,873 downwards.
ATCCAATCTCATTTCAAATTCAAGTCAACCTCATTGTTATTCATATTATTAATATTAGCCTTAGAATAATTTTTTTAAATTTATCTTAATAATATATTAGGTTGTTGATCCGTTTATATTAATATAAATAATATTTTAATATATATATTAATTTTTTGATAAAGAAAAATAATAGTTTTACATATTTTGGTTCATCATGATACTCAAATGTTATTTTATTAAAAATTTTACTGGCGTATAATGTCATTGTTATTTATAACACTTAAGTTATAACACGTATAACATTTATCAAGGAATTATAAAATGTTCGTCATGAAAAAGTAATACATTATTAAAAACCTCCTTCCTCTAATTCTTTGATGATTTTCGGAATGTTAGCACCACGAAGTAAAATTATAGTGAAAATATGTAATATTGTGATAATACTAAAAATATGATTTATCGGGTGACCTCAAAGACCTCCTTTTGGAGCACAACTAATGCTGCATACTTCCCGTACTTGTACCCTACCTTGTCGCAATCCTACGACCTCGATTTCTTGTTACGAGACCTCTTTTCACTTGATTGAGACTTGTCCTCTGCTTGCTTGACCTTGGTATTGTCGTTATGTAGAAAGTTAGCCTCGGCCTCTTCCATATTAATGTACTTGTTGCACCTGGCTAGCAACTCGTCAAAAGACCTCGTCGGCCTCTTTACTAATGAGTTTCTACACGGTCATGGTCTGAGACCTCTGGTAAGACCACATGCCTTGATCTCATTAGAAGTTGAGAGGTGATAGGTCGAAAAATGTGCACGTTTTATATATTTAATAGTGTATTTTTATACGATTAATTTAATCGCACGTTTATATTTTTCGACTTATTTATTATTTGGATGGATTCATACACATTGATATTTTTATATTTATTTTCAGCTCATTGAAGTATTTTGTGAACGAGAGCTTTGGAAGGGATTTTACACCAACAATTTTTGGAGCGTCCAATACCAGCCCATTATTTCGGCCCAAACTCATGAGCTCAAGGATGACTTATACAAAGCCCAATATTGGAGTTGCAAGTGGGCTGCTAGTGGTTAGTAGGATTTGGCCCAAATATTAACCAATTTGTTTGGAAATAATTGTGTGGAAGCAATTTAATGTGGTGAATGGGTTAATACACGAGGGAAGCAAATTAAGTCATGGAGGAGAGAGTTTGACTTGAGAAATAAGACTTTGAGGGGCGTGATTTATTTTGGGAGGTGAGTCACATACAGAGAGGAATTATTTTTTTGCGAGAGCGGAGCATACAGAGAAGAAAAAGGGCCGCATAGGAGAAAGTAAGAATACACGCACGGACTGTGAAGGATGTGAAGGAGACTACACACGCCGAGGGAAGCCGCACCCGCACACGAAGGAGAATTTTATTCTCTCTCTTTTATCTTTTATCTTTTTATTCATTTTTATTAGTATGTTATGCTAGTATTTTTATCCAGTTTAGGGGATGTTTGAACCCTAATTCCGATTTGTCTATGAATTGGATAATCTTTATTTATCGTTGGTCAATCGAGACGCCGTATTTATTTTTGTTGATGAGTTGATTCATGTTATCTGTGTATAATGTTTATGAATTATGGTGTTTGATTTAGTCTGGCCAACTACGTTGAATGTTCATAGTTTAATTGCTAGATTCGGGACTTTAATCCGTAATTGTTAACGTCTCGTTTCGTTAGTAGTAAACTAGGGGTCATGCATCTCTAGGATAGCGTGAACATAAGTTAAATGGTTCGAGCTTTTGCGTCCATTGCTTAGACTGATCTATTTTCCTAGAGATTAATGCTGCTAGTGAATTAAATCTAGAGAGCTTATTCTAAGTTGTCCACTAGTTAGGTTTAGTCGAAGAGCCTATTTCGATTAAATATTCGGTAAGGGAAAATTCGGTTAACAGAGCTTGTTGTTAGCTAGGGTTAGTAATTCGTCGACAATTTAGAGAAAGCGTCGAAATTAATTATCGGTAGATTGAGATTGGGGGATAACTGAAATGAAAACTGGACTTCTCTTATTTTATTTGATTTTTATTTCCTTTGTTATTTTTATCAAACCAATCCCCCCATCTTTTATTGCTTTCCTAGTTTAATTCAATTAATACGAGATTGTCACAATTTAATTCATGCTGCTCGTGCGATCGACCCTTACTCGCCATTACTACTAGTTAGTAGAGGTTAGTCGAGGAAAACATTATAAATTTAAATTTGCCGTGTTGCGACGCGCGGTCAAGAGGACCTCCACACACTCCCCGGTACAACGAGCTACATACTCGCAGAGAGTCTTCTCCTCTCTCTATTGCGTACTAATAAGTGTCATGTGTGTCTTCGCGTGCTTCCTCGCACCTGAGAATTGATTAATAAACTGAAAGTTGAATCTCTCAAAATTGTAGACCGACTCGACCGTAAACTGGTAGAACCAGTCCTGCATCGACCTCTTCAATGTAGTGAATAATGCCCTACAATGAACTGCATCACTGTACCTATGGAGAACCGCTATATTATCGAACGACCTCAGATGCCAAGTTGGGTCCGTCGAACCATCGTAAGATAAATTCAACTCGCGAAAATTATTAAACAAATCTGCTTCCAGGACCTCTTACATAAATGCGTGGCCATGGATCCGAGGTGCTACCCTGCTTTCAACCCGGGTCTACAACTCCCGTAGATGGACCGTGATATGGTAGCAGGCGAGGACATCGACCTCACCTCCATCTCTTCTGGTATTCTCTGAGGCTGCAGTGATGGTCCAACGGGATTTGGCTAACCAGGTGCCCCAGCTCAAGCTACAACCTCAGCCACAATTTTATCTAACTATGCCCTTGTAAGTTGGATAATCTGGTCTCCCCTAGGAACCTTTTGTACCTTGGGATTCATAACCATTTTTCTATTTGTTCTTGGGGTCAGTTGACCCCTGGATCATCCTGCTATTGCAGCGCGTCAGTCGACCTCGACCAACCCGGTGGGGGGTGCCTATCCCAAATACTCGCGATGTCCACGCGCCATCCAACTCCTTAGTCAAATTTTTCTTAGAACTATTGTTTGCCATGATCCTCAAACATTTTGAGAACTTATTGTGAGAAAAGCCGATAGTCTTTTATACACGGTAAAAGACTAGAGCTTTCCCACAGACAACGCCAATTTAATATGCAAATCGCCTCAAACCGAATTGAGACGAAACATCACGAATGAAAGCCGACTTTTTGCTCCAATAACTTGCAAAACGCTAAAGATGGTCCCTGCGGAAAACCTCCGACGCTCAAGTCAGTCTTTGCTCGTGAGGAACAATGATAATGTGTATGCTCAAGTATGTGTATATGAGAAATATATAAAACAAGAACATGGCTACCTTTTATAATAGGTGTCTTGATGCCCAATATAGTCCTAGTTAGAAAAGAGATCCCCTTCTATCCACTTTCCTAACTTACCACGTCTAAGGATTTAAGACTCTTTAACACTTTCCATCCATAAAGAATTTTGTCCCCTCCTACCACACGGCTCTTAAATTCTGAGGCCGTAACAACGACTCCGCTACTTACCTGCCTTCAGATGTGTCTAGGTCATAACTACGACCTCCACCTCTACGACCTACGGGTCATGAGGTCCCCTCGATTATCCGAGCTCTTGAGGTTTTCCGACTTCTTAGCTCTCGGACCGTGCCAACCTGTACTTTGAGGTGCCCAAGCGAGCTCCTTAACGAGGTTGTGTACTGAGAACGGGCTGAGCTCCCTAGAACCGACTACACCCGAGCTAACTGCCTGAGCCGGTTCCCTGAGCTATTTTGAGTGCTATATCAATATTTATATATAAAATAATTTACTTATGTATTTATTTTATCAAAATATTTATACATATGACTTTATTGATTAACATTCGTAAAGCACGACACTATTATAGTACAATCTATCTATATATATATATATATAATAAGAATTACTATTTACCCAAAATAGTAGCAAAAAATAGGTCATAATTTAATGCAGTCTATAAATAGTAAGTTTTATAATTTTTTATTTTTTTATTTAAAAATCATACAGCATTAAATGCTACCTTAAATTTCGAGTTTTAGTTCATTTTATTATTTAAAAAATCCGGCTAATATTTATTAAGTGTGTATGTTTTTATTTTTATTTTTTTCTTAGAAACAACGAACAACATTTTAGAAACAACGAACAACATTAAAATCTTGGTCTCTAAATTTATAAAATCTCAATTCAGAATATAACTTTATATTTGTGCATTTAAAAAATATTGAACGATAAAAATATTCTTTTTTTTTTGCCAGAACGATAGAGATTTTATATAAAAGGGCACAAATGTGCAAAAGAACAGCCACCAGCTGAATACACACAGCCAATAGCTGAATACAGACAACCAACAACTGAATAAACTGAGAAGACGGTCCAAGGACTGCCTAGAGCCGCCCCCAACGGGGTAATACTCACGGACACACAACTACACTAATAAACAAAAACACTAAGAAACTAAAAAAGACCCCAACAGGGTAATACCCGAGTACCCGATCCCAACAGGATAATAAGTAGACACTCGGGCTCACGGGGGCCAACGACCCAGACCAAAACACAATACCGCAACAACACAATCCTAAAAAACACAGGAAATAAAAAAGCTAAACTACTACATTCAAGCCCTTCCCCAACCGGCCAACGAAGTCAGCCCACAGAGATCAATCAAACCAAGGAAAATCTCGAGCTCAGGCACTACTACCAAAACTGCGAAAACGCCTATACAAGCAGTCGAACTCGAGCCCCAAACCTAGCCCCAGAATGATCCACCCCCAATCGAGGGAACGCAACACCAACTCCCGCACCTTCATAACCCGAATTTATCTAACACCACTAGCTAAACTCGGTTGCTCCGGAACCCACCCGACCCCAACACCAGAGAACCGGGGGGAGGAAGAGAGCGGCACAGTCCCACAGCTCCGGCTACTCCGACGAGAGACGCCACAGCCTCCGACCGACCATCACCACAGTCCGCCGGCGACCGAAACGAAAAGCTCCTTCAGGGCCCCATCGGAGAAGCAGAGCCGCCCGCAGGGAACCCTCCAGCCACGGCCAAGTCAGATTTTGGGGCCAACCACCTCCAATCGAGACCCGCCAGCAATCGACACCACCAATCACATGACCAATCGCCGATCAAAGAGCTTACCACCGTCAATCGCGAGTTCGCCGGCAACCTAGGGCAGGGACAGATCGACAATCTCCGATTCACCACAACAACAGTAGCCGACCGAGGAGACATAGGGCAGGACAGACGATTAAGGGCGACGGCGGGCCGAAACCTCGCCGCCGGCGAGGAAGGCGGCGCGATGGGAAGGAGAGAAAGAGCGCAGTCGGTGAGGGATTTTTCGCGAGAGAGAGGAAAAATGTTTTTATACTGATAAAAATATTCTTTAAATTGCATAATTAACAGTTAATCTTAATCTTTTGAAAATTACTATGTTTATTTTTTATTAACATGCATAAAATAAAAAAAATTAATTCATCTTTAGATATATAATTTATAATCTTAATATACTATCATTTGATGTAAACATTTATTATATGAATAATAAAATATTTTTATTTCATAAAATTAAATATATTTAAAGAAAATAAGAAAATTTCTTCGAATCAATCGGGTGATTGAATTAGGGTACTATCTAGGTTGATTGAATTAATTTTAGGTGATATTTAAAATAGTCAAAAAACTTGACACATGTGACTAAGTTATATACCAGTTCGACCACACCAAATCGATTATTGAACCTAAATATAAATTTTATATTGAAAATATTTTATTACGTGAATGTGATGCAGTCCAAACTTTAAATAATAGTATTGACAATATTTTTATGACAACATCTTTAATGATTTATGAATATTTATATATCATTTTATTAATATTTATGTAAATTAAATAATATTTTATTATAATATTTATTAATGTACAGTAAATATAAAGTTTTCAGAATTGGACCGTCATCGAAACGATCAAGCTATTTTATTTGATCATTTGTGGTTTGTTCAGATTTTAATTTATAAACATTATAATATATATATATATATAGTACTTTTTGTAATAAATTTAAATAAAATGTATTACTTAGATATCTAAATAATTTATAAATTTAAATGTTTAAAAGAATTGATAAAAAATTTATAAATCTCTATTTTATTTAAATATGTAATTTTAATTAAAATAATTTTAAATACAACAAAATTTATTTAGAAAATCGTACCGATCCTACCAGTCCAACCGACTGGTGTTGACGGATTCGAGAGCAAATATTTTATTCAACCGAACTAGACTGGTTATAAATTGGTTCTCAATCCATCCGATCGGACTGTGTCCAACCCGGTTTAATTTAAAAACAATGAATAAATCATGATCAATATTATTTATATATTTAATTTATAATACAATTGTAATATTGTTTTATTGCACGGGCCACGCACTAGTTAGTTTTATTAAGAGCCATTATTAACATGTTTTAGGTTACATTTTAAAACAATATGGTGAAGAAAAAGAAAGGGAAAGCGTGGACGCTTAGAATGAGTGAATGGCAGAAGAAAGGATCGTCCTCTTCACTTGGTTTCCGTTAATATCCCCCAGTCGGTGACAAAAAAGACACCTCATCCTCATCTCCTTTTGGACCGATCGTATAACTATATCAGAATTTTCTTCTTTCACCTTCATTTGCAGCATATACCAATTTTAGTCACAGAAAAACTCTTAAATAAATTATGGCGGCACCTGATCAGGAAGCAATCGCCACTTTCATGAACATCACCGGCGTCGATGAGGCCGACACCGTGCGGAGACTTGAGGTTTT
>BKCP01007015.1:159668-181391 GCA_008636005.1 Striga asiatica | reverse complement strand
AAGATGCCATTGTTGCGCCGGGCTTCGATGGAGAAGAAGATCGGAGATGGAGTCGGCCGACGATGTAGAGGTTCGTTTTTTTTGGACGAAGAGTTCGTCGCTTCAAACGGGCGGCAACAGAGCTTTGCTCGTGGGGCGAACGAGGCGCGAAATTGGCGAAGAACGACGGAGGGTTTGGCGTCGAGCTTTGCTCGTGTGGCGTCGGGCGAAGAACGACGGAGAGTTTTTTTTTTTTATGTGAAATTTCAGAAAATAAAAAGAAAGTGAATAATTTTATAACTTGTATTTATATGGGGAGTAAAATGGAACAAATATAAGGGGGTGGGGAGTGCAGTGGAAATAAATAATGATAGGGGACTGAACATGAATTTAAAAGAGGACTTAGGGATTTAAGAGGAATTTGCTGTTAAAACTTTATAATTTTATATAAGAAGGTAGAAAAATCTTAATAATATATGTTTGTTTATACTCTCACTCGTCATCACCATAAAATTTGTTAGTCTATATTATGATAATACTTTTATTTAACTAATGAAAAATACTTTTATTATATTCAGTTATAATCGATTAAATAATATAATTTTTATGCATATATATCTAAGGTGTATTCAACTGAGATTTCAAGTAATATTTTTAGACTTTTTAAGATTGGGTAAATTGCAGTTTTGATACTCAAAGTAAAAGTCATTTTGAAATCAGTATCCAAACTTTTATTCTGTTAGCAACATTAGTGCCCCTCCGTTAGATGTCTGTCAAATTCTCATTAGTTGTTAACGAAAGCGATCAAAATGAAGGGAAATTTGTCTTTTTTCTACGCCTGATGAAACCTATATATATATAAGGTACTTGTACCAATTTTTTTCAACAAAAAAGTGCAACCTCCATTGTTTATAAGAAAAAAAAATTGAAAAAAAAAATAAAAAAAAAAAAGAAAAAATTTCAAAAAATAAAATAAAAATTTGAAAAAAAATGAGAAGACATGGTTTGTCTTCTAGTTCAAGCAGTAGTTCTTGGTATAATAATTTTTCAGTCCAAAAATGTTCGTGTTATTGTGGTGAAGAGCTCCCATTGAAGATTTCTTGGACAAAAAACACTCCCGGAAGAAGATATTGGGCATGCCTAAAATATGGGGTAGATTTTTTGTTATCATATTTATAACAAAATTTATGATTGTATTTTTCTCTCTTGCAGACAAATGAATATTGTGGATTTTACAAGTGGATGAATCTAGAAATATGTGCTCGTTCCAAACAAATAATACCCGGGCTGCTTTCAAAATTGTACAAGCTTGAGGATGAGCTCAATGATTTCATAATAAAAGAAGGGAAACTGCAAACTGAATTGAGAAAAGCCAATAGCAAGAGAATGACTATGGAAAAACAACTAGATGCATTGAAAAATGAGAAGAAGAATTCAATTGTAAAACTATGAGTCTTTTTTCTAGCTGTAGAAGTTGTGTTCTACATACTGAATAGCAAAAATTAGCATATGCAACATGTGTAATCATCATTTTCCAAGTAATGAAATCATCATTTCCAATTCAAATGATCTAGTATCCCATTACAAATTTCTTAACAACTCAATCAACTCAATCAAAATTATAGAAAACAAAAGAACACATTATCTCATAAATCCATCTCCAAATCAATCACCATAAGAACACAATCCAAAGCCGTGTCCTTACAAATCCACAATCCATAAAATATCATCACCACAAACACAAATCCACAGTCAAGCATAATTTCAGAATCACTAAAGAATTCAATATCTCATTACAACACAATCAAACCAAATTAAATCCAAAGTCAAACAACTTAATTTCAGAATGAGCCAACACAATCCACAGTTATTTGTTTGTAGCCTTGTCCTTACCAGGAGCTGTCCTATTCCTTGGCCTCAAGGCAGCTCTGATGTTGGACGCTGTTATGTAATTCACACCTCCTTTCACCACAATTGGACAAGTGACTCCTTCAGATTGAATGACCTGCATTTGTAATATGTGATTAAAGAATCATTTACACAAATAACTCAAACTCCAATCCAACTGAACTCAAATTCACAACTTTATAAGAAAATATAAAGATAATAACACAATAATTCACATTGACAGTTTGTCCTTTTCAGTCCCATTTTCGTTTCCATCCAACACAGCTATTTTTCTCTTCCTTGTTGTTCTGCTCTTTTCCTGAGACTATAAAACATAGACAGAGTAAATATATGACAAGTTTACATTAAAACACAGAGTAATAAACATAGTAAATGAGGTACAGTTAAAAAAAATGATAAATTACCCTATTTTTGCTAGCCTATTTTTGCTAGCTTCAACATCATTGTTGTTGTTTGGAAGTGTTGGTGCAAGGGACTGACTTGTGAAAACATGGTCACTAGCCGGTGGAGGCTGAGATTCACCACTAAGACCTCCTCTTGTTCTTCATTTTGGTCAGCCTTCTTATGCTTTCTAGCATTGTGACCAAGTTTTCCACAAACTCTGCATGTCACACTCCTCTGGTTCTTTTCCAATCTTAGGGGATTATTAGGCAATGCACTTTGTGGCTCAGTTGGATTTCTCGTCCTTGCCTTCTTAGACCTTTCAACTCTCTTCACAATTGTATGAGGGACAGGTTGGGGAAGATCAACATTAGACCACAAATTAGGACCATTTATGCCCAATATTGGCATTTGATATGCCTTTCTATATGTTTCAACAGTGTACAACTGCTGAACATACCACCCTGGTTCCTATTTTCTACACCAAATGGCAGAAATAACATGCTTACATGAAAGTCCAACCAATTCCCACTTCCTACAAGAACAAGATCTTCCAAGAACATCAATAGTATGTTGTTCAAAAGGCCCTCTGATCTGAAAATTCTACTCATCACACCTCAGAGGGATGAGTTCTCTTGTCTTCTTCATGTTTTCATCCAAAATCATTTTATCCTAGGACAGATAACACCATCCCATTTTATGGCTTGCTCCCTGTTGGTATGCATCCTTGCCATCATGATGTTTCTCACTGTATCAAACAGCCCTATGATGTTTTTTTCCTTTAGCAGACAGAATAAGTGAACTAAAGCTCTCACACATGTTATGGGTCAAGATATTGCATTTAGGTGTTAAACCAAAATGAGATCTTGACCACTAATTTGGAGGTTACTTCACTCGTCAGTCATAAGCCTTAGGATCAACAGACTTTAACTTGTCCATTTTGGCTTTAAACTCTTCCACCCTGGTACATCTTGCAGCAACCCACAGTGCTTTCTTTATTGCCACACCTAAAAAACCATTCTTCTTCATGTTGCTGTGAAGGTGTTGAACACAAAATCTGTTTTCTGCCTCTGGGAACAAACTCTCAAAGCTGGTACTAGTCCCTTCTGTTATCACTCATGAAGGTCCACAACACAGCACCATTTATGCCAATATCATCCCCCAACAGAGATAAAAACCAAAGCCAAGAATCTTTGTTCTCAGCTTCTACAACTGCCCAAGCTATTGGAAACATATTGTTGGGATCAATCCGACAAGCAGTCAATAGCTGACCCCCATAACACCCCCTCAAAAAACACCCATCAACCCCAACCACCTTTCTACAAGCTTTAAAACCCTCCTTACAAGCTTTAAAAAACACATAAAACTTGTAGCGCCCCGTTCATTTATTAGAATTTTTTTGAATATTATATTATTATTTATTTGCTTATAATAGATTATATGCCCTTGCTTTATTTATTTGTCGATTATTTATATTAACTGCTCGTTTCCATCTGTCTTATTTATCTGCTTATTAATTGAATTGCTATGTGACTTTATATATGTGATTATTATGTGTTTATTTATTATTTATATGTATTAGAATTATTAGGATTTTGTAGTAGATTAATTGTTTAGTAATTCAATTCTATTGCGTAGAATTTATCTAACTTCCGAATTGGCCCATGATCGACCTATTTTTCCAGCTCTTTAAGTTATATTATATCCTACCTAATTTATTATATGTTGTTGGCCCATGTGAGTTGTAGAATTCAGGCCCATTCTCCTTGGTTTTGTTAGGCCTTTTTGAGTTAAATATGGCCCATTGGAATTTAAAACCCCGCAGCATTAGTTTTCTTTTTCTTCCCTCACGTGCGCAGACCGGGTCTCCTCTCCCCGTAATCAGTTCAAAGTTTTGTTGAGATTTCAACGTGATCTTCTTTATCTCACGTCTTCCTCTCTTCATAAGACTCGGACGAGGAGTTCTTTTTCCTCAGTTACATTCAAACCCATGTTCTCTGTTCTCTCTCACACAACAACCATTTATAAAGAAAAAAGAGAAAAATATTCTAGCCCTGCTCCTGATTTTCCGTTCAAAGCCATTGTTTCCGGCGGGTCGAGCAATCGCCGCCGTTTGGCCCATCCTCCTCGTCGTGGCGATTCCTTTCTGACCGTCTGTGCCGTTGTCGAGCATAGCAGCTCCGTCCGCCATATTTCCGGCGACCACCTTCTTCTCCGACGAGCCTCCTCCGAGCAGCCCGACCGTCGCCGACCCCTCAGCAGCCCAGTGCGTGAGCCGTTCTTCGAGTTTCAAGTCTGAGCTTTCGAGAAGTTTCAAGTTTCGTTCGTCTCGTCCATTTTCAACTGAATCGTAGATTCTCGAGAAAGGTATTCTTCGATCGAAACCTTCTCGTTAATTGTTATTCAGATGTGATATCGTTCGATTATCTCGTGTTTATCTTCATGCTCGTTGGCTCGTTGAATCATTTCTGTGGTTTTGGTTGGATTATATATACTCGGTTCGTTTTGTTCGTCGTATTGCGTTGTGGGTATTAATCGTGTGAATTGGAACTCTCGTTGCAAAATATCGAGCCTTTATTTGTTGTGGTTAAATCTGATATTTTTCGGAGTCTCGATATTATTTTTCCGGGTCGTCTTGTTCGTAGGTGTTTTGTTCGAGCTATATTTGGTCGTTTCATTTTCAAGTCCAAAACCAGATTTTATTTCATAAATGTTCAAGCTCTGAAGATTTTATATTTGAAAGTTTATTCGTTTCTCGAAACCCGGTTGCCGTTGGATATGTCGTCGTCAAGTTTGGTTGAATTTTTCCCAGCTCTGTTCGCTTGTTCGCATCCTCTGTTCCAGTTTCTGTTTAGAGTTTATTGGTTAAGTCGCAGGCCTTTTGTTTTAATTTCAGTAGCCCATGATTTCTTTTAATTCACAACCAGGCGTGTGGTGCAATGGTGTTCTATGCTCAATTTTGTGGGTGAGATCCTGTGTTCGAGCCCAGCCCTTAGTGTAGCCATTTTCTTTTCCGATATTTTTTCCCTCAGCCCAGATAGTGCTTTTTCTGGCCCATTTTCCCGTTCCCCGAAGCCCACGCGGCCCAACTGTATGGAGAAGAGGAAAGACGTGCGGGCCGTCCCTGCCCGCATCCAGCCCGCGCCCTTCACTCTCAACTGCAGCTCGATTCCAGCCCGCGAAGCCCGGCTTCAGCCCGCGTCGTCTCCAACCCTCTCAGACTTGGGCCAGGCCCTTCCTCGGCCCAATCTCCGCGCGGGCCAGGCCAATTTCAACGGCAGCCTTGTGTTTTATTCTCCCAACGCGACCCAATTGGCTTTTTAGCGCAATTTTATGTACCGGAAGCCCGTTTTTTGTACCGATATTATTTTTAAAAAATATTTTCAATTGAGCAAAATTTGGGAAAAAAATTTTAAGTCCCGAGACTCCAATTTCGTCCCCCGAGTCTTTTATTTTAAAATTTCGAGAGTTCCAAGTCCACGAAAAATCAAAACTTTTTAAGCTTTACTTTTGATTAAGTGTGGGTTTTAAATTATTTTTGAGTAGTGATATAGATTATTGATATATTATCTCTCTAAAATGTAGGTGTTTGAGGAGTCGAGACCTCAACCTACTACCTGCTGATTATTGTAATCTTGCCTGCTTCGACTGATCAGGTGGGTCTTGATAAACTTACCATGTATGTTAATTTCTATAAATGTTTGGCTTGATAATCTAGGTATGCATGTGAACGGGTAGTCTATGATGCCTAACTCTAGCCTTTAGAGAGCTTAGTCCGTGTGATGGTACATCTGCGGTTGATTCCGTCTTTTACGTAACGACAGCTCCCGTCTTTGTTGTGTGGACGGTTTGTTCCTATCTTTGTCAGGATTGATAGGGTAGAGGTGTGATCACATGAGCGTGGCTGTGTTTAGGGAGGGTAGACTAGTCGATTTGCTTACATACTGCGATTATGATTTTAAATATTATATTGATTATACTGCATGGTATTCCCACGGTGAGCTAGTTGTTTGCTCACTCCCACTATTAACGCTCTTTTTATGTTGAGCTAGTGGCCGTGGCGAAAGACGAGCGAGGCGGGGTCATTATTTGATATTGAACTGCTTTTTACCTGCTTCCGCTTATTGTTTATTGATTATTCCTTGATAGACTTGTTTTATTATCATGTGGAAACTGAACCATTGTTTTCTGGGATTTTTATCATGCTTGGAATTTATGGAACTTAAATAATATTTGGAATCGAATTTGATTGGATATTATTATTATTATGTTGATCCGGATTTGGATATTTCGCATGATTGAATAAATGTTGAAGCATGTGGATTGATGATATGAGATATTTGTTTCGAGATGGTTGTACCCCGTAGGTTAAGTGTTGAATTTACGGTTTAAATGTTATTAAGTGAGTAGCGCCCGTTAAATATATTTGTAAATTGATTTGCGAAAATTAACTCTGATTTTTTAAAATATTCATTAATTTTCTCTTAAAAATAACGGCGTTACAAAACCTCTGAAATTGATTGACCATCTATCTAAAAAACTGGACAGTTTGAGATATAATAAGTCAGGTGATCACTGGACAAAATGCGAAAACACAAGAGTTGAACTGGAAAAAGCACACACTTTAGAGGAGTTATATTGACAACGCTACCCGAGCATGCGAGTCGAAGACAAAGCAACTTTTGGACCTCCCAGAGCCTTAGCGCCGCTAAGGTTGACCAGGCTAGCGGCGCTACCTTTCTTACCAAGTCCTGGTTCGAGCAGCTAAGGCACCTTGGCGGTGCTAAGGTCTGTTTTACAACAGATGCGATTTTTATGGGTTTTGAATTGGAGATACTTTGAATATCGAACCTAGGGCATATGTTAGCGATTCCAAACTTTGTATTTCGTATCTTTCACTCAAAAAACTCACTTTTCACTTAGTTTTCATGGGAATTTGATCTTAGGTAGTGAAAACTCCAAGATAGAACTTGTGGATTTGGATTATTCGTGGTGTTTCGACATTGGATTCGTATTTAATTGTAAGATCTCTTTTTCATTTTATCTATGATGATGATGGCTTTGATTGATATGTATTTTGTTGTTAAATCTATGATGAGTAGCTAAAGTCGTTAGCTAGGGCTAGGGGATAATTGTTCCGGTTCAATTTCGTTTGTGTGTATGTTGGTTGCTCAATCTATTCGAGTTGTGCTGAACCTAGGTTTAGATGATTGATCAAGATCCTAATCTATTTAATCAATTTTAGAACCAAAAGGGGAGGAATCGATCGATCTTAGCTTGTTTAGAATAGACTTGTTCGGAAACGTATTGTTTATGTGTTAATTGATTCGATGATTGTTTGTTTATGTTTAATTCTCTTGTTACGTGAGTTATTGAGAATGAACCTCTTGATGAATCAGTGTTTCGAGTCCTTTATCCGAGTAATTGATTGCTTATCAAATGTATTGAGAACCGGAAATGATTGTCCCCGACATCCTAGTCCCTTTCCCAGTATTTGAATCGTATTTGAAGTTGAGTGATTGAATTACCTTGTTGGAGAAGCATTGGTAGTTAATCTCGTAGTTGATAATTGAAAACTCAAATCATTGAATTAGAGTGTTTAGGATCATTTTCTTTTTCTGTGACTGAATATTTGCATAATTTAATTCGGCTGACCTTCCTTGAGAAATGACCTGGTGTTCGAATCTTTCGATTCTACTCTAGTAAAAAAAACTACAACAAAATGGCGCCGTTGCGGGGGAAGGTTTATGACTTATTTTGTGCGCCTATTCACTTTATTTTTCGTGTTTCTCTTATTTTTGGTGATTTATTGTTTCTGTGTTTCTCTTTGTTTCTTTTTCTTTGTTTAGGTGTTAGTTCTTTTGTTGTNTTTCTTTTATCTATCGTTAGTGCTCGTAACCTGTTTGTTGTTTGAGTGTATGCGTACCAGAAGTGGACGTGTACTAGCACCGAACGACAAAACCAGTCCCGAGAACTTGAGGGAGCTCTTCGACAAGCTTAGTCTCGAGTCGTCTGAAGAAAACAAACCAGAGATGGCTCAACAACCCCCACGTGATCTTCTCCGAGACTTAGCCCAACTGATGATCGGGCCGATAACTTCATGCATCCGGTTGCCACAAGAAGCTTGGAACTACGAGCTTAAGATGATCCATTACAACCAGCTACCTTCATTCCACGGGCTCTCAAACGAAGACCCACTCCACTTCATCCGAGAGTTTTACAACGTCCTCCAGATGTTCCCTCTGCATGGGCTAACCGAGGACCAACTGAAGATGCGGTGCTTTCAGGAGACTCTGAAAGACCGAGCCAAGGAGTGGTTCATGACTCTAGCACCGGATTCTCTTACCACGTGGGCCGAGGTGTACTCGAAGTTCGTTGGAAAGTATTATTCCCACCAGAAGGCCTAAGATATCAGGTCCCAAATAGTCTCTTTTTCTCAGTCACCACATGAGCCTCTTCACGAGGCCTGGGAGCGATTCAAAGACCTCCAAAGGCAGTAACCACATCATAACCTCTCTCCCGGTCTCTTGGCAAGCTGCTCCTATGACTTCCTCCATCAAAACTTGCAGTACATGGTGGATAATGCAGCCGGATGGGACATTGGGGCGAGAACAACTGAGGAGATGATGGAGATTTTTGAGACGATGAGTACAAAATCGTCTCAGAAGAGTGTCCGAGTGAAGAAGGCAGCCAGGAATGAAGTTGGACCGAGCAATGTGATGGCCCAGCAGTTAGCCGAGCTCACGGAGCAGATGCGGCTACTAAATGCAAGAGGAGCTTCACCGGTTCAGACTATGGCTGTGAATGTGTGTGTAGCCTGTGGAGTCCAGGGACACAGTTCCGAGGTGTGCCCGTCGGCTATCGAGCCGAGCTATGGAGGACAGAATGCCGAGGTGACCCACTACAGGGTTATCAAAACCGGACCAGAAACGATCCCTACTCGAACACATACAACCCCGGGTGGCGAAACCACCAAAACTTTTCTTGGGCCAACAACAACAATGTTCAGCAGCAGCCTCATCCCAATTTTGTCCCTCATCAGCAGCAAAGGGGACAAATGATGGGGTTACCAGCACAGGGAGCTGGTTTGAGCACCCCGAGTTCAGATGAGAAGCTGGATAAGATCCTCCAGTTTTTGGCCAACAACGAGAAACGTACTATGAACAATGAAGCTTCCATTAAGCATCTCGAGACGCAAGTGGGACAGTTGGCCACACGGGTCGGGACCATCGAGACTGAATTGAACAAGGCAAAGTTGTCGAGTCAGCCCGAGCATGCGAATTCAATTACAGTGCTTATACCCGAGAAGGAGGAGAAGGCGGTTATTAAGGAGGATAAGGCTCCAGTGACACCGCCTGTTGAGCCAACCTTGCTCAAGTCCCCTGACCCATACAGGCCGAGGCTTCTCTTTCCAAGTCGACTCTTGGAGGAGAAGGATCATCAAATGATGCAGGGCCTCTATGCGATGTTGAAGAAGGCGAATGGTGACTTACCGCCTGTTGAGGTGATGAAGAAGATACCGGGTTATGCACGACTTCTTAAAGAATTGACAACAAAGAAGAAGCAACTCGGAAGTAGCGACGACGTGTTCATATGCGAGGCAGCAAGTCTCTTTCAGCATGACTTGCCAAGGAAAGAAAAGGATCCTGGTGGCTTTGTGATTAATATAGGGATGCTCGACCTTGGAGCTGGCATAAATCTCATGCCCCTTTCTATTTATCGGCAACTTGGACTAGACGGATTGAAGCCCACCAGGATACGCTTACAGCTTGCCGACCACTCGCTCCGTCGACCCGAAGGAGTTGTTGAGGATGTACTAGTTCGAGTTGGGAGGCTGATTGTACCTATAGACTTCGTCGTGCTAGATGTGGGAGAAGTGCACAAAAATGGGAAGGGGCACACCATTCTCCTCGGACGACAGTTCATGAAGACCCAAACACAATGATTGCCGTCAAGAGTGGGACGCTCAACGTGACAGTGTTAGGCGAGTCCATCGCCATTTCCGTTTGGGAGACCCAGCCTGAGCCGCAGGAAAATTTTGTGGAAGAATGCATGTCCATTAGGGGGATCGAGCAGATTATCGACGAAGCGTGTATGAGAGAGTACACGAAGAGGCCACTGCAAGGCCATTCCCATGTCGCGAAAAGATACCACAGCAACCACCCCACTACCCCTCCCCAGCCGAGTTCGAAGGAGCTTCCCCGATCCGAATGGGGCGAGAGATTTGAGTTTACAGAGGCCCACTACTGTCTTGGGCCTGACTACCTCCACCCTCCACCCGCACCACCGGATTCACAGTGACTCGTCTAGTCACTGTGCCCTGTACGTCTGTATCTTTTCCTTCCTCTTTATTTTCGTATTTGGTTTAGTGTTTTTGTTTTTCTGTGTTGGTTGATTATATGGGTAAA
Organism: Striga asiatica; assembly: GCA_008636005.1. NCBI lineage: Eukaryota > Viridiplantae > Streptophyta > Magnoliopsida > Lamiales > Orobanchaceae > Striga > Striga asiatica. The sequence goes on along the minus strand of BKCP01007015.1, from coordinate 170,715 downwards.
CTCTCCTTGCACTGACGATCGACAATGGGGACATTGTCTAATTGTAAGTGTGGGGGAGTTTTACGTGTTTACGTGACTATATGGTTAACCAGGTCTAGTTCTTCTTTTTAGGATTACTTTTATTTTCTTTTCTCTTGCTTTGTGGACCGGTCTAGTTTGTAGGATTATTTGTTTGTGTCTTTCTGAGCTTGAATTGTGGTGTATTGTAAGACTAGTTGATGATTGATTGATTGGGTTAAGAAGTTGTGATGATAAGAATGAGTGGCACAGTTTGATGAATTGGCTTGGTTGTTTTGTGGACAGTTATTTTACCTTGTGAGGTTTGAGCCACATTCATTTCTTTTCTCGTGAGTTATTGGTCAGAATCGTTGTCAATTAGAATTTGCCTTGAGTCTACTTAGAAATGAAATAATTGGATTTGTCAACGTGAATATGATTGAGGCGTTCCTTGTATTTCCTTCCCCTTTTCTTTTTCTGAAAATAACTTCGCTAGTCACCCTTTGAGCCTTATTGATTTTCTTTCTTTTATAACCTCGTGACGATGATATTGTGGATGCGGGTGTAGAATTGGAGGTGATTCGTGAATATATTTATATATATATATATATATATATATATAAAAAGAAAAAAAGAGAAACCGAATGGATTACATAAAATGTCCAAAGGTTCTCACACACAAAAAAAAAGAGAAAAAGAGAGAAACCGAATGGATTACGTAAAATGTCCAAAGGTTCTCACACACAAAAAAAAAATAGAGAAATGGTGAATAATTTGGGGAGTATGTTGGTTTTGGAGTAGTGGGAGGAACCGGTTGGTGTCAGCAACCGGAGGAGTTCATGATTATGGTATCTGATTGAGTTGAGTTGAATTTTATTTAGCCACTTAGCCTATATTTATCCTACCCTATCCAAAGAGCCTACGTTACAACCCTTAAAGTCCTTTTGATTTATCCTACCCTTAAAGTTCTTGCTTGAACCGTTGTCATTGCTCATTTGTTTATCTTTCTTTTCTGTTCTTTTCTTTTTGTTCGGGACGAACAAACGTTTTAGTATGGGTATTGTCCCATTTTTGTTGCTATTTTTGTTAGTATTTTGCGTGTTTTTCCCCCGTTTTAGGTCGTTTCTTAGTTGTTACCGGTCCATCTAGTCATTTCTCGTGTTTTAGTGTTATTTAGTTGTGTTTCGTGTTTTCTTTGCCTTTTCTCCTATTTTCTCTTGCTTTTCGTGTTTGTCCGGTTTTGGTGGTTTCAGGTCGTTCCGGTTCCCAGGTGTTTCATCCCAGTTCATGCGAACAAACATGCAGAGGACAAGTTTTCAGCTCGGGCAGTACCCTAGCAACGCTAGCCGAGCATGCGAATCGAAGAAAAAACAACTTTTGGACCTCCCAGAGCCTTAGCGCCGCTAAGGTTGACCAAGCTAGCGGCGCTACCTTTCTTACTAAGTTCTAGTTCGAACAGCTAAGGCACCTTATCGGCGCTAAGGTCTGTTTTACAACATATGCGATTTTTATGGGTTTTGAATTGGAGATGCTTTGAATATCGAACCTATGGCCTATGTTAGCGATTCCAGACTTTGTGTTTCGTATCTTTCACTCCAAAAACTCACTTTTCACTTAGTTTTCATGGTATTTTGATCTTGGGTAGTGAAAACTCCAAGATAGAACTTGTAGATTTGGATTATTCATGGTGCTTCGACATTGGATTCGTATTTAATCGTAAGCTCTCTTTTTTATTTTATCTATGATGATGATGGCTTTGATTGATATGTATTTCGTTGTTAAATCTATGATGAGTAGCTAAAGTCGTTAACTAGGGCTAGGGGATAATTGTTTCGGTTCAATTTCGTTTGTGTGTTTGGTTGCTCAATCTATTCGAGTTGTGTTGAACCTAGGGTTAGATGATTGATCACCATCCTAATCTATTTAATCGATTTTAGAACCGAAAAGGAAGGAATCGATCGATCTTAGCTCGTTTAGAATAGACTTGTTCGGAAACGTATTATTTATGTGTTAATTGATTCGATGATTGATTGTTTATGTTTAATTCTCTTGTTACGTGAGTTATTGAGAATGAACCTCTTGATGAATTAATGTTTCAAGTCCTTTATTCGAGTAATTGATTGCTTGTCAAATGTATTGAGAACCATAAACGATTGTCCCCGACACCCTAGTCCCTTTCCCACTACTTGAATCGTGTTTGAAGTTGAGTGATTGAATTACCTTGTTGGAGAATCATTAGTAGTTAATCTCGTAGTTGATAATTGAAAACTCAAATCATTGAATTACAGTGTTTAGGATCATTTTCTTTTTCTGTGACTGAATATTCGCATAAATTAATCCGGCTGACCTTCCTTGAGAAACGACCCGATGTTCGAATCTTTCGATTCTACTTTGATAAAAATAACTACAACAAAATGCTAAGTTTTTCCATGCCTATACCAAACAGAGGAGGAGATTAAATGCCATCACAAGATTGCTCACCCCTGAAGGCATAGAAATTTCATCTCCAGCAGCCTTAGGCACAACATGTTCTGAACTTATATATAAGGGGAATTGTGGTTAAAAGTTTTGATCATAGCCAAGACATACTTATAATTTTACAATTGACCACTCGAGTAAGAGAAAAATTGTTAATACATATATGACATGTCAAAAAATATAATGATGTGTACAATGAAAATGCTCATAATCGATAATAATTTATTTAACTTTTTTTATATGGTTTATTTCCCCAAAACGACAATGGATCTATCATATAACTCAAAATCGAAAGAAAAAAATGAGAGACGTACCAGAAGGCGGTCTAGAGCCTCTACAAGAGAAATCCAAGCATGGATGTCCAAGAAAAGAGAATTATAAAGATAAAACTCCCCACCACTGCTATAGAACCTAGTAAGGAAGCTCACCCCTATCAAAGGAAACTAACTAACAAATCAAAAACCGATTAAGAAACAGAACAAAATGCAAGCCAGTCAGACTGAGCCACCTTAAGCAACATGAATTCCAGCATGAGGGAGTTTTGAAAAATCCACTAGTTCCTTTATTTCTAAAGCCACCAAAGTATATATGTTGATAGTTGAATCCTTGGTTCGGCAACTTCAGAATGATCAAATGAGCAACTTGATACCACCAGGCTTTGAAAGAGTCAGAGTTGCCATGAAGTCCATCCCATTACACAGGGGATAATTCCCAAGTTCTAAAAGCTCTTGGACAAGAAAGAAGAACATGCTCAATGGTTTCTGGAGCCTCGCCACAGACTGAGCATATATGATCAATGTCCACCTTCCTCTTTTTCAAATTGACAGCTATCGGGAGTTCAATGATTCAGAATGATTTTTTTTATATGGTTGAATTTTAAAGTTTGTTTAATGCTTAATATTATCAATTTGGCTGGATGCACATGGATAAAAAATATTATATTTGTAGCTAATGACTTTGTTATAAATCATCAAAGACTCATTAATTTACGATGTCATGCCAAATTAGTTATTTCTTTCAGGATCTTCATTTTAACATTCAAATTGTATATATAAAATAAAAAAAATAGTGACAAGTATTTAAATAATAATATAAAATTTATTTATAAAAATTTATAGTTAGTACTCGTATAATGTATGGTCTTACCGCCCCCCCTTTTACTAGTCACCGTCCCCCTTGGACGATTTTGCCCTTTTCATTTTTTCCAAACATCTTAGAGCAAAGTGTACGGTGAAATGTCGTCAAATTCTGAGGTACGAAATTTTTTGTGTGCGGCCGGCGAAACCAGACGGGCTAAAAGCCGTCCGAAAAGTTCGGCCGGTCGGACGGGCTCTGTCCGAACTGGCCGGCCGGCCGATTTAAAAGTTGTCCGGCGGCGACGGCCGAGAAACCGGTCCGTCCGATTCGGCCGGCCGGACAATTTTTTTTTATTTTTTTTAAATTATTATGTTATATATTCGAAATAATTATGTTATAAATTGGACTTGATTATTATGTTATAAATTATTATGTTACATTTTAGACTTGATTATGCTACAAATTGGACATTAGATATTATCGTGTTAGGAGTTACAAATTATTATATTACATATTAAAGTTGATTATGCTATAAATTGGACGTTAGATATTATCGTGTTGGGAGTTACAAATTATTGTGTTACATGTTAGACTTCATTATACTATAAATTTGACGTTAGATAATATCATGTTATGAGTTACAAATTATTATTTTACATGTTAGAATTAATTATCTTATACATTAGAATGAATAGATTATAATTTAACATGTTCTAAAAATATAAATATTGTACTATATAACAGGAATCATGGGAGATTTTGGAGGAGAGGGTGTTGATTACAGTCTCAGTTTTGATACCCGTACATCATTTAATAGTGCTGAGGATGCTATTGAAGCTGCAAAATACCAGGCAATGCTGAATGGTTTCCTATTAGTAATTTCGAGCCACAAAAAGAAAACGGTCAGGCTTTTGAAGTGCCATAGAGGCGAACGCTACAGAGGCAAAGGCGGAAATTCCAGAAAGACAAAAACGAATAAGTGCGGCTGCGATTTTGAGATCAAAGTAAAAAAGGTGCCCGGCGAGCCATACTGGAGGATCTGTAGATGTAGCAAGGAAGAGAAGGGCTACCATAACCATACATTTGTTGTGTATCCCGAGGGTCATCGCCAGTTGAGCGGTCTCAGCGCTTCATCTAAGAAAATTGTTCGTGATATGACGGACGCTCAGGTGGCCCCGACAAAAATTATGGCCGCGCTGAAGGAAAAGAATTCGGGAGACAACGTTCATGTGCGACAGGTATATATATTTATATCTTGTAATATATGTTTAATTAACTTTTTGAAGTTAATTATGATAATTAGTAATTTTTTATATGTAAAAGTTATTGTAATAATTAATTAATTTTATTATATTTACTAATGTATTATTATTATGATAGTTAATAATTTTGTTATCAAATTAATTAATTAATATACTTTTTTAATTATTAATATAATAATTTTTTTGTTTTAAATTATAATAATCATTATAATTAACGCTAATCGGTGACAGGTATATAACTTTAGAGATAAACTGCGGAAAGAGAGTTTCGACGGTAGAGACGTTCCTTCCCAGCTTATGCATTTGGCCGTGAGCAGCGAGTATACAGTTTATGCAGAATCCGATCCGAACACGAAAGCGTTGACGCATATATTCATGGCCCATCCTGCGTCAATCAATCTATTCCGGACATATCACTGGTATGTCGGCATAGATTCCACATATAAAACCAACAGGTATGTTACTTTATAAATACGTTATTAGTATGAATCTTAAATAGTCTGTTTGATTAAGTTAACTTTTATTTGATTATATTTTTTGTCTTCTTGGTCTCATTTGCACAGGTACAAGATGCCGTTGGTCGAGATGATTGGGATGACGCCATGCAACCAGAACTTCCTAATTGCGTATGCGCTCATCAGGGACGAGAAAGAGGCCAGTTACGACTGGGTTCGACAAAAGTTGAGACTACTGATAGGCCGAGACGTATATCCTAATGTGGTTGTCAGTGACAGAGAGTTAGGTTTAATCACTCCTATTCAGAGGCATTTTCCCGAATCAGCCCACTTACTCTGCACGTGGCACATCAACAAGGATGCGGAAGACAAAGCCTACAAACTCTTTGGGAAGAGTAAAAAATTCTCGCAGATTTTCACGCACAGTACATGGAAACGTATTGCGGAGGCCAGTACGTTGGATGACTACACCGATGCCGTTGCCGAGCTGCACGCAAAATATTCGAAGTCTCCACAAGTGATACAGTATGTGGAGAACACATGGTTAGAGCACAAGGGGAAGTTTGTGAAGGCTTGGACCAACCGAGTGACACATTTTGGAAACACAACTTCTTGTAGGGTGGAGAGTGCCCACTCTGTGTTGAAGGATTGGCTTCACACGTCCACCGGCGCGCTAGATATAATTTGGCAGAAGATTAATAAGCAGATCGATCATCAAGTGACTGAAATCAGGTACGTACTGCAATTTTTAAATGCATTATTATATTACTGCATTAATTATAATCTAACGTTATGTAATGTATTATTAGGACGGCGCTTGAGGCCTCGAGATCTAAGAAGAATACACGGTATAAGGGAATCCTTTATGCGAGCGTGATACTAAGGGTCTCGCATTACTGCCTGAGTTTATTGGACGCTGAGCTTACGAGGATGCATGGCTTGGACGTCGATGTTTACGCTAGCTGCGGCTGTGTATTGCAGTTCACTCATGGACTTCCTTGTGTCTGTCTGCTCCGTACCGCAGTTGATTCCAAAATTTTGATTGATCTCGAAATGATTCACCAATTTTGGAGAACGCTACAGATGTTAGAGCCAGGTAATTTAAGGTTAATGTTTTATTTTTAATTTTCTACTTGCTGTTTTATTTTCAATTACAATTTGTGTGATTAAAGAACATTATTTGGTTTAATTCATTGAATTTTTTATCGTATACTTGTAGGGACTGGTCATCAGAGCCAGACGAGCCAGGGTGCATGGTCAGATACGAAGTTCTTTCAGACGCTTGTGAGTGAGGTTGAAACTCGCGATCCCGCGACGATGCGGTACGTGAATCAGTTCATGTACAGTCATCTTTACCCAGACCAACAGGATTATGCGGAACCTGAGGTTAAGGACAATCCGTGAGGTCGTCCCAAGAAAACTAATTCAACTAAGCGTAAACCATCTGCTTTTGAGTACAACGATGGATCGCGGGGTCGGAAATCGGGCCGTACGACCAATTCTTCGCGTGGACAGACAAGCTCGTCTTCTCAACAGTCACAAGGGGAAACAAGTGATACATTTTCTTTTTAAATATGGTTGAACGTTAATTAAAGTATTTATATGATTATATAAATTGTGATGTGAAATTAGCTTCTGAAAAAGCTATTTCGATGGTCGTCAATTACCTCTCTATTGCAGAGTTTAGACCGACAAATATATTTGATTTGACAATGTGGCAAAATATCCCCTAGCATATGTTGGACTACATAGTGAGTTACCTGAATGTGGAGGCGGATGGTAACTGCAGATTTCGGGTCATCGCCAGTTACGTGTATGGTCACCAGAAGCACTGGGCAGTCGTAAGAGAGGACATTGTGAAGGAGGTCGACAACCACCGTCGATTGTACGGGTACATCTATTTTAGAGATATCGACACCGGACTCCGTCGAGTAAGGTGGGAAACGGACCCTTGTGAACGGCCTCACTAGTTCGAAGTTCCGCAGGACCTCTACGCCGTTGCGACCCTATTTAATGCGGTTGTCGTTCTGTTGCTCTGGTCCGCAAGGTGGGCATCACAACTTCTTCAGCCTCACAGTGTTGCCTCTCATTGCACGATCATCGGCTAGAGGACCATGTCGTGAGATTGTCATGTGCCATCTTGGTACTGTAGAACACTACATTCGTTTACATTTGACTCCTGATTGTCCATTACCGCCTATTCATTCCATGTGGTTCACTCACCGAGATGAATCGGTTGTGGGTTGGGAGGATCAGTACAAGGCTAGGTTGCAATTGTGGTTTACTGTTCAAAATAGACCTTGTTGAATAAAAGAACGATATTATTCGGTTCAACAAAAGAACGATATTATTCACTTGTGGTATGACGCTTCTCATTCAACTTAACTTTGCAAATAAAAAAAAATGAATCAGTTCAACTTAACTTTAGCAAACAAAAAAAAAAAACATTAATTTGAATGATTTATGTACTAAAAATGACAAAAAAAAAGTACCATTAATGCGATTTCGATTGTCCTGTAACACGAACGTATGTTCCTGCGCTCGAGACAGGCTCGTTCTCCTGAGTCGACCCATCGGGACTCTCAGGAGAACGAGCCTATCTCGAAGCGCAGGAACATACGTCCGTGTTACAGGGAAATCGAAAATCGCATCAATGGTACTTTTTTTTTTTAATATAAACCATTCAACTTAATGTTTTACAAATAATAAATAAAAAAAAAGCATTCAACTTAAGTTTTACAATAATAATAAAAAAAAAAAACATTCATTACATCATTATTGGGCATTGTCGTAATCCAACTTAAACTTAGCAAAATCTTCTTGGATTTGCGCCGTCTCCGGACATTCAACAAGGAACTGCTGCATGGTCGATGTAATGCCCAAAAGACGGTCCACCCACTAAAAAAATGAAAGAATAAAAAGATATGACTAAAATTTATTAAAAAAAATTATTATAATGAAATAACATTAATTAAAATTTAGTAACCAACTTACATAGCCGGTATTGACACGCGTAGGGACCTCGTTCTCATCTGGCAGCTCCTCGCTCAGGAGAATCGGATGGGAAACCCGGCCGTACCACTGCAAGTAATCCTCAGTCGCCTCCCCGCGATCATGTGTGGTGAGGGTCAACATACCGGTGTTGACCGTCCCAAAAATCGGGAACTGAGTCCAGGCATCTACTGCAGCAGCCTCAGAATGCTCAACCCTGTAGTTCCTAGACTCCCAAGCACGTACTGCACTGATTGGCAGGTATGTAGGGGGAGGGACAATCTGGACATACCCCAACTGACGCAGACACCACGCAGGCAAGTACAGCTCGACAACATCGCTGTATCGAATCAATCCACCATAAAGAGTCCTCGGCTCTATCGCATCTGGGCTGGAGCTGCCGTATGGCAACCATTGCACCTGTTCATAATTGCATAAAAGCATTTATAAAAATAATTATATTATTTTAAATGACGGGTAACTAAATTTAAATAAAATAACTTCACGTACATCGGAGGCAGTGAGTCTGTCGAGGCGCCGATGGATGGCTGTGAGCCGATCGTCTGACCTTGGCGCATTCCCTACGCTCCACGAGCGAGATCGTGCGAGACAGTCAGGACCGACGGGTAGACACCCCTGGGGTCGGAAATTGGGGAAATACTCATATATCCAGGACTGCAGAAGAGTCCCGCAGCCCGACAATCCACTGGAGTCCCCTCGGCTGACAATACCTAGCTGTCTGTACATGTATGCCAACGTAGTCGATCCCCATGAGTAACCCTCAATAAAATCCAAGCCGTTGAGCACCTCGTTCAGGAGCTTGGGGGTCACTCTACTACCACTCTTGTCGACGAACAATGTGGTAGCCAGTATCACCCACATCCAGACACCCGCCTCATCCCTAGCCGATTGGCGTTTCCCCCTAAATGCCCCCACAATGGAGGCTTCGATCACCGAACCACACTGCCAGAACGAACTCATGAGTTCGTCCTTGGTGATTGAAAGTATCGACATGCAGAGCCCATGGCAGACGTCTGAATCCGGGTCCTCAGCGACCACGGCTCCCTCCATAAGAACGCCCAAAATGGCCCGGACATCGTGCAGCATGATGCTCATTTCACCAAAAAACAGGTGAAACGAGTTAGTATCCGGCTGCCATCGCTCCACAAACGCAGAAAGGAGTGGGATGTCAAAGTAGATGTGCATGGAGTCGGCCAAATGTGACAGCCCGGTCTTGTCGATCAGAGCTCTCGCATCAGAAGACATCTCATCACGCCACTCCCTTAGATTCTCGACCGCTTTCATTCTGTTGTGGCATTTCAGCAGCCCCCTAAACTGTCCACTCCACATGCGGGAGGCGAGGAGCCCTAGAAAGCAAGGGATGATACTCCCATCAATGGGCCCACCGTCCACTGAGCCTTTAACGATCCAGGGTGCATCATCATCGGTCCTAGCTCGTTTGCTAGTACCTGCATTACAATACAACATATCTGTATATATAGACTTGCTGGCAGATGCATTAAATAAAATATATTTAATAAAACATATTTCATAAGTTTCCCATTCTTTTTTTGGTTTGTATATTTTACATTAACAAAATATAATGACAATTTTAAACTAATTTATTATGTAACATTACAACTAATTGATTATAACGATAATAAAAATAATTATAATAATTTTCTAACTAATTAATTGTATGGTTTCTCTAAATTACAAAATAATTATACCGTAGTTTGGGAGCAGGCCGATAATACTTTTCTAACAGTACTGATAATTTGTTATGATTAATTGAAAATTATTTATATTAAACAACAATAAATACGTAAATTAATTACCTGATGAGAATGCAGAGGGGCCAAAAACAGCCTGTCGTTGAGGAGCAGGCTGTGTAGGACAAATAGCCCGTACCGGACGTACATGCTGTAGAACCGGCTGTACCGGACGAACAGGCTGTACAGTAGGACGAGGGTGGCTAGGACCCGTAGCTGTGTGTGGTCCTGATCATCTGAGGAGTCGTCCGAGTCACATTCCTCTGGACCCTGCTCCCTCTAGTCGTACGACTCATCAGCATACCCCTGCTGACCATAAGGTAATGGTACGTGTGCGCGAGGGGGTATCGACTTCCCTGCGTAGCAGGGAAAAGCATATCCTGACTGATCGTACGGTCCTAGTGCTGGGGGCATCGAACTGCCTGCCTGGCCAGGATAATAAAATCCATGCTCACCGTACGGAAGGACTCCGTGGAGTCGCGAACTATCTGGCTGGCCCTCAAAATGATATCCCTGCGGACCATCTCGCACTGGTGCGAGGGGTCTCGAACTCTGGCTAGTCTGACGAATTTGTACCCTCCGAGCCTGATCGATCATCGCCTGCCTCTCCCTCTCCCGACGAACCGACGCATTGACACCCCGACTTCTAGTGTGTCGGGTGCCAGAACCATCATAATAGTCATCGAACGCCTCGTCGTCGTCCCTGGCATTAGATTGTCCAGCTCTGCTAACACCCTGAATCAGAAATATAATTATTAAATTTTTCCATATGTAATAACTATTGTAATAACTATTATGATTATTATAATTAATTAATAATTATTATAATTAATTATAATTATTATTACAAATTATTACTATTAATTATAATTAATTATAATTTATAATTACTATTATAATTAATTACTATTATAATCAATTTTATTATAATTATTATCACAAATTATTATTATTAATTATAATTATTATTAGAATTTTTTATTAAAATTATTATAATTAATTCTAATTTATAATT
>BKCP01007015.1:133880-143986 GCA_008636005.1 Striga asiatica | reverse complement strand
TTGTTTAATTCTGATCAATGAAAAATATGTTCAGATCAAGGTTGATGTTCCATTGAGTTTCATCTCGTCCTTGCGTTAAAAATAAAAAATAAAAAGACAAACATTCAGCTAAATTATGAACAGAGCACCATCTTCGGTATACTCGACGTCCACAGTATCATCATCGGCCCTCCCTCGCGTTGCATCAAATTAGCTCTCTTCCAGTTGGAATTATATGCTCTTCAGTCCTCGTAACAGAAGATACATAGCATTCTTTGAAATCGACTGCATCAGGCGCGACCGAAGGTAACGCCGAATTTGCTAGGCACTGTGCTGGTGGTCATCCCAAGTGTTTTCATTGTGGCCGAATGGGCATCTTGTCACTACTTGCTTTGAAATTATTGGATATTCGAAATGGTTCAGTTTTAGTGATGGCCACAGTTGTAATTCTGGTGGTGGCCTCTGTGGTGGAGCTCGTGCGAATGCGGCATTCTCCATTGGTATCAGTGATTCGTTTGTTGTCGGTTCTGTTGGTTCTTCCACTACTAATGGAGCTTTTAAGTGATTCTGATTATCTTGCACTTGGCGGTTTAACCAATGAACAATGGTCTCACTTTGTGTCTTTGGTTAATTCTGCTAAACAAAATAATCCTTACGTCGTTTATTTGATTGGATGTACGACTATGGGGTAGCTCATCATATGACAGGATTCCTGGAGTTTATTTCTGATGTTCGGGATATTCCCGCCAGTCCTGTTCAATTGCCTAATGGTTCCTTGACTATGGCCAACAAGGTTGAGACTGTTTATTTGAGATCTCATATCACTCTTTATGATGTTTTATACGTTCCCAACCTTCGGTGCAACTTGATTTCATTATATCAATTGTTGGATCGTTCCGACTGCACCGCTCAGTTTACTAACAAATTCTGTGTTATTAAGGACCACACTTTGGAAGAAGGTGATTGGCACGGGTGAGCAGTTGAGGGGTCTCTACTTCTTTCGAGGGACGATTTCTATGGCAGTTTCTTATGTTCAGAAGGTTTCTGCCGATGTGTGGCATCAACATTTGGGTCCTCTGTCTACTCAAGTATTGTCCCAAGTTCCTGATATTTATTCTAGTTCTCGTAATTTACGTGAAACATGTGATGCTTGTTTTCATTCTAAACAACATCATCGTAGTTTTCCTCTCAGTCAGACTATTAGTTATGAGAATTTTCATCTGATTCATTATGATTTGTGGGGTTCGTATCGTGTTCTGTCCTTCTGTGGTGCACGGTATTTTTTTTTATTATTGTGGATGATTGTTCTCATGGAACATGGATTTATTTATTGAATGATAAGACAGAGGCTGCTTCCATATTGCTGAATTTATTTTCTATGATTAAGCGACAATCAATAAATTGGTGCGTGTTTTTCGTAATGATAACGAAAGTGAGTTCATGTGTTTGGCCTCTTATTTTCGTCGTCAAGGGATTTTGCTGCATACTTCAGTATTCTCGGGGATTTTGCATGAGACTTATTATGTAGGCACCCCTCAGCAGAATGGGCGTGTGCAACACAAACATCAGTATTCTCAATGTAGCTTGTGCTTTGTGTTTCTAGGCTCATCTGCCTCTTTTTTTTTGGGGTCATTGTGTTTTAACTTCGGTCCATCTGATAAATTGAACTCCTTTCTCGATTTTACATGGTCAAACTCCATATGACATTCTAATGAAAAAACTCCATATGAGTTATTTATGGTTCGGCTCCTTACTTGTCTCATTTCCAAGTTTTTTGTTGTCTTTGTTAACCTCATAACCAAGATCGTAATGGTGACAAGTTTGATGCTCGAAGTTGTCGTTGTCTATTTGTTGGTTACCCGTTTGGCAAAAAGGGGTGGAGTTTGTATGATTTGGATCGTCAGATTTTCTTTGTGTCTCGTGATGTGGAGTTTCTTGAGACTGAATTCCCATATCAGTCAGACTCGTTTGAGCCTGACTCTTTGCCACCGCCTATTGTTGTGTCAGTTTCTTTTGTGCCGAATGATGATGAGGATCTTTTAGCTGTCTCTTTGCCTCATGTTTCTCATAATACTGCGTCTTCTACTACTTATATGGACACGTCTGACGACAAGGGGGGTTTCGTTACCACTACCCCTCCCACTCTTCCAATGGAACCCTTGGGTCGTGGTCATCGGACTAAGGTTCCTTCTGTTAGTATTATATACTGAAAGCTTGGCTTTGCATGTTATTACACATTTACCCTTTATGAATGAGAATCATGTTAGATTAAACAAGTTCTACGTGTTGTTCTGCACTTAGATGGAGTGGGTCATCATCAGGCGAAGATCACTCTATCAGTTACTTGCGAACAAGAATAGCTTTTCACAACCTAATGAACACCCCATCCGAACGGTTGTAGTGTCAACTGTACATTTTGTCTTGACTGATTAGTTTCACTAGTACATTTATGTATTGAACAGGATCCCAGAGAGGTGAAGTTCATTTTATACTGATCGTCGTAAATGAACTAGGCCTCGGTTACTTATTGCGTTCTCTTAACCCGTAAGATATTAAACAGACAGATATATATAATATATATTACTTTGATTCACTTGGGTGAGGTTCAGTTCACTGGATCAATATTCCTACTGTTTTGGTTAATATTATCATATATAGGATGTGCTGTTAGGATATTTACGGTCACCATGTGCGTTAGTTTGATGATGTCCCCGGAGTGAGTTCATGAAGGATTGTTATGCTAAACCTTGCAGGTGGATTAAGTTTCGGCAAAATAAGAACGTGATGAACGAGCGCTAGCTTCGGTGAAATAATAATAAATTAATTAATTCTTAATTGTCAGTAATCGAATTAATTAATGGACATTATGTAGCGCCCCGTTCAAATATAGAATTTATGTGATTATTTGGATTTTATAAAATTTCATGATATTATTTTATTTTGGCTACTTATGATTATTTCTCGGTTAAAATCATAACATTATATTGTCTTTAAAGATAATATAATGTCCCGTTCAATTATTATATTTTCCTGAATATTTTATTGGCATAATTATTACTATTGGAATTTAAGTTCCAAAGTGATATTATCGTTTGGATTATATATATATATATATATATATATATATATATATATATATTGCCGATTATGATATAAATTACTCGTCTTATTTGTTCTGCTTGATTTATAATTGTTATGTGGCTAATATATATGGTTATTATATGTTTATATGTTATTTATGTTTATTAGAAATATTTAGGATTTATTCGATATAAATTTTAAATTGTTTCGGCGATTTTCGGTTTAATCGCGTAAACCGAATTATTCGTTTAAATATGTTTTTGAGTCGTTTCGAACCGAACCCCGAACACTTCTTTCTTGACCCATTGTGGGACATTTTCGGTCAACTTAGACCATGAGAACCGGCCCTATTGTGCTAGTGTGGACCAATTTCGCCTTGGATTTTGTTAACTCATTTTTTATTTTTATTTCAAAAGTTCCTATGGAAACTTGAGGAAAGCTTGACCAAACCCAATCAGCCATATTTCTCCTTTGTTAGCCGTGTGTGAGGAGCCCTTTGTGGCCTTAGTATTGGTTCAATTTTAGTAACTAAATCCCATTGACCCAGTCTTGAATTTTTGTCTATATAAACCCCTCCATCCATTTCCTTTTTTTTTTCTCCTCTTGTTCTCTACCCTAGCAGACCAAACTGACGCCTCCATCCCCTATATCTCTCCCTCTGGTCGTTTATTGAAAAAAAACTTGAGAAAAACTCCACCGAACCCACTCCCTTCCCCATCGCTCTTTCTTCTCTCGGCCCTCTTCCACTCGTTTTCGAGTGTCCCTTTGGTGTACGGTAATTGATGGCTGATCCCCTCCTCTTTTATGTGTTAAGGCTGGTACTTGGTGTTTCTTTGATATTGTGGTATTAATTGATTGGAATTTAATCATATGATTATGGCGTGAAGATTTGATTGGCGAAGTTGCATTGACTTTTGCTTTATGATCATGTTCTTCCAGCCTCTGTTGTACTGCTGTATTGACCCTGAAATACTTGTTTTCTGAAGTCGTATTCTTCATATGAAATGTAGTTTATTCTGTTACCTTTCTTTTGAGCTTTGGAATTTTGAAAATCCGATTTGAAACGAGTGAGTTATGATTTTTACAAAATTGTCACGCAAACAGTTTTTTTTAACAAATCCCGGCAGCATGTGTATTTTGTGTATGACCTGTTTGTTGCATCTTAATATGCTCAAATAAGATTGTGATCTACATAAAAGTTATAGGTCTATTTCTAAGATTTCTGATGAGGTAAAATTCATGCTGATATGGTGACTATAGCTCGGTTTATGTTAAATTGATTGAGGAAATGCATGATATGAGTTTATACTTTTGGTAGAAAATTGGTTCTTAATGTTAATTGATTTTGTCAATTCTTAATGACCTTATCTTCTTCAGTGATCTAAATAAAAATTTTAGGTCTGTCTCTTAGGTTTCTAAGAAGGTAAGAATCATGTCAATATGATGAGTATAGCATGAGGTGTGATTTTTATAAAATTGTTGTGCAAGCAGTTTGTCTAAAAACCCGGCTGTGCATATGATGTTAATGTTTGGTCTGCGATTGATATTATACCATGCTCAAATGTGAAAGTGGTCTTCATAAACATTGTTTCTATGCTTCTTAGTTGTCCATAGGTTTTTGAATCATGTCATTTGGAAGTTTGTAGCATGATTTAGGTTATAAATACTGAGGTGTTGTATGTAAAATGAATCAAATTCTGACAGATTTATTGACCCAAATGTTTTGTGTTTAAAACCGTTGATAATGTCTTTGTTTTCCAATGTGGTATTCTGCAAAGTTTTAGATATTTGCGTTTGATTTATTTTGGTTTTAGAATCTCCTTGATAGCATATCTGTAGTTTCATTTATATGGAAAATACTGAGGTCCTGTCAGTCGTATATTCCCAGATTTTTTAACTGCTACTCTGTTTCAAATGTTTGATGATATATGACCTGATAAATGCAATTATTTGCCTCTAAGGTCTTCATGAAAGTTGTAGATGCATGCATTAGAATTCAAATGCAACTGGATTCGTGTCAGTATGAATTATCTGCTGCAAATGGTGTCGATTTCAAAATTGCTGCGCGAGTTGTGTTTTGTGTGGTGTTTCGAAAATGAAATTTATCTTTTTAATGATTGATTATATGAACTATATGAGTCGAGTCCAATCAAATGAATGTTTATATGAGTGTATCCATGTGTGGAATTGTTATTTATAGGATTACTTTAATATATGTAGGTTCAGCGAGCTGAAGCCTCGACCAAATTTCTTGTTTTGTGTGTGATTCTCCATTCCAGCAATCAGGTGGGTTTGTTATTTTAAAATTCGCTATGTTGTAAATGTTATAAATTTATATTTGTGGTATGATCAATGTATGACTGTGAACCATGTAGCCTCCGATGTGAGCTGTACCGGCTGTCGAACGGTTGTCCCCATAGCTATAGAACGTACCCGTAGGATAGTCTTCTTTTGAGAGCCGTAAGACCAGGGTTTGGGTCCCTCGGCTGGTGATCCTCATTGGTAAGACCAAGGCGAGGCCTTGGCCGGCGGAGTGGTTTACTCTTACTGTCTTGGAGATGGATGTGAGGCCAAGGGCCATTCGATAATTTAACGTTAGTAGTCTATGCGTAGGTGTGCACATGAGTCTTAATTTATGATTTATGATGGGAGATTGGAATAATTAATTAATTCATATACATGCTGCGACCATATCTGACTTATTTATGATTACTGCTTTTATATATTGATTAATGTTTACTGCATAGTGATGAGCACTACGGTTTCCATATGTGCTCACTCCCACCTGAAATTAACGTTTCAGGTTAAGCAAGGCAAGCACGACGGCGGAGTAGAGCAAGTGGTAGTCGGTCTATGAGACCGGTTTGTTTTTTGTTATGCTTCCGCATTATGAACTGATTTTATTATTTATGAACTTGGGTTATTTATGTATTTGTGATTTATAGATACTATGATTGAAATAATGTTAAGGAGATGTTCCTTAGATACTATGATGAATGTTGGAACCCGTATTTGGGTGTTCAATGAAATTATGAGGAAACCCGTTTTGGGAGTTGAATTTGTGATTGATGTTAGATGTTGAAAATGAGTGACGCCATAAATGTTTTTGAAATAAGTTTCAAAAGTTTTAAGTTGATTTTTCTAAAAGTCCGGAATTTCTTTAAAATCAAAGTGAGGCGTTACAGTTTGGTATCAGAGCCAGTCTGCGTTTCTGTAGACTGGTATACGAGAATTATGTGAACTCTGTGAAATACTTGCATAATATGATGAAGTATATGACCACTCGCTTCCGTCGTGCCGCGCCAACTCAGGTATGAATACATGAGTAATATTGAATTGCTTATGTGAAATATTAGGATATTATGAGATGTAAATCGGGGTTTAGGAATTTATCCTTCTACTTTTAGACATTATTGGACTCTAGATGAGTTGAGAACCTTAGTTGTATGAACTTGAACCCTAGTGGTGTAGAGTTAAGATCTGACTTGAGAATTTATTTGTTGAGAAAATTCGGTAGGGTGTCATCGAGTTGTGTTCTGTTGTAGCATTCCTCTTGATGCAAATTTAGTGTCTTCGAGCGAGGACCATTCGCAAGCCATCTCGAAAGGAGAAGGTTTCAATAAAGGGAGCAGACGACCGAAGAAGTCCCAGGTGCATGGTTATTCGAAAGTCTGTAACTGTTGTCAGTAGCGTGTTAGAACCTAGTAGAATGCGAACTGGGAGTAGAGTCGGGGTGTCTTGTCCACGCTGTTGTTCGATCATGATGAGTGGTGAGAGAACTTAATACATAACACTGTCGCACTCTCGAGAGTGGCTAAGCCTCGAGAAAGGCGGCAGTGACCTATTCTTTTGCGAAAATTCTCAAATGAAGGAATCCGACCTTGTCCTTAGGGCGGAATGGGTCGATCCGACACCGCGTGAATATTTTATGCCGTAAATTCGAGTGACATTTCTGTCTTGAAAGAGACATCAAAATTCTCTTACGTATATTGAGCCACGAGCGATTTTCTAGCGGCAGCGGACTTACCGGGAACAACTTGACACGAGGATGGAAGCGGTGAATCGTGGACTCGTAAAGGCGACGCAGTCGTGTTTTCTTTCTTAAATTTTTGTCTTCTTGTAGACTCTTGCAAACCTTTTTCCCACTCGCATGGCAAACAATTTTGAATTGTGCTTGAGGCTTCTTTTGTTATCCAATTTTCGTATTTTGAGAATTTCGCTTGATCTTCCCCTACTTGGCGTAGAACTTCAGATAGAATTTAGCCTCGACATTTTTATTTTCTGTTGATCCTTATATTTTGAAACTTGTTTCGTGATGACTCTAACTCGATGCGAAAGTCCAGGAGAACAAGTAATGTTGCAGTTCTTGGGAATAAAATAACTTTGAGATAGGCGGCGAGCAATAGACACCGGAGGTTAACAATCGACCTAATTCTACTTCTCGTTTTGTTTGGGGTATAGCCGTGTTCAAATCCATACCTGGGTTTCGCTGTAATTTTTCAAGCTTACCAACCTTGAATTTCGTTTTCTCTTGAAGTTTAGCAGATTTTTATTTATCTTGCGTTGGGTATTGACTCATTTTGGGAGAATTGATTGCCACTAAGATTAAGCACCTTTTTGTTTCTGCTTGTCTTTATTTGGTTGCGAAATATATGATTTTAATTGCGACGTCATCACTAAGTTATCACGAAAACTCGAGTGCACAATTTTCTATCGTCAAGTGAACGTACAGGAGCAGAAGCCAACACCAATCGGTTCGATAAGAAAGATGGAGTGTTTTTCCACCTTAAAAGATTATGCAGAAATCTTTTAAGAAGGATAGTCAAGTCCGGAGCAAGCACATCGTGTGGTGTAGAACCGTCCTTATACTTAATTTTGTCCATCCTAGAAACTTTCGTTCTTTTACTCCTTTCGGAGTTTCGGGAGAAAATATTTTGTTGATCTTATTTGTGCTGCAACCTTGTGGATCAATTGAGATAAGTATTTTATTCCACTTGTCGTATACCAATCCTTAAATGGTGGTTATGTCTTTCGGACTGAGTTTTTCCCCGTCGTTTTGTAGACCTAATGGACTGAGTATTCCATTCATATCCGTGTCAGTATATCATCATCCTTATCAATGATATCCAAATCGAATTTTGAGATGCTGTCAAGACAACCAATGGAAGCCGACAGAGCACCGCGATTGTGTAGTAATGTATTTCGGGTTAAGCCATGCACTGACGACTGCTATGAGTTGTCTAATCGCTGTATTTTCGCCGATAGCGTCTCGGCCTATTCTTGAGAACACTGAGACGTTGTAAAAACATCTGAAGATGCGAACAGAGACATTTTAATGGAAGGAACTTCACGCTTGAATTTTCGAAGTGAGAAAATTTGGAAGTGAAAAATGAGTTGCGCTCATTTAGAACTGCTGGCATGATTAGCTACTTGAGTAAGAGCTGACGTGACGGCCGACGCTGTTGGTCGGAAGAGTCGAGGTGAGCTAGTTATTGTATCTCTCGGTAGGAGCTGCTGATTGGAGATTATTCCCGACTGAATAACCGTATTAGAATTTCATTGAGAATTCTCGTCAATCTCAATCGTTGATCATTTCGCGTTTTAAAGTGTGTTGTTATGGAAAGTAGTGGACTTGGAACTCAGACTTACACCTCGCTATTTTTGAAACTCTTGAACTTTTGAGATTATGAAACGCTTGAAAAACACATTGTTTTTGTTGAACCCAAAAATTTTCGAAATTTGGTAAAACCATTCCTGTTGTGGATTCTCTTGGATTGGAATTTTCTTGTGGAACCTCAAACCGAAAGCCGGCCCTGACTGGGTGTAGCCATGCGAAGTGGTGGCTGAGCACGCGCGCTCGTACTGAGAGACGTGAGGCCAACCTCGGGGCCGACCGTTGACTCGCACAAGAGCTGCAGCCGCCATCACAGTATGCACGAACTCCCCGAGCCAGTGAATGCGGCCAAGCCTCGACCTTGCAGCTGGTCTCCGAGTAGGTGGGTACGAGCGCTCCCCAGCGCCACACTTATGCAGCGCCAGCGAGCGTGCCGCCTCTTGGGTAACAGTGCACTAACCACAAACCATCGATGTCTTTCCTGAACTGTTAAATCCGTCTTATGCTGGAATACTTGGTTATCCTTTTGAACCCTTTTCATTCGAACCTGGAACCGAGAGCTCCAAGTTCCAATAAAATGTGTATGAATCCTTAATCGATAATTTTCAATTAAAGAGTGTGGTCGATGAGGCCCTATGCCTTACGCGAGGGTTTTCTCAAGATGACAAAATAAGAAGTTTCGTGTTGTTATCTGACGAGCCTTATGATGCGCATAGGGGCTACGTTCGACTCGTGGAGTCGGTATCTTGAGAGCATGAGCATATTAGGGTTGTGTTGTCTATGTGAAGAGTGGGCTTGGCCCACTGTTAGTCTAATTAATTAAGGAGCCCTATTCCTAATCTCCTAAGGGTCCCTACTGTAGCTCTATATATACATCATTAAACTTATGAGAAGAGACCATACTTATTAGACTCGTGTGAAATACACGGCACCTCTCATCTCTCTCTAGATCTCATTCAAGCTTCATCTTCTTCTTGTTGCTCCACTGATATAAGTTGAAGAAGGGTGTATTGAGTAATACCGTAGAAGATCTGTAGGTAAACCGAGACAAAATATATTTTATCCTACAGCACTAACCGGAGGTCCGATTGAGGAGTACAACATACCCAGACGACCGTCTCGACGAGAACTTTCCTTCACCGCCGAGACCACCACCGTCCGCCGCCGCACGCGTCACCGGAAGCTCCTAGGCTGCAACATCCATCTTTATCTGTTGGCACCATTTTGATCCGATTTTGATCTGGTCTTGTTCGTGCAACCCAAGACGTGATTTGTGGTCAACTGTTCGTGATCAACCAGATCTACGTAAATTTTAAGCCGTAAGTTCTCTACGTCAAACCTTTAGGTCCGCTGTGCATAACGAGATCCTCACAGATCCCAACACCTTCTACTCGACTGAAGGATTTGTGGTTGACACTGTTCGGCCCTCGAC
>BKCP01007015.1:92941-133875 GCA_008636005.1 Striga asiatica | reverse complement strand
CCTCTCCCCAGTCATCGTCCATCCTCCGGTACGCCTTACCCCATAGCAACTTATGTTTCTTGTGATTCATTCTCTCCAACTCATCGAGCTTTTTTTGGCTGCTATCGCCTTTGCTGCTGAGCCTCGCACTTTTGTTGATGCCATAACTAATCCTTGATGGTGAGCCACTATGCATGATGAAATACATGCCTTGAAGAATAATGGCACGTGGTGTTGGTGTTATATACTAAAAGTTTGGCTTTGAATGGTATTACACTTTTTCCCTTTATGCATGAGAATCATGTTTGATTAAACAAGTTATATGTTCTGTTGTTTTGCACTTAGATAGAATGGGTCGTCATTGGGCGAACAGAAGATCATTCTATCAGTTACTTTCGAAACAAGAGTTGTGGTTCAAAACCTAGATGGAAATGAACACCCCATCCGAACGGTTTTACAACGGTACAGTTGGTCTTGACGATTAGTTGCACTAGTACATTTATGTATTGAACAGGATCCCAGAGAGGAGAAGTTTGTTTTATATTGATCGTCGTAACGAACTAGGCCTCAGTTAATTACTGCGTTTTCTTAACCCGTAAGATTTAAACAGACATATATATGCAGTACATATTACTTTGATTCACTTGGGTGAGGTTCAATTCGCTGGATCAATATTCTTATTGTCTTGGGTAATATTGTTGTATGTATGATTTGTTGTTAGGATATCTACGATCACCATGTGTGTTAGATTGATGATGTCCCCGAAGTGAGTTCATGAAGGATTGATATGCTAAACTCTGCAGGTGGATTAAGTTCCGGTATAATAAAAATGTGATAAACGAGCGCTAGCTTCGGTTAAATAAATTATATATTAATTAATTCTTGATTGTCAGTAATCGAATTAATTAGTGGACATTATATCTTAAACATGGGGAGGCAATTCGGGTAATTATAATTGAAATCTCAAATATAATTTGGGGTAGGAAAAGGGAGTGTAATAATATTATGTTAGTGGACCGTAATATTATTTAAGCAATTGGAGGAGTGGGCTTGGCCCACAGTTAGTCCATTACTTAAGAAGCCCTTTCCTATTCTCCTAAGGGTCCCTATAGTAGCTCTATATATACATCATTAAGCTCATGAGAAGAGATCATATCACAATTCACATGGAATCAACTGCCCTCTCTCATCTCTCTCTAGATCTTATTCGAGCTTTATCTTCTTCTCGTTGCTCTACCGGTATGAGTTGAAGAGGTGTAAGAGTGATACAATAGAAGGTCCCGTTGTATTCGAGACCCCGTGATCATCAACCGATTGTCTACCACCGTGACCCGTCGGACTGCCGCCGCCGACGACCCGCCGCGCCAATTGTCGTGATCCAGCCGGAGACGACGCACGACATGGCTAGCCCCGCAACACGACCCGATGCGCCACACAAACTGATTTCGCCATCCGTTCGTGTGATCCAGCTTCCGTTCGTGTGCTGTTCCCGGTTATCCCGAATCCAACAGATTCAGAAAATTTTATGCCGTAAGTTCTCTACGTCAAACTTTTATATCCGCTGTGCATGGGTTTACGTTTGCTAATGAATTCGTAACTTGTACATAACGAAATCCTCATAGATCCCAACAAGTGGTATCAGAGTACTTGGTTAATTCGTTTTGTACAAAGTTCAAATTTTTACGGCTTTATTTGACAAGATGTGTTCAAACGCAACCATATATATTTGATTATATTCACATAACTTGGTTTTGCAAGAATTAGTTAATCCACTATTATGGCCGATTATGTGTTTGATGAATGTTGTTGAATGTGATGTATGGTTTTAAATTTGTTTTTAAAGCCTCGGACATGTCGAGGAATTGATGAATGAATGTTTGTAATAATTATGAGCGTGGGGGTTGACCGGATAGAATTAATTATTCGTTTATAGAACATGTACATCCATTCGTTGGATCTAGGATCAAATTATGTAACTTTGTAAATTATATTTTTCGTGTTGTGATCGTATTTTGATGACCGGGAGATCATAAAGATCGACGAACCTCGAAAAACCAACCGGATCTGGGCCCGAGGACCCGCCGGCAGCCTCGCGAGGGGCGAGCCACGCGGCGGCAGTGCACGGCGGATCGGCGGCCGTGAGACCCGGCCTGCACGATCCGTGCGCGGAGGAGAGAAAAAAAAACACGGCGACTTTTTCCGGCGAACCGGAGGCGGCGACAGCTGGTGGAGATGGTTTTGTTGTCGGGCAAGCAGTACAATATCTATCAGGATTCTACTGCAGTGGGAGTTCCAGTTGGACAAGAAAAGAAACTGATAAAGTTTCATTGTTTAAGGAGACTCAATAATTAATGGTCATAATAGTGGATTTATTTATTTAAATTTATTATGCCAATTATTTGTTTATTTATTTATGCATGTTAATTAATTATTGCTTTTGCATGGGATTAATTTAGAATTGCATGATAATTAATTATTTCTTTTGCATGGGATTAATTTAGAATTGCATGATAATTAATTATTTCTTTTGCATGGGATTAATTTAGAATTGCATGAATTATTATGCATGTTAATTAATTATTGCATTTGCATGGATTAATTTAGAATTGCATAAATATTTAAAAATCCTCATTTAAATTATACCAAGTTTGAGAAGGGATTTTAAATTAAAGTTAATTTTAAAATTCCTAACTCCTCCATTTCTAATTTGTTGGTAAATCAATTAATTAAACTATGGGCTTCCCCATGGATGACATCACTAAAATTAATTGTAGGGAATTACCTGGACAAATTTCTAAATTTAGATGATTAGAGGAAATCTTATGAGAGTTTACGGGCCTCCTCACGGGTACGTATAATCGATCTTGACGACCTCAGGATCGAGAAATGTGATTCATTTAGAATGCGGTTTAATTTATAAACTCCCCACGGGGTGCCTGAATTTTATTACATTGCCAAATGGAGATCGACTATTAATTTTATTCATCATGAATTTGGTTTTGACTTATGAAAATTAATGGGTTCTTGAAAAACCCTTCCCTTACAAATGTTGAGTATGTAGGGCGACCCACGTAGCATGCATTACTCACGGTGTTTTGAGATGTCGGTGAATTTAAGTTAATATTGTTTAAGGATATCAATATTAACAGTTAAATTCAAAAGTGTTTAATCTGTAAAATTATTTTCATAATTCTCGGGCTATATTCATCATGTCGTTCAATCCGTTATATGCCAATTCTAAAGGAAAAAACTTGTTAATTCCAAACCATTTGATTGGAAGAGGAACTTAGACATTGTCATGTCGATCACCATGGCTAAGGGCACTCCCATAAGGGAACATGTCCAGAAGCTAATGGAGCAGTTCACTCGCATGGAGTCTGAGGGTGCACTCATTGAAGAGTGTATCAAGGCTGATATAATACTCTTTTCACTGCATAAAGACCTCAACCAGTTCTGCTATAATTACAGCCCGATTCTTCAGAATATGCCAGTGATTGAGCTGATTGGGGAACTTGAGGTGGCTGAGAAGATCATCCTTGAGGAGCGACAGATTATTCTTGCAGAACGAGGGATGGCCTCGTCCTCTAAATCCGTAGGGATAAAGAGGAAAATGAGCTCTAATTAGGAAGCAATTGAGTTGTCTAGAGTTGCGAGATTTGGACAAAAGGTCGACTGCCCTCTCCTCAAGAAAGGTAACTCTCTTATTAATGTCGTAGAAACATGTTTAGCGGTTGTATCTGCCAGAACCTGGTGTGTAGATACTAGAGGCACTGATCATGTCTGCAATTCTTTGCAGGGGTTCCAGGAAACCAGACGACTTAAGGAAGGTGAGATCACCGTCAACATGAGCAATGCTACGAAAGTGGCAGCTGTTGTAGTGGGAGACGTTACTTTATATTTTGATAGTAGTATTTTGGTTTTGAGACATTGTCTTTATGTTCCGAGTTTTAGAAAGAACCTTGTTTCAGTTTCTAAGCTTGTTTTGGATGGTTTTTCATTTACGTTTGATGACTTGGTTATTATTCGTTATGGAAATCGTTTGATTTGTTCTGGTTCATTAGTTTGCAATTTGTATGTTCTTAAACCAAACTATCCCACAGTGCAACAAACTGAATTGAATAATGTCATGACTAAATCTAATAAGATGAAGGAGTCTTCACAAATGAATCAAGCATATCTTTGGCACTTTAGACTTGGGCACATCAAACTTAGGAGGATTCAAAAGTTGGTATCTAGTGGACATCTCGGTCCATTAGCAGATCATTATTCGACTTGCGAATCGTGCCTGGAGGGTAAGATGGCCAAGAGGCCGTTTACGGTAAAAGGGTATAGGAGCCAAGAAGTGCTAGGATTGATTCATTCTGATTTGTATGGTCCGATGTCGATCCAGTCTAGAGGTGGTTACGAGTATTTTGTCTCATTTATTGATGATTAATCGAGATTTGGGTACATTTACCTGTTGCACCGCAAGTCCTAATGCTTTGAGAAATTCAAGGAGTATCGGGCAGTCGTGGAGAAACTTCATGGTAAGAGTATCAAGTCGCTTTGATCTGATCGAGGTGGCGAATATCTCTTTGGAGAGTTCAGGACATACTTATTAGAAGTTGGGATTGAGTCCCAATTGACTGCACCCGGCATGCCCCAGCAGAACGGGGTTGCAGAGCGAAAGAAATAAGACTCTTATGGAGATGGTTAGGTCGATGATGAGTTATGAAGGTTACCAGATTCGTTTTGGGGCCTGGCGTTGAAAACAGCTTCGTACATTCTAAACTTGGTTCCATCGAAGTCAGTAGAGACTACTCCTTACAATTGTGGAAAGGGCGAAAGCCCAGGTTTTCACATATTCGAGTGTAGGGTAGCCTTGCACACATTTTCAATATTTGAATTAATTGTTATTAATATGTGTATAAATTCTAAGTTTTCATTGCAGGCAAGAAAAGGCTATGGAGTTATGGTTTCACCAGAATCAGGCAACATATATATAACGTTGACATTTTTCCTAATTCATGTTAATTACTAATTTGAAAAATTAGTTAACTAACACTCTTGTCATTCATTTTCAGATGTCAAGTGACAAAAGAATCAGAACTGTTGAAAACAATGCAGGAACATAAGAAAGTGTGGCCAAATAGTTCTTAGATATTAGGTCTTCAATTTGAAGTTGAATAGGATTTGCACTGTATGACAACTATTGTGTATTGGCTTCAGTTCATGTGTGTTGTTTGAAGTTGAATACTCTGTCCCTTTAGAGTGTCCTTTTGAAATTATTAGACTATAATGTTGTTTGGGATTTGCCTATTTTGGATATTTTTGTTTGTAATACAACCTAATGTTTTTGGATCTGATTTCAATCGATGGTGGTGATTTTCAATATGTGTATTTATAATTTCATGTTTTTAGATGGTGATAGTTTTGGATCTGATTGCAGTAGTTTGTGATTGTGATGATGATGGTTTTTGGATCAGGCATTGTATAGTTTTTTTCTGATTTTTATAAACAGTGATGGTTAATGGTGATGGTGAATGGATCAGGTTGTATACTTTTGTTATCTGATTTCAATAGAGAGTGTTGGTGATGGTTTTGACTTCTGATTTCAATATATAGTGATGGTGATGGTTATACATGCTTCTGATTTCAATATATAGTGATGGTGAATGGTGATGGTTTTAAATCTTGATATCTGATTTCAATATATAGTGATGGTGAATGGTGATGGTTTTTATATCTGATTCACATTGTATCTATGGTGATGAATCTGATTTCATTGTTTCTTTCACAATCCAATGCACTCTTTAAACTTCAATGATCCATTGCACTCTTTAAACTCTCACCATTGTTGCATTGTTGCTTTCACAATTGAATGCTCAGGCTGCCAAACTCCAGCCATTCTTGCACTCTTTATATTAATATTATCAGGCACAGTTTCTTAAGATTAATATTAATATTAGATCATTAACATCATCACAACTTCATAAGATCTTTCAACATTCATAAAATAAGATAAAAGAAGACAGAACATTACAAACACATTCATTCTCTATTTCAACATTAAACTACCATTAGGAAAAAGTCTATTAATCCTAAACACAGCTAGAAAGACACAAAGCAATAGCACCATAGAAAACTTCCTCTCAAAATTCAATTTTTTGTTCCACTGATGATTTTTCCTTGTTGTAGCATAACTTGTTTTTAAATTACCGAGTACCGAATCAAATGATTCGTTCCCCGGGTCGATCTCTCGGGGAAGGCGGTTCGGAATTTAGGAGTGGTGTTGATAACACAAAAAGGAAAAATAAATCCTAAACATTCTAATCAAGGTGATTGAATGAATTATTAACTAAGAAATAAACTGAAACATAAATCTACCTAAAAATATAAACGACACAAAGATAAAGAAGCTAGGGAATCAGGGATAATTAATTCAAATTCGAAACATAAAGCCGGGCAATTAGTCGTTCGGTTTAAGATTGATGCTCTTGCTTAAACATCTAGCGGTTCGCTCCCAATAACTATTAACATGGGATTGAACGTAGACGAGCAAGTTCGAGCATACAACACCGACCAATAATCCAATCCCAATAACTCTTCGTAACATGGGAGACATCGAAAAGCGTGTACTTCAATCTGAAACCTATAGACAATACGTCTCCGAACATGTTTACCTCGTACGAGCCTAGTTCTACGACTCCTCCCCTATCGGTTCTAAAAGTCGCTAATTCGATTAGAAGGTGTTTAATCAACTAATCATGTGGAATCAACAAACCCTAACTCAAAAAATCAATATTCAATCGTTTCAATCGCAAAATCGAAGTGTCACTCTTCGATTATATCAATAAATTATCCTAAGTGTCACTCTTAGGTTATATCAAATTGTCAAATATCAAGCAAGAATTCATTAATTCCTATCATAATCAACTCGCACAAGAACGAACAACTTAAAGCCCAACAATTACGAATTAAACAAGAACAATCATCCTTTATCCCTAGCCATAGGAATTAGCTAAGTAAATCACATTCAACACAATCAAACATTTTTCCCAAATCAACCATTTTCATGAATTAATTAGAAGAGAAAACTAAATTACCAAGAATAAGAAGAAGAAAAATGGAAAAGAAAGGTGAAAAGAAGAAAAAAAAATGGAAGAGAAGAAGGGAGGAAGAGAAGAAGAGAGAAGAAGAAGAATGGGGGGAGAAGAAGAGAAGAAAAATAGAAGAAGAAAAATGGAGGAAAGAAGAAGAAGAGAAGAGGAAAAATAAGGAAGAAGAAGGAGAGAAAATGGAGATGTGAGGTGGTTTTTCGGATTAGGGTTTTCACCCCAAATCGTGCCCCGTCAAGAAGAAGAGAAAAAATGAGTTTTAGGGAGTTTTTATACAAGTTTGGGGGTTACATCAAGTCCTAGCCCCGCTAAGGGGGGCCCTACCGCCGCTAAGGGTCAACAAGGAGCTTCAGAAGCCCGCTAGCACCCCTAGCGCCGCTAGGGGGCTGGGCTGCGGACTTTACGTTTTGGGCTCGCTTATGACCAGCACACCAAAGACGTGATCCGCGCGACTTCGCATTTTGGGCCCGTTCGGACTTGTCCAAGCGTGAAATTGAGCTCCGCTTCTTCCTATATGTCGCCAACGAACCCGTCTGTACAACCATGATTCCCCGGTCAATTTTCGGGCTAAATATACTCCTCACGGGCTTCTGACCTGCACACCAAAAATGAAGAAAAATGGAAAAAATACACGCAAAACACAAAGGAAACCAAAATAAAGGAAAACACGCAATAAACTACAAAGCGAACTAAAAACCAACAAAAATACCTAAAATGGGGGAAAAATAACGACAAAACAATAACGAAAAACGCAACAAAAATGGGACAAACATTCCTCTCCAATTCTTCAATTTTGTTCTTCAACTGCTGCACCTTGTTTTTTTAATCTGAAGCTTTTCATTAGTTGCTTTTCAACAATATCCTTGTATTTTAATTGTTCCTCCAACAAATTCTTTTGATTCCTCAACTTCAAAAAACACCCTTTCTGAAATGGTGGTAATTTAGCATCATGCCAAAGAAAAAAATTATGTTCATCTACCTGCAATATGTCAATAACAATTAAACAAAATTCAATTCTCAATTTTCAGTACAATAATTTGGAACCCTAATTCCCAATTCAATGTTGAAAGTAATTCAAATACTATATAACCAATGTAATTTTTTCCAAATAAGGAATTAAATTCTTACATTATTTCTGTGACGACATCAATGATACCTCCTAGCCGGGTTCTTATCGGTGTTCGAGGTCAAGAGATTTTCTTGGAGTCCGTGGAAGCACACAAGGTTGTCAATTTCGGGGGCCAAATTTGAAGTTGAACCACGACTTCCACTACCACACGATCCATATGAGATCTTCAGAGTAGCCAGATTCTTGGCAAAGAAATATGCGTTCTACAGAATTGAGAAATAGAAGCTAGGTTTCTTGATTTGGGATTTTCTCATCAATTGTGCGATTTGGGGTTTTGTATTTATGGGAGAAATATTTTTCTTATGTTTGATTCCACGTGTGTTTCTGATTTGTGACATGGATTTTGTTTGTTATTTTTGGACTTCTACGTGTGTTTCTAATTTCCACGTGAGTTTCTGACAATGCCACGTAAGAAAGCATCTGTCGGTTTCTGTTTGGCATGCTTCGATTTGCCAAATGTCTAAGATGGCGTACTTAGTTGTAAACTTTGAAAGGTGGTGATTAAATTGCAAAAATGTGAAAGGTTGTGTATTTTGATGCAATGTTACCTATATTAAATATGTGTATATATATGGTAATCCAAACCTAAATTATTTGGAATAAAAAATTAGTAATTTTTATCCAAGCCATATTACAAATCATAATATTTTGCCATGTAAGCTTACGAAGCATGAGAAACTGCCACCTAGGCTCAGCGCGTTGTGAAATTATATATAAGGGGACAACAACTACATGATCATAAACAAATTAAACACTATAGTTTCAAGTGGTCATATTTTAATTTCTACTTATTTCAATACATTTGCCACATAATATTAGAAAAATATTAGAGGGAACTACCTTATATACGGATATACCTTTCAAAATTGAACTCATAGCCCATTCTCAAAATTATGCATTAATTGTGGCTGCAAAATTAGAGAAATGTTATAGGTACATAATATTGTACATAGGGGTGTACATAACACTAACATTGAGTGGGACCCACCAAATATAAAAAATCAAGTGGACCCCCACTCCATGTGAGTGTTATGTACACATCTATGTACATTATTATGTACTTGTATCATTTTTCGCAAAATTATTTATCAAAAATTACCTATAATTCACATTTCTTCTTTTTTTATATATTTCTTTTTTCGCCAAACATCAAATTATATTACCACACCTTTGGAAGTACAAATCGGTAATCAACAGATTACACTTGACAACCTTTACGAGTGTAGACTAGAAAGGAAACCAAACGGGGAAAACACAACAAGTGTTCCCCTAAATGACCCTTCACGGCCAAAGAAACAAACCCCACGAAACACTCACACCAATGAGACTAAAAAAACTTCACAAGAGATACAAAAATACTCCGACCGAAGGAGAGAGAAAAACCGAAAACACACAAAAACACACACAAAACAATAACCAAAACAACAAAAATAATACTAAAACACTCTCCTCAACGGCTAGACCTTGCCTAGCAACTCAAGCAAGCCAACACCCAGATGACTACCCAATAGGGATCAAATCCCAGCCCAAAATCCTAGAAACTCCGCGAACGGCTATCAAGATCCGGACCAAAGACGAAGCCCTACCCAGGACTAGCACCAGCGAAACTGTGCCCAGGCCCCTCGACCAGCCGTCGACAACTCGCAGCTGCCGGCCGCAGCCCCTGTTAGCCCAACACTGCGGCCGAAACAGGGGCGGAGAGGCAAAGCAACAGAGCAACAAACAACAAGCTTCAACTGACATACGATCAAACGCCGACCGCTGCCACAAAGCCACCCAACCACCACCACAAACGCATCCGCCATGGCCTTCCTGAGGGAGAGAAGGGGGAACCCACGTGAGGAAGAGAGTGGCGACTCTCAGATCGACGATTGATGCCGTTACCGCCACGGAAATTTGCTCCCGCCGGAGAAAGGGGAGGCGCCGCTGTGGAGAGGCGACGAAAATTAGGTTTTCACCTACAAGGAGAAAGGGGATCAAGCGTTATTTTTAACTAATGTTGCAACCAGTGTGATGCACGGGACATAGTATAGAAAATATTTTATTATCAAATATTTAAGCTAACATGTCAATTCTTTTCGACACAACATATCAACTCTGTAATAATTTGATATTTATTAAAATATTTTTATTTTTATTTTTTCAATTTATTTTTGTAGGTATGGATTTCATTAATTATTGTTTATAAAACAGTATAAAGGTATAATATTTTCAAAATATAATGATTGTTTACAATTTACTTGCATGTACTTATATAATTATCGATTATCAAAAATGATATATTTTTGATATTTTTATTAGTTATTTTTTTAAGTGTATATATTAATTCATTCAATTCATGTGTTTACAACTTATATAATAATTTAATTAAGAAACAATTTAAGCATTTTGATATATGGTATATTTTAATGACTACCAAATACTATAATTTCAATTATTACTTCACTATATAATTTGTTACTTGTTTTTCATTATACAATAGTATATAATAAATATATTACTTTTTAACACCTTGAATAGTGTTTTTTATGTATATAAATATTTTAATGTGAAATTTATAATTCTTAATTTCACTCGACCATCAAAAGATAATTTATTAATATATAATTTAAATTTTAAGTAGTATTATCAATACAAAAGATATATTCAAGAGAGTTATAAAAATAATTGAATGTAATTTTTTGAAAAATAAATTAAGGTACTGAAGCTTTTTGTAAAGCTCCTCGGCGAAACCCTCGGTGAAACCCTTCCCCCAAATTTCATCCGGCGAGCTTCCTTAATTCCGGCAATTTTGCCTTCCTCGGTGACGGTGTAGTCTCGGCTAGGGGTCGTCTTTGACCGTCCTGCCCCCCTCCCCCCGCCCATGATGTTGCGCGAGTCCGACACTCTGTGGATGGCCCTCGATTTGGGATCTTGCTCTCGGTCACAGACAAAGCTTCAATTGGTGGTGGCGCCCCTCTCGGTCGGCAATTGGCCTGCTATTGGGGTTCTCCCCTCTATCGCCGGCGAGGCTCTGACTGGTGGAGGTAAGCCCCACGTTTTCCCCTTTGTCTGCGATTGTTGGGACCTGCTTTTGCCGGCGGGGCTTTGAATTCAGGTCGAAGAGTCTGTGGAGGTGTTGGGCAGATCCCGCGTCATTGGGTAGGGTGGGACCCTGATGACTGCGGCGCACATGTTGTGGTGGTTGCGGTGGTCGGGGTGAGGGTCCATTTCCCTCTCACATTCCCCTGGTCAGCTAGTGCTGTTAGGCGGCGGGGGACTCAGTTCTATCGGCCTCATCTAGTGGTGTTAGAAGAGTTCGAGTGGGCCGGTGTGGGGGTCGAAATGGCTCTTTTGGTTATAGACGGGTCGATTCGAGGATTGCTCAGGGTTAGGTTGCTTCTACTATATAGGCGGTTTGCAGTTTCGGTAGCAGTCTCTTGGCCTGGAATCTGTCTTGGGTTGATCGTTCACTGCTGGTTTCGGGCTCATTCGTTCGTTGGGGAAGGGCTTTGTTTATTTTGTTTTTGTTTGTTTTGTTTAGTTTGTGTTGTCTTTGTCGGTATATTGTCTTTGTCTGTGTCTGTATTTGTGTTTTAGGTTTGGGCTGTTGGCCTCGGTTAGCCCAAGTGTGACTTTATTATCCTGTTGGGACCTTACACTCGGGCATTACCCTGTTGGGGCCGTTTGTGTTGTGTCGTTGTGTTTTTTTGTGTTTCTTGTGTTTTGCCGAGCATTACCCTGTTGGGGTTGGTTCTAGGCGGTCTTTTGACCTGTCTCTCTGTTTTAGTAGTTGTTGGCTGTCTGTATTCAGCTGTTGGCTGCTTGTATTTAGTTGGTGGCTGCGCTTTTGCACAATTGTGCATTTTAATATATAATACCCCTATCGTTTTGAAAAAAAAAAGAGAGTTATAATTTATTGATGTTTAAGCTGAATACATTTTTGATGGCTTTAAAACTTGATATGGCAAAGGCTTTTGATAGAATTGAGTGGCCTAGCATTAGAAAAATCATGTTAAAAATGGGGTTTAACTCAAAATTTGTTAACTGGATCATGGCTTGTGTCTCTTCCCCTCACTTTTCTTTTAATATTAATGGCTCTGTTAGTGGTTTTGTAACTCCATCCAGGGGAATCAGACAAGGAGATCCCATATCTCCTTATATTTTCATTATTGTGGCTGATTTATTCTCTTGCTTGATCAAAAAAGCTATTGACAATGGTGATTTGCAAGGGATTAAACTTTCTAGAAATGGCCCAACCCTTAGCCACCTTTTCTTTGCTGATGACACCATCCTTTTCTGTCAAGCTACTACCCAAAATGCCACAGCAATTCTCCAAATTCTCCAAGCCTACCAGCTGTTCACTGGACAGAAGGTAAACCTTCAAAAATCTTCCATTTTCTACAGCAAAAATACTCCCACCTCAACTCAAACCTCCATTTGCAATATCCTCCAAGGCATTCAGCACCAGGTCTCTTGTAAATACTTAGGCCTTCCTCTTCAAATTGGACATTCTAAAAGACAAACCTTCACTTATGTTACAGATGTGGTCAGATCCAGGATTCAAAGTTGGAAGAATAAGTTTCTCTCCCCTGCTGGCAGAGAAATCCTTATAAAATCAGTCCTCAGTGCTTTACCTGTTTTTGTAATGTCTTGCTTTATAATTCCTGTTTCAGTATGTGATGACATAAACAGGTTAATAGCTGACTTTTGGTGGAGTAAAGGGGATAACAATGGGAGGGGAATGCATTGGAAAAGCTGGAAAATTCTGACTCTCCCTCTGGAAAATGGAGGCTTGGGATTCACTGATCTGAAGATCTTCAATGAAGCTCTTGTCTTCAAGCAGCTATGGAGATTACTCACTAAGCCCAACCTCCTCATGAGCAGACTCCTTAAGTGCAAATACTTCCCAAATGGCTCATTTCTGGACTCAAAACCACCTGCTAGCAGCTCTTGGTTGTGGAGAAGTTGGATGAAAGTGTGCCCTTCCTTCAAGCAGCATTTGAGAATGGTCATAGGTGATGGCCAAACAGCACTGATTTGGGAACATCCTTGGCTGCACAACCTCTCTAATCTCAAACCCAGCAGGAACCCTAACTGTTCTCAGAACATATCCAAAGTTGGCCAACTTATGAATCAGGAAGATAGCAGCTGGAACATTGAGATGATCAGAAGCATTTTCTCACCTCATGAAGCTGCAGCAATTCTCAACATTGATACTCTAGACAAAACAAAGCAAGACAGGTTCATCTGGGCCCTAGATAAGAAAGGTTCCTTCACAGTTTCCTCATCTTACTCTCAGCTCATTAAAGGAAAAATCATCAACCTTGATATTCCTGAATCTAGCACTCAGTCAACTTGGATTAGCAAAATCAGGAGTACAAGTTGGAAACTGAAAATCAAGAGGAAGCTGAAACACTTCATCTGGAAGTGCTTCAATAACACTATCCCTTGCTGCTTTAATCTTGCAAAGAGAGGCTTGTTGTTGGACTCCATTTGCCCTGTCTGTGGTGATTCTGAAGAAACAATGGAGCACATATTTTTTCACTGCTTTAAGGCCCAAACAACTTGGAAGCTGGCTCCTTTGAACTGGAACTGCACCAATTCTGACACTCCATACTTTAAGCACTGGTGGAGAGAAATCTGCTCAAGCAAGGACCAGGCTACTGTTGACAGGATTGAGCTCACCACATATATCTTGTGGTGGCTTTGGAAGGCTAGGAATTTATGGATCTTTAAGAAGTCATGGCTTCCTGAAAAGGAGATCGTCAAATTTGCTCTTCTTGAATGGCAAGAGTTCTATGCCGTCCATCTTTTAGCATGATATTTCTGGTTTTGTGATGTACTTTATTTCTCCTTTTGGTCTTTGTGCTGCTTGTATCTTCATCTGTGCTGCTTGTGTCTTCATCACCTTCTCTAGTTTTCTTCCTCTATTTCCCTAGCTAGGTTCTTCGGTTCAGTGGCTAGTATTCTTTTTGTATTGGCTTAGATAGGTTAACTAGAGGTCTCAGTAAATTTACTGCCTTGTAGTTACTTATTTAGGTTTAGTATTAATTAGTTCCTTCATGGAACTCCTTATTTGTATTGGTCATTTGGCCTCTCGAACTANTTTTTTTAATTATTTTATATATATTTTAAGTGTTTTTGGTTGATGAACATAATTCATATATGTCTACACCCATGAAATAATTATTAAATTAATTGAATTAGTTTCTTATTCAAACTAATGCGTATCCCGTGCGATGCACGGACGAGCTTTTTATTTAAAACTTTTCTAAAACTTTATATTAAATATAATTATTTATGTTTAACATCTCATTATTGTAAGAAAAAAAATACCAAATATGAAAAATTATATATTATTTATTTGAATATAATGAGTGTCCCCAACCAAACTAATAACATCCAACATATGATATATGATAAATTAATTATATGATCGTCATACTTTTTGAATATATATATATATATATATTTCTCATAAAAATGATATATTTAAGATCCGCAATAAAATTTGTATTTGAATATGAGATGAAAATGAATATGTGCAAACAAAAAGTAGCAAGAACCCACATAAAATGAGATTCTTTCTAAACTTTAAAATATTATGTAGTTAAGTAAATATTGACAAAAAAAAACATCAATTAAGTTGAACTATTTGAATATAAAGATTTTATGAAATTAACATTGTTTATTAAATAAATACGAATTTTTAGTTTTGATCATAAAATATGAGATGTGTAGATAGATGAATATAGATAAAACAATATTTATCAATTAAGTTGGCATGACTTTTCGAAAGTTTTCAAAAAAATTCAAACGTTTTATTCGTTAAATGGTTAACCGGAATTTTAATTTGTAACCAAATTTATATGTTTGACTGGAAAAAAAAAATTGATTGATCAGACTTTTCAGAAGCAAGATTTTCAATATTCTTTCTCATTATTGGCCAGATTTACCCTTTGTATTTACAGATATCATTGACCATATTTTTATGAATTAAGGTTTACACGATGTCTTTTTCAAAATAACAATTTTTTTTAATTTGAATTCGACTTTTCATCCTGCAACACCCCGCTACTTAGGGCCAATTTTTCGTAAATTTTTACTTTCGAAAACGCTTATAAACTTTTCGAAATCGTTTGCAAACTAACTCGGGATGTTGCTAAAAACCTTTCTGCTGTAAAAATTCGTTTTCTTTAAACTGGGTCTATCAATAAGTTTAGACTTAAAGAAAATCATATTAAATCTCTTATCGAATCAAGCATGTAAACCTACCCCGGTCGTACTAGCGAACCGGGAAAAACTTTAAAGTCTGAAAATACCATCATGCAAGTTCGAAAATAAACCTAGCGGAAGTCTGAAAATGCGTGGTCATATTAGTTATAGAAAACATAGTAAACAAATGTCCCTGGAACGGCTCGCTGTGTCAAATCCACGACCACAACCACCACATCTGCCCTCACGCCTGCCCACCGACCCTGTCATCTGAAAAACATAGTGGGGGTGAGTACTGGTCCTCTTGTACTCCATAAAAACTCAGGCTAAAGTAAACAACAATAATAATAATGATATAATGATATCACAGTACAGGTATATATAAGGTAACTCCCGGAACACTCTGGCCGGTAA
The DNA here is from genome assembly GCA_008636005.1 of Striga asiatica. Classification (NCBI taxonomy): domain Eukaryota; kingdom Viridiplantae; phylum Streptophyta; class Magnoliopsida; order Lamiales; family Orobanchaceae; genus Striga; species Striga asiatica. Next base: position 118,059 of record BKCP01007015.1, on the reverse strand, counting down.
CTCCCGGACTCTCTGGCCGGTGACCGTGTGCACACTCTGATGGTATAATTAAGGCAAACTGGGCCACCACCAGAACTTAAGGAAGGCAAACTTGGCCTTGACCCCAAGCGGATAAAACTCATATACATACATGAACATGATATCGACTATTATACTCAATGTATAACCCAGACTGGGTCCCCACCTGATCTGCTTTGAAAATACGTAAGTGCTGTTGTTCTGGTAGCTGACTCCTCAAGCTACATAAAAATATAAGCAAACAAATATACTAAGTACTATGCTCGTTATATGCTCAATAATATGTTAAGATGCTCTGCTCTATCAGATAACTTAGCCGGATATAAAGGAATGCTCTAAGGGTTCGCTAAATAATACTGAGTCCAGAAATATAGACTAATAAGCTCAACTGAACTGGTTTGGCTCGGAAAAATACTTAACTGACTCGAACCAAAACTGACTCGAACCACCGGCTAAACCGGCCGGTTCGTTAACTGGCTGAACCGGGTTGGACTGGACCGGATCGGGTTGGACCGCCGGTTCACTCTCGACTGGATGGTCACGGGCTACTCGGACTGGCAGGGCCCGGTCGGTTCGTTAACTGGCTGTCGGGCGACCCTGGGCACAGGGCGTGCTGCTATGCACGTCCCAGGCCAACTGCGTGCTCGGGCGTGCTGCTGGGCACGACCCGAGGTCTACTGGACATGGCACTAGACACTCGGGCATGCGGCTGGCACGACCCGAAGTCTACTCCGCATGGCAAGAGCGACTGGCTCGAGACCATGCATGCACTGAAACTGGACAGCGCTGTCGGAGGCACTTGGGCGACTTGCAGCCAAGACCTCGCGCACTGGCACGGACAAGCGCTGGTGGGCGCTATCGCGTGCGCTGGGGGCTGCGGTGCCTCGCACACACTGGGAGCGGGCATAGACAGAGGCAACCTTAGCCTCTGTAGACGCGCCACGGTGATGAAGATGTGGTCATTGTACCTTGCGAGCCCAAGGACGAGAACCATGATGGCCACGAGAGATGGCGCGAGACTTGGCGAGAAAGGGCTCGAGGACGGGCTAAAAAGGTGCGCACATGCATTAAGGCACACGCACCTGCTGTACACGGCAACCGATCACGAGGCGCGCGAATCTACGCCGAGTGAAGAAGAGGTACATGACAGGAAATGTGAGCGAGTGTGAGCAGTGGGCCGATGACGAGTGCAAGAAGATAGTGCCCGGGAAGGTGGGCGACTGGTGTAAGGCATGCGCGAGAGAGCGACGTGCACGACGAATGGAGACTAAGAAAAATGGTGCATGAGGGGTGGATGTAGGGTGGACAGCGTGCACTTGGAGTGACTGCAATGAGGCGGACGCTCGAGCAATGAGGAGCACGGTGACTAGGTGCGAGCTGGGCGCAACGGCTGAGAACACGCGCGAGGCGTTAGGCGAGCGTGAGCGAAGGGGTGGGCAAGCGGGCATGAGCGGCACTCGTGCGGATGGACGGGGCACGACGCGACAGGCGTCGAGCAAGCGGGAGGATGATGCCGAGGAATCGAGCGTGCACGACACCCGCGCAAGTGGCGGGGACGCGCGAGAAGGGGCACGCGGTCGAGCAACGCGGGAGACGGGCGATGCGTGGGGAACCCGCGCGCGTTACCGCGCGCAACAAGGACTAGGCTTGCGAGGCGGCGCGCATCACGGGCGGCTAGGGTTCGGGCGCGCGACGACTTGGTGAACAAGCAAGAGATTTGGGCGTGATTTACTTAGCTTAATTAGGAGTCTTAGTTTGGTTAGGAGTTTGAATAAAAGGCATGTGCCTATTAGTATTTTATTAGTTTGGAAAGTCTTTATTTACAAGATGTTTAGTTGCCTTAGGAATTATTTACTTGCGTGATTTAGAAGATCTTCTTAGACTAGCATTATATTTATTTTAGCATCTATAAATACCCATGTACTCTACTATTTTTGAATATGATGATTGATGAGTGAATAGAAAAGCGAACGTTTGATCAAAGTGCTCGTGTGTTTTCTCTAGTGAGTCTACATAGAGTTCGTGATTGGAATAGGACCAACATCCGAGTTTTGTCACATTGATAGAAATAGGACCAACATCCAAGTTTCGTCACACCTATCGCGAAGTACGAAGGCATCGGCGCGCGTATTAGCAACCTATCGCAAAGAAACCAAGGCGTCGGCGCGGGTTTCGAGCAAGTCGAGTTGAGCGTAACACACGATCCTTTATCATTGGTGCTTTCATTGAGAGTGATTGATCGTGTGTTGGGTTGAACTATTTCTTCCCCATTCTATTTTCTTTTTTTAAAATTTTTCTTTGGTTTCGAGAGAGACGAGATGACGACACACAAGGAGAGGATTGAGGCCTTGGAGGAGAGTTTGAAATCCATCGGCAATGTCAACACGTTGTCAATGAGAATTTTGCTAAACTCGAGCTCATGGTGCATGACCTCGTCGGGCAACTCACGCGCATCACACGTCGACCGCGAAGGAGCCACACCTCGCGATCGAAGGAGCCACGGACGATCACGAAGGACACACGCGTCACGTGCGACACGCCACCACGACGATCGAGGCTATGCGCGACCGAAGCTCACTATGCCTATGTTCACGGGGACCGACCCGGACGCGTGGTTAAGTCGAGCCATGCAATTTTTTGAGATCAATGACGTGCACAAGTCTGAGAGAGTCAAGATCGCCGCTTATTATCTCGATGGTGAAGCAAACACTTGGTGGCAATGGGTGTCACATGTGTACAAGAGTAAAGCCGAGCACATTCGATGGAGAGGTTTTGAGAAGGAGTTGGTCACGCGTTTTGGAACGAGTGATTATTATGACTATGACGAGGCACTCTCCCGAATTCGTCAAAATGGTAGCCTCCGAGACTACCAAAAGGAGTTCAAACTCATTGCAAGTCGGGTGCGAGATTGGCCCGAGAGCGCATTGGTAGGCGCGTTCATTGGAGGACTCAAAGCTGAGCTAGCGACCGAAGTGAGATTGGTTAGGCCAAGGTCAACCCGAGCAGCCATGGAGTCCGCGCGATTGCACGAGGACCACATTGCCGCGGTACGCAAGGCCAGCAAAGGCGAGGGCCGCACGGACGCACGGCGTGTGAGCACGGCAACCGACGAGACGCCCCCACGGGCCGAGACCAAGCCGACCGATGATGGCGCGCGAACCACGAGCCACATGCGACGGCTTACGACCGAGGAAATCCAACAAAGGCACGAGAAAGGATTATGCTTTACTTGCAACGAGAAGTTCACGCCGCGTCATAGATGTGCGAGAAAGAAAGTGTTCTTGCTTGAATTTTAAGAAGATGAGCCAAAATGCGAGGAGTACGAGCACACCGAACAAAAGGAGACCTTGCTACATGTGATTAAGAGCAAGAAGAGGGATGAAAAGAGAGGCCTGAAGATGATACGGTTTACGGCGACCGTACAAGGCAAAGAGCTTGTAGTGCTAGTGGACAGCGGGTCAACGCTAAATTTCATAGCTAAGGAGTTGTCTAAAGAGTTGAAGATGCCAGTGACGAACATCAAGCAGTTTGCGGTGAAGGTTGCGAATGGAGAGGAACTCACAAGTTCCGAGCTATACAAAGGGATTCCGATATACGCACAAGGCCATGACTTAAAGGTTGATCTATATGCCTTACCTTTGATGGGACCGACATAGTACTTGGAGTGCAATAGCTCAAGACATTGGGGCCTATCACGACGGACTACAAGAAGGGTACTATGGCATTTGGGCGAGCTCGAGAGCGAGTCAAGTTGCAAACCGAGGATCCAAGAGAAGAGCCCGAGGAAGTTGATGAGATCAATTTCATTATCCTTGAGGACAAGGAAATTCTCGAAGAGGGCGAGAATGGTGAAGATGTGGTCATTGACCCTTGCGAGCCCAAGGACGAGAACCATGATGGCCTCGACAGATGGCGAGACTAGGCAAGAAAGGGCTCGAGGATGGGCTAAAAAACTATGCACACGCGTTAAGGCACACACACCGGCTATACACGGCAACCGAGCCACGAGGCGCGCGAATCTAGGTCGAGTGAAGAAGAAGTACGTGACGGGAAATGTGCGCGAGTGTGAGCAGTGGGCCGATGACGAGTGCAAGAAGATAGTGCCCGGGAAGGTGGGCGACTGGTGTAAGGCATGCGCAAGAGTGTGACGTGCACGACGAATAGAGGCTAAGGCAAATGGTGCACGAGGGGTGGATGTAGGGTGGACAGCGTGCACTTGGGGTGGCTGTGATGAAGCGGACGCTCGAGTGTTGAGGAGCACGATGACCGGGTGCGAGCTGGGCGCAACGGTTGGGAACACGCGCGAGGCGTTAGGCGAGCGCGAGCGAAGGGCTGGGCAAGCGGGTGTGAGCGGCACGTGTGTGGATGGACGGGGCACGACGTGATAGGCGTCGAGCGAGCGGGAGGATGATGCCGATGGATAGAGCGCGCGCGACACCCGCGCAAGTGGCGGGGACGCGCGAGATGGGGCACGCGGGCGACGGGCGACGCGTGATGAGGGCGCGCGCGCGTTACCGTGCGCGACAAGGTCTAAGCTTGCGAGACGGCTTGCATCATGGGCGGCTAGGGTTTGGGCACGCGACGACTTGGTGAACAAGCAAGAGATTTGGGCGTGATTTACTTAGCTTAATTAGGAGTCTTAGTTTGGTTAGGAGTTTGAATAAAAGGCATGTTCCTATTAGTATTTTATTAGTTTGGAAAGTCTTTATTTACAAGATATTTAGTTGCCTTAGAAAATATTTACTTGCATGATTTAGGAGATCTTCTTAGACTAGGATTAGATTTATTTTAGCATCTATAAATACCCATGTACTCTACTATTTTCGAATATGATGATTGATAAGTGAATAGAAAAGCGAACGTTTGTTCAAAGTTCTCGTGTGTTTTCTCTCGTGAGTCTACACAGAGATCATGATTGGAATAGGACCAACATCCGAGTTTCGTCACAGTGATAGAAATAGGACCAACATCCGAGTTTCGTCACACCTATCGCGAAGTACGAAGGTGTCGGCTCGCGTATTAGCAACCTATCGCAAAGGAACCAAGGCGTCGGCGCGGGTTTCGAGCAAGTCGAGTTGAGCGTAACACACGATCCTTCATCACACGGGCACGGCGCCCGCTGCATGCGCGGCTGGTGACCCATGACCGGTCCTCGCCAGACTTCCAGCTACTTCTCCGCTGACAACCAACTCAAACTAACATGACATGATATAAAACATGTAAATATGCCAAGAAATGCTAGGGCAACTCGGTTGGATTTTGACTTGGCTCGGTAGGGCCGATATGGCACCCATGAACCCTAGGTCACCGAACGAACATGCTTAACTTATGAATTCACTTAGGACCAAATTATCAACATCAAAAATCAAGACTATAGGGGCCAGAACATTGGTCATATCTCACATGCATATCAACTTGGTTCGGAGGTGAAAATAAGCTCGATTTCACTAACAACTTGACCGAACAAATGAACTCAAACCATGTCTAACTTTTACCAATGTCATTCTCATGATTTTTTAGGAATTATAAGTTGAAAATCGGCCTAACCATGCATGCTACTTAAATTTCGAAATTAAGCCATTTAACCTTTAAAATTTGAAATTTCACTTTGCATGCGTGCATGGCATCAATTCTTTACATGATAAATTCTAAATTATCATGTTAAAGCTGGGAAAAATAGATGGCACGAGCTTACCTTTCACCAAACTCGAAATGGTGCTAAGGGTCCTTGGTTCGTGTCTCTCGCGCGTTCTCGGGTCTAGGGGATGAACTCGAGGACCAAAGGCTGAAATGAGGGATGCTGGGGGCTCTTACAATTCCACATAACACATGGGATAAGCTGACCCACGAGAAAACTTCACGGGAATAGGCTGGAACTCGCGACCCTTCTCTCTCGGGACAATGCACGCGCGTGTGGACCTTGGGTGGCCTTCTCTCGGTTTTGCTCAAATATTCTCTCAGTATTCTGAGTATGCTCAAGTATCTTAGGTGTCCAAGAGCTGATAAACATCTTAGAAGTGTTCCTTATATGGAGAATGAGGGGCGGAACAACCAAGACTTGAAATGGAGACATAGTGGACTTTCCCTCATCCTAGGCGCATAGGCATCCCTTGGCATGGTCTTGGACTGATTTGCACGAGTTTACATGAACTTTTCAGAGCATTCTATACTGAAGAAAGAGCTCTGGTTAGGCCTTGGTCAATGCATGAGGTAATGGGGAGCAAACTCTTACATAAACCATTAAAATAATGCATGCCCATCACTCCACTACATCTTAATCTTGGTTGACTTTTCTTAATCATACTTAGGCCATTCTTAAGCTGAATTAGCTCCTCTAAAACTCCAGAATATTCGCGTGATGAAGAGCTGGACAATACTTGGGCCATAACTCATCCTTTGGGCTCAAAATGCAACTCGCACCTAGGCTAGGCGCAAGGCCTGGGCGCAGCATTCCTTGGGCCGGCGCGAGAGGGCTGGGGCTAGCGCATAGATCACTTGGCCGAGTATAAATCCCTCTAAGTCTGAACCTTTATGCCATAACACTTAGCAAAAATCTATATAATGCTCGGTTATGACTTAGACCAAGGCTCGGCAATTGGGTGGGCGCGCGACTTGGGCGCGGCCTTTGCTCGGGCTCGGAATCACTTAGGGCCGAGACGAGGACTTAATCCAAGGCTGAAGAATGATATCTATCACTTAGGAAATATCCCATGAAACTCGGCCATGACTTGGGCTCCTTCCTGCGCGGCACTAGATACTCGCACTTGGGCGAGGCGCGCACAATGCTTGGGCTCGGTGCACATGGTCCTTGGGCCATGTATTGCACATCCTTTGGGCTGGCTTAGGAGCTCCAAAATACTTAGAAAAAAATCCCATAAACTCCCGACTGCATTGGACCATCTCGACACGGCTCGACTCGTGAACCCTTGGCGCAAGAAATCTTGGGGTCGCGCACGAGCTAGGTGCGGATTCCTTTGGCCGAGGGACTTATCTAGGGCTCGATAAAGGATTGACTCATACTTAGAAAATTCTAAGTAAGGCTTACAAGCGACTAGGGCTTGAACAAGACTCGGCACGGCTAGGTCTTGAGACTCGACTAGGCACGAACTAGGCGCGAGGCTCGCGACCGAACAACTCGGTTCCGGATACGACTTGACTTGGAGGATATATCGAAACATACTTGGTTTCAATTATTCGTCAACTGGAAATAATTAATCCCGACTGAATAAAGTCCATCTCTAAAAATAATTGGACCGGAAGTAATAATTGTAATTGAATAGCTGAATAACTGGGCTCGGAACTCAAGACGAGCAATATTAACAAAAAGAAAAATAGTTCAAACTCGGAACTAAAAATGTCACTTTTATTAATACAGAATTTGGGCTATTACAATCTATCCCCCTTAAAATATTTCCGCCCTCGGAAATACTGAAACTGGAGAATACATACAACTAGGTACATATCATAATTGAAAATCTGGAAAACGAACTCTAATATCCACCTCGCGCTCCCTAGTGGCGTCTGAATCTCCGTGGCAATTCCATCTGATACGAACGAAGGGAACATCTCGTTTCCTGAGACGAAGAACCTTTCGGTCCAATATTGCTACCGGCTGCTCCTCGTAAGTCAAATCTAGCTGAAGTTGAATCTCATTGTGCTGAATCACATGCTCGGGATCGCACACGTACGGGCGTAACATCATAACATCTCTCGTCTATGTTTGTCGGCTGAGGACTTTTGCCGACTCTGGGCTGTCTTGAGCCTCTCTCGGATCCAGGCTACTTGCTCAACTGTCTCATCGATCAACTTCGGACCGAGTACTTGTCGTTATCCGACGTCATCCCAATAAAGTGGCGAATGACACTTGTGGCCGTAAAGTGCTTCGTAGGGAGCCATCTGAATCGACGCCTGATAACTGTTGTTGTAGGCGAATTCGACTAGTGGCAACCACTTCTCCCACTTAGCACCTCTGTCCAGAATCAAGGCTCGGAGCATTCCTCGAGCGTCCAGATCGTCTTCTCGGATTGGCCGTCCGTCTCTGGATGGTAAGCCGAACTGAACTTTAACTGGGTGCCCATTGCCTCATGCAAACTCTCCCAGAATCTGCTGGTAAATCTGGGATCTCGATCGGAGATGATCGTAACAGGCACTCCGTGGAGTTGAATAACACCACGGGTATAAATCTCAGCTAACTGATCCAGCGACAAGGTCATCGTCACAGGCATAAGATGTGCGACTTTCGTCAGCCTCTCTACCACTACCAAAATTGCGTAGTGATGCTCGGACGACTTAGGTAGCCCCGTGACGAAGTCCATGGTAACATCTTCCCACTTCCAGTTGGGAATCTTAAGTGGTTGTAGCAGACCTATGGGACTCTTGTGCTCGGCCTTAACTTGCTGACAGACCAAACACTTCTTCACGAAGTCTGCCACATCTCTCTTCATTCCTCGCCACCAGAACAACCTTTTCAAGTCGTGGCACATTTTGGTACTCCAAGGGTGGGCTAGGTATGGCGCACTGTCGGCCTCAGTCAGGATTTCCTTGCGCAAAGTCCCAACTTTTGGCACGACAATGCGGCCTCTGAACTCCAAGGCTCCATCTGTGCCTTATTAAAAGCCCTCTACTCCTCCGGCGTGAATCTTTGCCCACATCGAACGATCGAAATCGTCAAAGGCTTGATCCCGCCGGATCCTATCTCATAGCATGGGCCACATTCTCATCGCTCGAATACCCCCCACAACTGGCAACTTGGGAGGTGATTCGACTATTTCTAGCTGCATCCGAGCGAACTCATGGATCAACTGGCGCTGCTGAGTGATAGAACAAACTAACTCACCCCTCACCTTTTGGCTTAGGGCGTCTGCTACCACGTTCGCCTTTCTCGGATGGTACTGTATGGTGCAGTCATGATCTTTCACGAGCTCCAACCATCTCCTTTGGCGCATATTGAGCTCCTTCTGTGTGAAGATATACTGCAAACTCTTGTGATCGATAAAGATCTCGCACCGACCACCATACAGATAATGGCGCCAAATCTTAAGTGCATACACAATCGCTGCCAACTCTAGGTTGTGCGTAAGGTAATTCTGCTCATGGGACTTCAACTGACGTGAAGCATACGCTACGGCTTGACCATCTTGCATAAGCACACACCTAAGACCCTGCTTCGAGGCATCACTATAGATGATGAAACCTCGAGTAGGATCTGGAATAGTCAGCACTGGAGCCGTCGTAAGCCTCTTCTTGAGCTCCTGAAAGCTCTCCTCACAATGACTTGTCCACTCAAACTTCACAGATTTCCTCGTCAACTTGGACAAGGGGAGGGAAATCTTCGAAAACCCCTCGATAAACCTGCGATAGTACCCTGCTAGACCGAGAAAACTGCAGATCTCGGTGGGACTTCTGGGCGCTGACCAGTTCTGAACTGTGGAAATCTTTGCTGGATCGACCTCTATGCCTCTCTCGGTGATAATGTGGCCTAAGAACGCCACCCTTTTCAGCCAAAATTCATACTTGGAGAACTTGGCGTACAGCTTTTCTCGCCTAAGGGTCCCGAGAACAACCCTCAGATGCTACTCGTGCTCCTTCAAACTCCTGGAGTATACCAAAATGTCATCAATGAAGACGATAACAAACCGGTCTAAGTACTGATGGAACACACGATTCATCAAGTCCATGAACACCGCTGACGCGTTACTCAAACCAAACGGCATAACCACGAACTCATAGTGTCCATATCTCATCCGAAAAGCAGTCTTGGCTACATCGGACTCCTTAATCTTCAGCTGATGATAGCCGGAGCGCAAATCGATCTTGGAAAATACGCAAGCTCCTCTCAGCTGGTCAAACAAGTTGTCTATCCTGGGGAGCGGATACTTATTGTTCACCGTTAACCGGTTGAGATCCCGGTAATTGATGCACATTCTCATGGACGTCTTTCTTCTTGATGAATCGGACGGGTGCTCCCCAAGGTGAAACACTCGGTCGGATGAAACCGAGCTTCAAAAACTCTTCGATCTGCGTCTTCAACTCCTGTAACTCCTTCGGAGCCATTCTATAGGGTGCCTTCGACACCGGTCCTGCTCCTGGGACAAGATCTATGGTGAACTCCACCGGTCTGCGGGGCGGCCCTCCTGGTAGCTGATCCGGGAACACATCCACAAACTCACGAACAACTGGGACGTCATGAGGTGTCTGTGCTCTCGATTCTTCTTCAACAAGGCTCACCAGGTAACCCTGACAATCTCTCCTGCGCAGAATCGTCCTCGCCTTTGCCATAGAAACGACACGAGGTAGGGTTTGCGTCTTCTAGCCAAAAAATGTGATCTGACTGTCCTTCGGAAGATGAAGAATAACCTCTCGTCGTGGCAACGAATATCAGCTCGATAATGTGTCAACCAATCCATACCAAGAATGAGGTTAAAATCCCTCATCTCGATAACATAAGCTTCGGCCTTCAAGATTCGGCCGCCAATACTAAGGTTAAGGTCCTCTGTCTTGCAGCTCGTCACTATCTTCCTTCCCGAGGCTAGGCTCACCTCGAGAGGGTCAAAAGTGTTAATAGGCTGAACTCCAATGGCCTCTACACATCGAGTTGATACAAACGAGTGCGTCGCACCAGTGTCGAACAGGGCAAATATAGGCATATCATTCAAAATAATCATCCCAGACATAGTGTTTGGGTTCTGCTCTGCCTCAGCCTGCTCGACCGCATAAACCTGTGCCTGCTGTCCTCGCCTCTGCTGCTGAGGCGGCCTCTGCTACTGCCGTTGCTGCTGTCGGGGCTGTTGCGGCTGCGGCTGCGGCTGTTGCCTATCCGGACAGTTCCAGATGGTATGTCCGGGCCTCCGACAGTTGTAGCAAACATTCTGTCCGGCAAGATAGTCTCCGCGGTGTGGGCGTCCGCAGGTGCCACATGGTGGAATTTGTGGTTGTCTCTGCCTGTTCCTCTGGTCATTCTGCTGACCCTTCCACTTTCTCTTGTTCTTAGGCTTCGCCTGCTGGATAGGCGCTGGCTGAGCTGGGGGAAATGCCGGATACTGAGCTGAGGGCAACACTAGGGGCTGAACTGACGGCTGTACCAGATCCATCCTGAGACTGGCGTTTGTCTCCTGGGCCCTGGCGACAACATCGGCATAAGACTAGACGCCATGTCCCACTACGTGGTGACGGATCGCTGGCAGTAATCTATCACGAAAGCGTCTCGCCTTCTTCACCTTGGTGTCAGCCAAATAGGGAACAAAGGACCCGAGACGAACAAACTCCCGCTCATACTCATCCGCTGAGCGGTGGCCCAGCTTAAGCTTTAAGAACTGACACTTCATCTCAGCCTTGTAGGTATCGGGTTAATACTTATCCCTCAGCATCTCCTTGAACTACTGCCATGTGAGGTTCTCCTTCTCACCAGGGCGCATGCCCCAGTAGGAGTTCCACAACAGCCTAGTGTCTCCAGTCATCTGAACTTGGGCATACAGGATGTTGTGCCTCTCGGAGCACTCGATGATCTCGAAAATAGCCTCGAGACCCTGGATCCACTCATCAACTAGGCAAGGATCTCCCTGCCCCGAAAACTTGTCTGGGTTGTAGCCACGGAACTAGGCGACTACCTCTGCCTGAGTCATCTCTCTCTGAGCTTGGTTCGGACGACGGACCATCTGAATAATAAGCCGTATAACTTAGCCAGAACAGGAGATGAGATTGAATAAGGCTAGTAGGAAACGCTGAATACTGAAATAGGCACACAAATTTCTTGACGAGTTACTAACTCGAAAAGCAAGAGTTCAAACTAGAGTTCGAACTAGAGTTCTGGCTAAACTTCTAAATACTGATAGAGATATATCTGATACTGCCAGGCGTCTTTCTACTGGTTTGAGCATCTAGAGTTCAGATTATCTGAATCCTATTGAGCATAGACTTAGTACAGTTTGCTTATATAAACTTTGAAAAATTTTAACAGCATGCACTTACCCGGTAGTCGGCGAGGCGTGAGTGTGGTGTGGTCGGGTTTTCTAAATATTTCCTGTCGCTTTAAAGCATTGATAACCACAAAAGGTGCTCTGATACCAACTGCAACTCCCCGCTACTTAGGGCCAATTTTTCACAAATTTTTACTTTCGAAAACGCTTATAAATTTTTCGAAATCGTTTGCAAACTAACTCGGGATGCTGCTAAAAACCTTTCTGCTGTAAAAATCTATTTTCTTTAAACGGGGTCTATCAACAAGTTTAGACTTAAAGTAAATCAGATTAAATCTCTTATCGAATCAAGCATGTAAACCTACCCCGTTCGTACTGGCGAACCGGGGAAAACTTTAAAGTCTGAAAATACCATCATGCAAGTTCGAAAATAAACATAGCGGAAGTCTGAAAATGCGTGGTCATAATAGTTATACAAAATATAGTAAACAAATGTCCCTGGAACGGCTCGCTGTGCCAAATCCACGACCACAACCACCACAACTGCCCTCACGCCTGCCCGCCGATCCTGTCATCTGAAAAACATAGTGGGGGTTGAGTATTGGTCCTCTTGTACTCCATAAAAATCCAGGCTAAAGTAAACAACAATAATAATAATGATATCACAGTACAGGTATATATAAGTAAATCTGAAATCTCCCGGAACACTATGGCCAGTAACTCCCGAAACACACTGGCCGGTAACTCCCGGACTCTCTGGCTGGTAACCACGTGCACACTCTGATGGTATAATTAAGGCGAACTGGGCCACCACCAGAACTTAGGAAAGGCAAACTTGGCCTTGACCTCAAGTGGATAAAACTCATATACATACCTGAACATGATATCGACTATTATACTCAATGTATAACCCAGATTGTGTCCCCACCTGATCTGCTTTGAAAATACGTAAAGTGCCGCTGTGCTGGTAGCTGACTCCTCAACCTACATAAAAATATAAGCAAACAAATATACTAAGTACTATGCTCTTCATATGCTCAATAATATGCTAAGATGCTCTACTCTATCAGATAACGTAGCCGGATATAAAGGAACGCTCTACGGGTTCGCTAAATAATACTGAGTCTGAAAATATAGACTGATAAGATCAACTGAACTGGTTTAGCTCGGAAAAATACTTAACTTTTGGAATAAGACTCAGACTGAAATACTCTAACCGCCGGCTAAACCGACTGGTTCGTTAACTGGCTGAACCGAGTCTGACTGGACTGGAACGGGTTGGACCGCCGGTTCACTCTGGACCGGGTGGTCATGGGCTACTCGGACTGGCCGGNTGGTGCCACTCGGGTGCTACTAGGCACAACTGAGGTCGACTAGGCACGGGGCGTGCGACTGGTCACGGCCCGAGTGCGGCTGGCGCGGAAATTGACGCTGCCAGGCACTACTCACGCGACTCTGGTACGGCTGGGGTTGCTAGGGCGCTGTCGGGCAACCCTAGACACTCGAGCGTGCTGCTGGGCACGTCCCTGGTCAACTCCGTGCTCGGGCGTGCTGCTGGGCACGACCCGAGGTCTACTGGACACTCGGGCATACGGCTGGCACGACCCGAAGTCTACTCCGCATGGCACGAGCGACTGGCTCGAGACATTGCGTGCACTGACCATGGACAGCGCTGCTGGGCGGCGTGGGCGTTGTCGGAGGCACTTGGGCGCGACTGGCAGCCAAGACCTCGTGCACTGGCACGGACAGGCGCTGCTGGGCGCTGTCGCGTGCACTAGGGGCTGCGGTGCCTCGCACACACTGGGCGCGGGCACAGACAGAGGCAATCTTAGCCTCTGTAGACGCGGCACGGGCACGGTGCGCGCTGCATGCGCGGCTGGTGACCCATGACCAGTCGTCGCCAGACTTCTGGCTACTTCTCCGGTGACAACCAACTCAAACTAACATAACATGATATAAAAAATGTAAATATGACAAGAAATGCTAGGGCAACTCAGTTGGATTTTGACTTGGCTCGGTAGCGCCGATATGGCACCCTTGAACCCAAGGACACAAAATGAACATGCTTAACTTATGAATTAACTTAGGGCCGAATTATCAACATAAAAAATCAAGACTATAGGGGCTAGAACATTGGTCATATCTCACATGCATATCAACTTGGTTCAGAGGTGAAATAAGCTCGATTTCACTAACAACTTAACCGATCAAATGAATTCAAACCATGTCTAACTTTTACCAATGTCATTCTCATGATTATTGAGGAATTATAAGCTATGAAAATCGACCTAACCATGCATGCTACTTAAATTTCGAAATTAAGCCCTTAAACCTTTAAAATTCGAAATTTCACTTTGCATGCGTGCATGGCATCAATTCTTTACATGATAAATCATAATTTATCATGTTAAAGCTGAGAAAAATATATGGCACGAGCTTACCTTTCACCAAACTCGAAATGGTGCAAAGAGTCCTTGGCTCGTGTCTCTCACGCGTTCTCGGGTCTAGGGGATGAACTCGAGGACCAAAGGCTGAGATGAGGGATGCTGGTGGCTCTTACCATTCCACTTAACACATGGGATAAGCTGACCCATGAGAAAACTTCACGAGAATAGGCTGGAACTCGCGACCCTTCTGTCTCGGGAAAATGCACGCGCGTGTGGACCTTGGGTGGCCTTCTCTCGGTTTTGCTCAAATCTTCTCTCAATATTCTGAGTATGCTCAAGTATCTTAGGTGTCCAAGAGCTGAGAAACATCTTAGGAGTGTTCCTTATATTGAGAAGGCGGAACAACCAAGACTTGAAATGGAGACATAGTGGACTTTCCCTCATCTTAGGCGCATGGGCATCCGTTGGCATGGTCTTGAACTGATTTGCATGAGTTTACATGAACTTTTTATAGAATTTTAGACTGAAGAAAGAGCTCTGGTCAGGCCTTGGTCTATGCATGAGGTAATGGGGAACAAACTCTTACACAAACCACTAAAATAATGCATGCCCATCACTTCACTACATCTTAATCTTGGTTGACTTTCCTTAATCATACTTAGGCCATTCTTAAGCTGGATTAGCTCCTCTAAATCTCCAGAATATTCGCGTGATTAAGGGCTGGACAATACTTGGGCCATAACTCATCCCTTGGGCTCAAAATGCAACTCGCACTTGGGCTAGGCGCAAGGCCTGGGCGCGGCATTCCTTGGGCCGGCGCGAGAGGGCTGGGGCTAGCGCATAGATCACTTGAGCCAAGTATAAATCCCTCTAAGGCTGACCCTTGATTCCATAACACTTAGAAAAAATCTATATAATGCTCGGTTATGACTTAGACCAAGGCTCGGCAATTGGGTGGGCGCGCGACTTGGGCGCGGCCTTTGCTCGGGCTCGGCATCACTTAGGGCCGAGACGAGGACTTAATCCAAGGTTGAAGAATGATGTCTATTACTTATGAAATATCCCATGAAACTCGGCCATGACTTGGGCTCCTTCTCGCGCGGCACTAGATACTCGCACTCGGGCGAGGCGCGCGCAATGCTTGGGCTCGGTGCACATGGTCCTTGGGCCGTGTATTGCACATCCTTTGGGCTGGCTTAGGAGCTCCAAAATACTTAGAAAAAAAACTCCCGGCTGCACTTGGACCCTCTCAGCACGGCTCGACTCGCGAACCCTTGGCGCAAGAAATCTTGGGGTCGCGCACGAGCTAGGTGCGGATTCCTTTGGCCGAGGGACTTATCTAGGGCTCGATAAAGGAACGACTCATACTTAGAAAATTCTAAGTAAGGCTTACAAGCGACTAGGGCTTGAACAAGACTCGGCACGACTAGGGCTCGAGACTCGACTAGGCGCGAACTAGGCGTTAGGCTCGCGACCGAACAACTCGGTTCCGGACACGACTTGACTTGGACGATATATCGAAACATACTTGGTTTTGATTATTCGTCAACTGAAAATAATTAGTCCCAACTGAATAAAATCCATCTCTAAAAATAACTGGACCAGAATTAATAACTGAAATTGAATAGCTGAATAACTGTGCTCGGAACTCAAGGCAAGCAATATTAATAAAAGGAAAAATAGTTCAAACTCGGAACTAAAAATGTCACTTTTATTAATACAGAATTTGGGCTATTACACATCCAGCCGCAATTTTTCACATAAAATAAAAAAATAAAAATAGTATTTTGAAAAATTTTAAACGTGAAAATCAAATAGAATTAATTTAATAGTAATCGATTAATTTAATATTATTCAAAATTGTTTGATTCGGTCATAACCAAATTTGATTGTGCTTATCAAATGAAATCAAATTTTATACCTAAAATAGTATACCTTTTGTTTGATTTCCCACAACAAAAAAGATCGTGCTTATCACCTTAAACTGGATTCAACCTATTTTTAGATTTTAAATATATAGTAAGCAAATAATAGTTGGGATCTACAATAAACTTAAATCAAATAACAGTTGGAATTTTAAATAAATTTTAAGAAATAAAATATTATTATATATAGTTGGATAATCGTTTGATTTCATTCTAAGGCAAATTGATTAGGCTTATCATATTATCATTTTAAGTTTTGCTTAATCTGCTTTGGTTTTTGAATTTTTAGTTATCTAATGTTAAAAAATTTCAGTGTTTTGGATAGTGTAGATTCAAAAAATCACAAAAAAAAGTTGGTATATAATCTAAACTCAAATTCATTTTAAAGTTTTATATGGTATTAATTTTAATTTATTGTGATGTAAAATCTATTACGCATGTCTTGAATTATTGGTACTCTTTCTTTTATTTTTTTAAGTATTATTAATGATATCAGCCGCAGTTGTGATTTTATTGCCTCACGGATTTGTAAATCAAAGAGGATTTGTAAATACTAACTCTAATTTTATATAGAAACATGATTTGTAAATCAAATCGGATTTGTAAATCTTATTCTAAATTATTGAAAATTTATTGGTTGTATAGTCGATTTATAATTATATCTGCCTTAATTATGATTCTATTTCCAAACATGATTTATAAATCAAATCGAATTTGTAAATCTTAATTATTATTTTTTTTACAGAAATCTTAATCATGATTTTTTTACAGACATGATTTGTAAACCAAATCGAATTTGTAAATCTTATCTTATTATGAATTATTGAAAATTGATCACATGAATTAAAAAAAAAAAATTGGTAAAAATGAAAAAGATTTTTGGATAAATACGAAAATTAAAAAAGAATAACAAAACTGAATAAATTTTTAGTTGAAGTTGAATAAAATAAATTTGATTTGAAGATGGAACAAAAAGTTGTAGGAAGCCATTGGATATCATTTTTTTCATTTGTTTTTTATTAGTTGCAATTTATCTCAATGATATGTGAATTGGAACAAAAAAATCACATTTTCCCTCTCGAGTTACATTAATATTAGGAAATACAAATATAGTGAAATTCTAAGATTTCCATAAAAATCCTCTCTCTCTCTCTCTCTCTCGCTCTCTCCTTTTTTTTCGAATTTAGAACGCGATCCAAAATTCAGAAATTTCAATTTCCCTGATAAAATTCAATCTCTTCTCTTTTCTCCAGAAGCAAGAAATCCAAAGCAATCGGATCCAAGTAGTAGATAATAATCTACAAACATTTACAGGAACATCCACAAACACACACATAGACGGACGTCTATACGGAAACAGTAATAAGCTTTTACTTTTTACCAGCTGTGACCAAGGACCTCATCGACACGAAATTCGGTGGTCAGTGCTAAGACGGTGTTGGCGCAAATGATGGGAAAATCGGGCTCCAACGCATCTAACACGACGATCGCCGTCAGCAGCGCCGCCGAAGAGTATAATAGCCGGTCCGCCACACGTGAAGCCACCTCCGGCTCGATGCCTTCTTCGGCTTCATCGCTGCACTTGAGCCGCTTACGGAGCAGATGACCCGGTTGCCCTTCGTCTTCGCTTGCTTCCATTATGAAGAGAAAAAAGAGAGACGAAATGAAATTTTTTCAGCTTTTCTAAAGATAATGAAGATGTCATTATATGAAATTTAAGATAAGGAAAGAATCCCACAAAATCTGAAAAAACAATTCCATTAATAAAGATAATGAAGATGTTATTCTAAATATTTCAAAAATAAAATCATAGGTGGGATTCTCCTAAAAAATTCAAAAAAAAAATCCAAAAAGGGTAAAAATCGAAATGAAACGGGAAAATGACTTTTCACTTTCGATTTTTTTCTTTTTTTTTTTCTTAACCGTATTATATAGTAGTAGATATGTTAACATCCGAGTTCGCCTCAAAAGGGAACCGGACAAAAGACAACTCCAAAAACCGAACCGGAGACCCGGTCGAGTGTGCAAATTCCGATCAGAATTCCGGATTTAATTGACCATGACATCTCCGTGGGTCTATTCATGAGCCCGGCATTTGTGCCATTCAGGCACCGGTGCCGACCTCGAATAGGTGGCGGCCTGAAGTAAGATTCCGGAGTGCCAGAAGAACGGAATGAGCTCGGGAGCCAACCTGAGGCCTCAGAGTGGTTGCCTCAGAGACAGATGCAGAGCCCGATAGTAATATAATAATGTCACTTGGAGAGAAATCATTGGTGATTGGACAGGGCGTCGTAGCCTGCAAGTCTACCTCCACTAGCCAAGAGATAAAGCCTGTCAGCATTAAATGCCCCCCATGTGTGCATTAAATGCCTAACAGACAATGATTAAGAAAACTTCAAATCGCATTGAATCTGTCAGGAAGGCGTCGGACTGCTCTGCAAAAACACTGTACGACAAGGCCGGTGAACAATACTTGAACAGTGCTACATTTAAGGACACTATAAATAACAGCCCACCTCATTTATTTCGGTGGTTGTTGAATCTCCAACTTTCAGACTCTCTCTCTACTTTGTCTCTCTAGACTTGTAATAAACCTCTGTAAGAATTGTAAGGATATCAAAGGTGTCGACCTCGTGCGAGAGGCCGACCCAGTGATCTATTAATAAAATCATAATTAAACTGTATCTCTCTATCATTTTCTCATCCCATATTTCCATTACTTGTTTCTTTAACTGTTGACCGGAAACGCCCGTCAACAGTTTGGCGCTAGAAGAAGGGCATCATAAGCTACTTGGTGTCAATTGTTCGACCTTGTGGAACCCCACATCGAATTCGTCTTTTTTCCACTTTTCACTTCCAAAAAATCACTCAAAATGACTTCATCTGGTCGTGACCAGTCAACCCAGCAGTCCGGCGCCCAGTCTTGCCAGCGCAACGGCGGAGAGACCTCCCGCCGCGCTCAGCAGGGAACACAAGTCCCTGCTCTGCCCATCCCGACCTTTGTTGCGGCCATGCAGCATCCCGACGTCCTCAAAGCTCTCAAGGGGGTCTTTTCGAAGGCCCTCGCGAGCCAGGCGGCCGGAGGAAACACCGTGGTGCCCACGAAAAACACCGGCAATACCCTGCTCCAGATCCCCAACAAGGGGGCCGGGGGGCAAAAGAGGAACCCGACGAAATCCAAAACTACGACTCATTCACCCAACCTTGAAGCCCGGAACTGCCGTGACAAAAGCACCAGACCGGGGCCCACCGAGCAGACGGGTGAGAGCCACCCGGAGCAAAGCCTTCAAATCATTCGCCGTTCTGTTTACCAATTCCTAGGAGACAAGAGTCAGGCCAACTGTGACCTCATGGAGGTCATCGAGCGGGGTAAAGCTGTAGGACGCGACACTGACGAAGTCACGGCCCTCAAGCGTAGGATTGCCGAGCTGGAGGGTCAGCGCCCCTCTGGGAGTGAACTGTCACTTCCTACCCATCCAAAATCGACCCCACGGGTCATAGACCATGCTTCACCCCTTTCTCCTGACATTTTGCGGGAACCCGCTCCAAAGAGAATCAAGGTTCCGCAGCTCGGATTTTACGATGGGAGCTCGGACCCCGATTCCCACATTGGCCTCTACACCTCATGGATGGATCTGCACGGCGCCACAGATGCCCTGTGATGCTGCATGTTCTCCCTAACGCTAGGATCAAAGGCGCAAAGGTGGTATCACTCTCTCTATCCTCAGTCCATTTCCACCTGGGGACAGCTCAGGTCGGCGTTCCGATCCCACTTCATCGGATCGCAGGTCAGCCTCGCCCCCAAGGAATCCATCGCCAGCATCCCAGGGCGAGAACAAGAGCTTAAAGGACTATATCACTCGGTTTAACGACCGAGTCCAAAACATAGAGCGGTCCACCCTGACGCACTGCTGATCACCGCTCAAGGCGGCCTGAGGCCAAAGACGCTGTTCAAGTGGTCTCTATGTCAGAACAAACCGACCACTTACCAGGAATTTCTCTCCCGAGCCCAAGACTACATCATGGCGAAGGAATCCTCGTCAATCCCAACATTCGACGCCTCGCCGGAAAAAGACAAGGCTAAGGAGGAGAAGTCAGGGAAGCCGAGCAAGTCGTTCGCTGAGGTCCGAGCTCAGCGAAACCAGAAAGCTGAAGAGCTGAAGAAGAGTTACCAGAGCATCTTCTCTGTGGGTGCGGCCGCGATATATGACGAAATCAAGGTGAAGGGGCTACTACAGGACCCGAAGTCGATGTTCACCGACAAGGACAAGGTTGACAAGTCCCGTTACTGCACCTATCACAAGGCGCATGGGCACAACACCGACCAGTGCCGGAATTTGATCTCAGCATTGCTCAAACTGATTGACGACCCACAGTTGAAGAGGTTCACCCACTCTAGAGAAAAGAGAAAGGCAGGCCGTTTTGAGGAAGGCCTCGACAGTGATGATGACGCCGACGTGAACCCCCGAAGGAAGAAGCAGTAGCAAGGCGGCCCCCACGAGATCATGACTCTCTGCCCCGCCCCTCAAATCGAGGCCGGCACCTCTAGGGGCGGAAAGAGAGATTGATCCCCACCGTTGGGAGGCGACCACACTGACCACCTACCCCGGCCGTCAACACCAGCCGAGGCGAATCCCTCCTTTTCAGGAGGCAGGCCAAGGCCTATGCCCGGCAAGCCTATTACGCCGGGCAGAGGGTGATGCATGCCGATAGCAGGCCAACACCAGAGCCGACCCCAAACAAAATCTACTTCACTGATGAAGACCCCGTTTTGTTCGATCATCCCCAGTTCGACGCCCTAGTGATCACAGCGTCGATAATGGCGATAAAGATCCACTGCATCATGGTTGACACCAGGGCCTGCGCGAGCATTCTCTACTATGATACCTTCAAGAAGATGGGGATCGACATGAAAGAGGTGCAGTCCTGCCGCGAGCGGATCCAGGGTTTCAATGGGCAGACGACGACCCCGTCGGTGAAGTCATACTATCAATCCGGTTTGGAGAGAAGGGGCAGCCCACGAAGACAATTCTGGAAACTTTCAAAATCGTGGACTGCCCGAGCGAGTACAACGCCATCCTGGGAAGGACGACCCTCTACAAACTAAAGGCCGCTGTCTCCGTATTCCACTATGCTCTGAAATTCCCGACTTCGGATGGAGAGGGAACCCACCGCGGAGATCAGAGGGAGGCGCGGGAGTGCGTCTTGACCATTCCGCGAGCAAAGATAAACGCAGCAGACCCCCTCTCCGACACCGAGACGGGAGATGCCGATCTGGCAATTGACACGTAGCCGGCACATGATGATCCCAGGGGCAACCGCATGCTGGGAGACCAGATAGGTTCGTACCTCCGGACCGCGTAAAATGCCGGTCCAATCAATGTGGGATCCGAGACAGAGATGGAGGCGGTCAGCAACCAAAACACTCCCGACGCAAGTGCCGAACCGGTTCACCATGGCCGGGGAGACGACCGCATGCTGGACAACCAGACAGGTCCGCTCCCATCGGCTGGCGGTAACACTGGCCCGGCAGAAGAAGAGCCCGAGGCCGACCTGGACCTAGACAGGGGAAGAAGGGCCGGCAAAGAGCCGGTCATAAATGAAGACGAGCTCGACCCCCAGACCCAGTACGAAGAAAAATGGGAGACAAAGAGGGCCGAGCCCATGGACGAAGTTGAAGTCACCTTCATCGATGAAGAGACTTGTCAGACACAACAAAGGATTTGAAGCAAGCTGTCGGGGCCGATAAAAGCCCAGCTCACTGAATTCCTCCGGGAAAACGCAGACGTCTTCACGTGGACCCATGAAGACATGGTCGGTATCGACCCGCGGGTCGCCTGCCACCGGTTTCAGGTCGACCTCACAGTCAAGTCGGTCGTGCAAAAAAAGGAGGAAGCTCAGCCCGGACCGACAACAAGCCCTCGAAGAGGAGGTGACCAAACTCAAAGACAATGAGTACATTCGCGAGGTCCGGTATCCGACCTGGGTCGCCAACCCGGTCCTCGGGAAGAAAAGCAGCGGGGCATGGCGCCTGTGCATCGACTTCTCCGATTTGAACAAGGCATGCCCCAAAGACAGCTACCCTATTCCTCACATCGACTACATGGTCGACGCCACCTCAAGGCACGAGCTGATGAATTTCATGGATGCGTACTCCGGCTACAATCAAATCCCAATGCACCCGGATGATGAAGAACATACCTCTTTCTACTCGGCACGCGGGCTCTATTGCTACACGATGATGTTGTTTGGGCTGAAGAATGCTGAAGCCACCTACCAGCGCCTAGTCAACAAGATGTTTGCTAGTTTGGTAGGTGTGTCTATGGAAGTGTATGTAGATGACATGTTAGCCAAGTCCATGTACGCATCTGACCATGTAAACGATCTTAATAAAATGTTTTCTATTTTCCGTGATTATTACATGATGTTAAATCCCAAAAAATGTACTTTCGGCGTCGGCTCTGAAAAATTCTTGGGTTACATCGTCAGCCAGCGCGGCATCGACGCGAATCCCGAAAAAATCCGAGCAGTCCAGGACCTCCGGCCGCTGACCTCGATCAAGGGAATCCAGAGTCTAACCGGCAAACTCGCCGCACTGAGCCGATTCATCTCAAAATCAACTGATCGTTGCAAACCTTTCTTCGATGCCATCAAGAAAAATCACAAGTTCGAATGGACTCCGGACTGCCAAAGAGCATTGGAGGCTATCAAGGAGACCCTCAGCCGGGCCCCAACGATGCAGAAGCCCCGCCCAGGTGAGATGCTCTATCTGTACCTGGGAATATCCGAGGTAGCGGTAAGTGCCGCCCTAATCTGGGAGGAGGACTCAAGCCAATACCCGGTCTACGATGTAAGCAAGGCACTTTATAATGCCGAGTTGCGGTACCCGCCAATGGAAAATCTTGTCTTTGCCCTAGTGACCGCAGCCCAGAAGCTGAGACCGTACTTCCTAGAGTACTCAATTACCGTCCTCACAGCCTACCCACTTAGACAGATCCTACACCGACCTGACACTTCAGGTCGGATGGTGAAATGGGTGGTGGAGCTAGGGCAGTACGACATCCACTACCGACCCTGAACAACAATGAAAGGGCAGGTACTATCGGACTTCATAGCCGAATTCACGTCGGGAGTCGAGGAAGCAAAGGGCGAGGAGCCTTGAGTGATGTACGTTGACGGATCCTCCACTGTCGGACGAGCAGACGGAGGGGTTGTCCTCGTGGATCCCCAAAAGAAACTCTTCTGTCATTCAGTCCAGTACCTCTTCCCTGCGACCAACAACGAGGCCGAGTATGAGTCATTGCTCTCCGGGTTCACCCTGGCCGAAGCTATGAGCCTGGCCGACCTCATCATATACTCTGACTCAATGCTGATGGTCAAACAAATTTCCGGGGAATTCGAGGTCAAAGAACCAAGATTGGTCCCCTATCTGGGAATGGTGAAGAAAAAGTTGGCCAAACTCTGGACCCGAGTAGAACACATTCCCCGAACAGAAAACGTGCAGGCCGACGCCTTAGCCCGCCTCGCCTCAAGTGCCAGGGTGAAAAGCGTTGAATATATCCAAGTCGGCCACAAAGAACAACCTTCAGTGCTCGGCACTTCTGTCCTAAGTACCGATCAGGTCACCAAAGGAGATGAACCGAGCTGGATGGTCCCGATCCGGTCGTATCTCGAGACCGGTGCATTGCCGTCTGACCCAAAAGAGGCCAGGCAGCTCCGTACCCGGGCAGCTCGATTTACGATCGTGGCCGGTAAACTATTCAAGAGAGGACACTCGGCGCCTTTACTTAAATGCGTAGACGAGAAGGGCGCCGAGTAGGTTCTCAAAGAGATTCACGAGGGTGTCTGCGGAAACCACTCCGGCGGGTACGCCCTCGCTCACAAAGTCCTCAGGCAAGGGTATTACTAGCCTAGACTGAAGAAAGACGCCCTGGACATGGCCCGGAGATGCGCAAAATGCCAAACTTTTGCGCTAAACATCATCCAACCTTCCCAACCCTTAAAATCGATCTTTAGTTCGTGGCCGTTCGCCAAGTGGGGTGTCGACCTGATCAGCCCCTTATTCACTGGAAAGGACGGAGTGAAGTATGCGGTTGTCGCCGTGGATTACTTCACAAAATGGGCAAAGGCCGAGCCGCTCGCTACCATCACAAAGCAGAAGATGATTGACTTCCTATGGAAATCCATCATATGTCGTTTTGGAGTGCCGATAATCACTGATAATGGAAAACAATTCGAGGGGAAGAAGTTGGAGACATTTTGCGAAGAACACGACATCAAACATTTCTTCTCGACACCCTACCATCCCCAATCCAACGGCCAGGTCGAAGCTGTCAATAAGATAATCAAATAAGGGCTCAAGGTCCGACTCGAAGCCGCAAAAGGGGCCTGGCCAGAAGAACTCCCAAGCGTGCTCTGGTCGTACCGTACCACAGCCAGATCGTCCACCAGAGAAACGTCGTTCTCCCTGGCGTACAAGACCGAAGCAATGATACCTGTCGAGCTCGGCGCCCCAACTTTTCGGCTAACCAATTTCGAAAAAGAATCCAACTCCGAATCGCTGAGAGCAAACCTCGACCTAATAGATGAGCACCGGTCGCAAGTCGAGCTCAGAAATGTAGCGTACAAGAGGCAGAGTGAGAGATACATCAATTCCCAAGTCAAGCCGCGCTCTTACCAAGTCAGCGACCTGGTACTAAAAAGGGTAACGGGACCCGACCCTGGACCCCTCATTTCGCGCCTCGGCTTCCACCTCCTCCCCGAAGTCCTCCGGCTCGTCGGCGAGGAGCCGACGCTTCTTTTGTCGCGTGGCTGCACTCGGATCGATAGTGCCTCGGCCGCGGCCGGCACCGGTCTCTCGAGCACCGGTCCGG